>CM059187.1:118129035-118455590 GCA_030323885.1 Branchipolynoe longqiensis | reverse complement strand
CACCAACAACACCCACCACAAACCACAACCCACCCCATCACTCACCACACCACACCACACCACACCACCAACACCCAACACCACCACCCCACCACCTCAACACCACCCCACCACCACCACCCTCCACCACCCTACCAACACCTCCACCACCACCACCCACCACACCTCCAACCACACCACCACACCACCACACCACACCCCACCCCCACCAACCCACCACACCACCACCCCACCAACACCACCAACACCACAACACCACCACACCACCAACACCACCAACACCACCCAACACCACCAACCACCACCAACACCACCACCACCACCAACCCCACCACCACCAACACCACCAACACCACCAACACCACCAACACCACCAACACCACCAACACCACCAACCCCACCAACACCACCAACACCACCAACACCACCAACACCACCAACACCACCAACACCACCAACACCACCAACACCACCAACACACACCACCACCCACCACCAACACAACACACCAACACCACCAACACCACCAACACCACCAACACCACCAACACCACCAACACCCACCAACACCACCCAACACCACCAACACCACAACACCAACCACCACCAACACCACCAACACCACCAACACCACCAACACACCCACCCACCAACCCACCACCAACACCACCAACACCCACCCACCATCACCACCAACACCACCAACACCACCCCCCAACACCCACCACCAACACCACCAACACCACCAACACCACCAACACCACCAACACCACCAACACACCACAACACCACCTACACCACCAATACCGCCAATACCACCAACACCATCAACACCACCAGTACCACCACCACCACCAACACCACCTATACCACCAACACCACCTACACCACCAACACCACCAACAGCTCCAATACCACCAACACCCTCAACACCACCAACACCACCAACACCACCAACACCACCAACACCACCAACACCACCAACACCACCAACACCACCAACACCACCACCAACACCACCAACACCACCAACACCACCAACACCACCAACACCACCAACACCACCAACACCACCAACACCACCAACACCACCAACACCACCAACACCACCAACACCACCAACACCACCAACACCATCAACACCACCAACACCACCACCAACACCACCAACACCACCAACACCACCAACACCACCAACACCACCAACACCACCAACACCACCAACACCACCAAAACCACCAACACCACCAACACCACCACTTATTAGTTGTTTTTGGATCCCCATGAGTTGCTACTGTTCAAACCCCCCTCCCATCACCAAACAAGAAGAAGAAGTAGAAGAAGAAGGGAAAAAAACAAAAAAACAATCAATGGAGTCAACACCAGTTAGCTATAACTGGGAAGGTAGGAGAGGAGTGGGTAAATTCCATGTGTATGCCCACAAGGCAACCCTACCCTACCTACACGCCGAAACGAATTAGGACCTAGGAGAGTAACCAGGATGTTTTATCTGTGACGTCATTTTCTCTTCAATCAATTCCAAATCACTACGTCATTTCCTTTCCATTTTCTCCTCGTTCCGTCGGTATTGGAGGCCAATTAATTAGGTTCTTTCCACTTTGTGATTGTGCCGCGAGGCGACCTGGTAAAACACTGCGGAGTGCTCATTCAGTGCGACGGTTGGGCAAACACAAACTGGAGACTGTTATCAAACATCAAAGTTCTTACACGTCTATAAAAGAGGTTTGCTCTATTAATTATGTGGCCTCACAAAAAAGGTACTGCTCATTAACTAAGATATATATATACATATATATATATATATCTTAGCTAATGAGCATATACATCATAATACGCACATAATACATGCAATATATATGTACTATATATTTTATGTGAATATCAATAACGGCAACCCCTTAATGTTTCTCTCTAACCACCTTAACTCCCATGTTATTCAATTCGGAGCAGGCATTCTCTCCTTCGCCGCCTCCTATACGCTGTGAGCCAACTGTCACTCTGCTCACTTTCAAAACCATGTGTGTATATATATACATATATGTATATGTGTATATATATGTATATATATATATATGTCACGGCTTGTTTATAGTCTCACCCACTTCATATATATATATATATATATATATATATATATATATGTGTGTGTGTGTTGCAGCATATAATATATAACCTCTTAACCTTCTACCGCCCCACCTGCCCCTCTTTCCCTGGTTGCAGCTGTTCATAGTAGTTTCTCACGTGCGTCTGTGTGGGGCATGATTGCGCATGTCTCTGTCGGCATATCATTTATATTGACCATGTGTGCGTGTGCATGCTTGTCCATGTGTCCGGCCCTGTGTGCGTGTATGTGTGTATGCCTGGTTGCGTAGATATGTGCGGAGTGTGTGTGTGTGCGTGTGTGAGTGTGTATATGTGTTTGCATGCAGATGTGTACGCCTGATTGCGGGAGATATGGGTGGCGTCTGTGTGCGCGTATGCGTGTGTGCGTGTGTGTGTAGGTGTGTGCACTTCAGTGGTGCAGGAAGTATGTGTATGTGTGTGTGTGCTGGATAGATGGGTGGGATATAGAATAGAGGGTGGGATATAGAGGGTGGGGTATAGAGGGTGGGGTATAGAGGGTGGGGTTATAGAGGGTGGGGTATAGAGGGTGGGGTATAGAGGGTGGGGTATAGAGGGTGGGGTATAGAGGGTGGGGTATAGAGGGTGGGATATAGAGGGTGGGGTATAGAGGGTGGGGTATAGAAGGTGGGGTATAGAGGGTGGGGTATACAGGGTGGGGTATAGAGGGTGGGGTATACAGGGTGGGGTATACAGGGTGGGGTATAGAGGGTGGGGTGTAGAGGGTGAGGTATAGAGGGTGGGATATAGATGGTGGGGTATAGAGGCTGAGATATAGAGGGTGGGGTATAGAGGGTGGGTATAGAGGGTGGGGTATAGAGGGTGGGGTATAGAGGGTGATCTATAGAGGGTGGTTATAGAGGGTGGGGTATAGAGGGTGGGGTATAGAGGGTGGGGGATAGAGGGTGGGGTATAGAGGGTGGGGACAGAGGGTGGGGTATAGAGGGTGGGGTATAGAGGGTGGGGTATAGAGGGTGAGATATAGAGGGTGGGATATAGAGGGTGGGGTATAGAGGGTGGGGTATAGAGGGTGGGGTATAGAGGGTGGGATATAGAGGGTGGGGTATAGAGGGTGGGGTATAGAAGGTGGAGTATAGAGGGTGGGGTATAGAGGGTGGGATATAGAGGGTGGGGTATAGAGGGTGGGGTATAGAGGGTGGGGTATAGAGGGTGGGGTATAGAGGGTGGGATATAGAGGGTGGGGTATAGAGGGTGGGGTATAGAAGGTGGGGTATAGAGGGTGGGGTATAGAGGGTGGGGTATAGAGGGTGTGGTATAGAGGGTGGGGTATAGAGGGTGGGGTATAGAGGGTGGTGTATAGATGGTGGGGTATAGAGGGTGGTGTATAGAGGGTTGGAGGGGGTGTGTGTGGGGGGTGGGGTGGGGGGAGGTAGACCAGCGGGTGATGGAGCGGCGGCGGGTGCGGCCGGCGCCGGAGTTGGCCGTGGTCAACCCCCGGGGACGGCACTAATGTGGCCGCACCGATTCCTCTCAGGCCTCGCCCCTCACCGTAATAAGACAGTGGAGACAACCAAATAGACCCACCCGGCGCACCCAGATTTAGCAAAACACCTCAGATCGGGCGATCATGTGCAGAATATAGATGGAACCCAGAGCGGACGGGGCAGGGACACATGGCTGTCTGAAGTTTGGGTATGTGGGTGTGGGTGTGGGTGTGGATGAGGGTGAGGATGTGGGTGTGGGTGTGGGTGAGGGTGTGGGTGTGAGTGAGGGTGTGGGTGAGGGTGTGGGTATGGGTGAGGGTGTGGGTGAGCGTTTGGGTGAGGGTGTGGGTGAGGGTGTGGGTGAGGGTGTGGGTGTGGGTATGGGTGCGGGTGTGGGTGTGGGTGTGGGTGTGGATGAGGGTGTGGGTGAGGCTGTGGGTGTGCGTGTGGGTGTGGGTGAGGGTGTGGGTGAGGGTGTGGGTGAGGGTGTGTGCATGGGTGTGGGTGTGGGTGAGGGTGAGGGTGAGGGTATGGGTGAGGGTGTGGGTGAGGGTGAGGGTGTGGGTATGGGTGAGGGTGTGGGTGTGGGTGAGGGTGTGGGTAAGGGTGTGGGTGTGGTGAGGGTGTGGGTGAGGATGTGGGTGTGGGTGTGGGTGTAGATATTCTAAGTGTGAGTAAGTGTGTGAGTAAGTGTGGGTATGCGAAAGTGAGTGTGTCTGAGTGTATTATGTGAGTGTAAGTGTGGGTGTGAGCGCAGGTGTGAGTGTGGGTGTGGGTTTTGGTGTAAGTGTGAGTAAGTAAGTAAGTATGTTAGTAAGTGTGGCTATGCAAGAAGGAGTGTGACTGAGAGTATGTGTGTGTGGGTGTGGGTGATGGTGTGGGGGTGGGTGAGGGTGAGGGTGTGGGTGTGGTGAGGGTGAGGCTGAGGGTGTGGGTGTGGGTGTAGATATTCTAAGTGTGAGTAAGTGTGTGAGTAAGTGTGGGTATGCGAAAGTGAGTGTGTCTGAGTGTATTGTGTGAGTGTAAGTGTGGGTGTGAGCGCAGGTGTGAGTGTGGGTGTGGGTATGGGTGTAAGTGTGAGTAAGTAAGTATGTTAGTAAGTGTGGCTATGCGAGAAGGAGTGTGTCTGAGCGTAGGTGTGCACTCACACCGACACTTAATGTAAGTGTCGGTGTGAGTGCAGATGTGGGTGTGGGTGTAGGTGTATGTGTGAGTACGTTTGTGTGTAAGTATGTGAGTGATGGTGAGTAACTGTGCGTTTGTGAGAATGAACGTGTCTGAGTGTGAGTGTGTGCTGATGTGTGAAGTTGTATGCGTGAGTGTGAGTATGTATAGGATTGTAAGTGTGTCTAAGTAAGTGTGAATGAGAGTGAGTGTGAATGAGAGTGAGTGTGAATGTCCGTGAGTGTGTGAGTAAGAGTCTGTGAGTGAGAGTCAGTGTGTGAGTGAATGTGAGTGAGTATGAATATGTCAGTTAGCATGACTGAGTGTATGTGAGTGTTTGTAAGTGTGAATTTGTGAATATGAAATAGTGAGTATGTGAGTGCCCGAGAGTGTGTGCGTGGGTGTGAATGAGTATATTTGAGTGTGTGAGTATGAACGTGTGGGTGTATATAAGGGAGTAAATGCGTCAAAGTGTGTGTGTATGTGTTTATGTATGCAGAAGTGCATGTAGATGGGTATGGTTGCATACATGTGTGAGTGCTCGCGTGTGAGTGTGTGTGAGTGAGTGAGTGAGTGCAACGAGAGTGTGGAAATGTTAAATTTTGTATATATATGGGATTATGAATCCATCTATGTGAGTGCGTGTATATGAATATGTGTACGTATGCACGTATGAATGTGTGTGAGTGCGCTGAAGTGGGTGAGTGTGAATGCATCTATGTGAGTGTGTGTATATATGAATATGTGTAAGTATGCACGTGATAGAGAGTGAATTTAAATGCATCTATACGTGCGTATAATATATGAACATGTGTAAGCATGCGCGTGTGTCTGTGGAATTGTGTGCGGATGTAACTGCTTGAGGATGTAGGGCAGTGTGTGTGTAAAACATCATGGCCGCCCGCCTGGAGCATCCTGGGCCAGGCAGTAGGGCTGGACAAGGGCCAGCCAACCTTGAAGTGAATTTATATCAGAGGGCGCGAACCGAGGGCTACATAATGGGGCGGGGGCTTTGTGGTCAGCTGCCATGATGACCACCATCAATACACGCTACACATTCAGGGGTTGGTGGCCTGCATGGGGCGAGCCGACTCGTAATGTGCTTATTCCATCAAGCAATAGGACTGGCAATAACAGACGGCAGGGACACCGCCCCACCTCTGGGAGTGTTCAATGGGGGGGGGGCTACTCCAACTGGTTACATTCATTGTACATTGACGTCACCCAGCCACCACCACCACCACCGACCCATACCACCAACCGCTACCACCATCAACTCATACCCTCACCAACCTCCACAACCATCAACCCATACCACCACCAACCCCTACTACCACTAACCCCAACCACCATCAACCCTACCACCACCAACCCTACCTCCGCCATCAACCCATACCACCACCAACAACCCTTACCACCACCAACCCATACCACCACCAACTCCCACCACTACCAACCCCTACCACCAACCCCTACCACCACCAACCCCTACCACCATCAACCCCTACCACCATCATCCCCTACCACCACCATCAACCCATACCACCACCAACAACCCATACCACCACCAACCCATACCACCACCAACCCTTACCACCACCAACCCCTACCACCACCAACCCCTACCACCACCACTAACCCTACCACCACCAACCCCTACCACCAGAGCCGCCTCCCTCAACGCCACCACAGCAACCATCCCCCACCCACCCCACCCACCCCACCCACCCCCACCCTCCCACCGCCATCAAAAACACGGACGAAATGGGAAGGAATCCTACGAAGAAAGAAATGGAAATGAATAAATGAAGGAAAAATAGAAAGTAACAGGATACGGAAATAATGGACAAAAGAAATGACAAAAGAAATGGGGAGTAAAATGATGAAAGACAGAAGGAAAGGAAAGAAAATCGCAAAGACCCTCTACAGGCCTAGGCAAAGGCGTGTCTCCTGAACACCGCTGATATTATGGCTCCGCCTCGTCTTCAGTTGAATTCCCCCCACTCACCCTCCCGCCTTTGATCCTATTAACAGCCTGGTCCTTCTCCTTTATCATACACTTCCGGTGTACGTAGGGTGCTGACACCAGGTCCTGCTTGGAATGCACGCCACCACCATCATATATCCATGTTATTGACCGCCGAACACACCCAGTCCCACCCACTACACGCACACCCACACCACACCCACACCCACACCCACACCCACACCCACACCCACACCCACACCCACACCCACACCCACACCCACACCCACACCTACCCTTCCTGCACCCCCAAGTGTGGGACCAGATGGGATAGCCGAATGAGTTGAGCGTCCATCTCCCGTTTTGGTAGATCGTGGGATTCGAACCCTCGGGTTCGAACCCTGGTCGAGTCAAACCAATGACTTAACATTTTATTCTTGTCGCTTCCTAGCCAGGCGCTCGGCATTATTAGGATAGCGAAAAGACTGGTTGGCTCAGTGTCAGGATAATGTGACTGAGTGGGATATCAGGTCATTGTGCTGGTGGTCTGGTCTCCCAGCGGGTCAGCACTATAATGTCACCATGAGTGTGCACTGTCACGGGTCGGGACCTATTCTGATATGACATTAGATGTTGCTAGGATGTAAAACTCCAACAACCAACCCACCCAAGTGTGGTGGAGATGGGGCGGGTAGTGAGTGGGGGTTGTTCAGAACCATCTTCAGCTAGTTGTTGGTGGTTGCATGTGCCTCCTATAACTCCACTGTGCACACACACCCATACCACACACACACATACAACACACACCAACACACACTGGAAGAAACCCTGTCTACTTCCTTTCAGCATCAGCTCCCAGCTTCATCATCTTCATCACTGAGATAGGTGGTTGTGACTCTTTGACTCTATGTTCTCTACCTTCAAGCTGTCTTTCTGCCATGGTGCCCGAATCAGTAGAGCACAGTTTTCCCTAGATAAAAGATTCACCCTGTACTTGTAGTACACAGGTGAACGACAATGTAGTATAAATACGGGCGAAAATAGCTTTAGTATGGAACAGCAAGTAGAATGCCTGCCTCCAGTATCAAATGGGTACTTATATCGGCACAGAGTTGCTGTAATGGGAGAGCATGCAAAAAGACAAGATGGCTGCTATAGAACGCTGTCGATTTCACCTTTAAATTAAACTATATGTTTTATTATATTTTTCAACTCAAAGGTAGTGGGGAAATATTAGGATGTATATAAAGATTAAGTATTGCTTTTTAGATTCTGGATTCTGGTCATTTCCCTGCATTTTCAACAGCTTTTATATACGGCTTGTTATTCACCGGTATACTGCGAGTACAGGGTGAATCCTATATCTAAGTTTTCCCATGTGGAAGGTCGGGCGTTTGAAACCCATCCGAGTCAAAGCAATGATTTCCAAAATTGATACCTGTCACTACTTCGCCTAGTACTCGGCATTACTAGGATAGAACAAGGGCATGTTTGCTCACTATCAGGATAATGTGACTGAGTGAGAAATTGGGTCATGGTGCCATCAGCCTGGTCTCCCAGTAGAGTTGTACTATAAAGTCGCCGTGACTGCGCAATGTCACGAGTCTGTACGCATCCCAATAAGACTTTAGCAGTTTCCAGAATGTAAAGCACAAACAAATAACGACAACCTTCTCTGTACCACACCTGTGTGCAATACTGACCCTAACCCTCATTCCATTTTCCCCATCAGGTTTTTCAACCAATCCCATAATGCTTTAGAATGGCACAATTCCGACGAATTGATAGCAAGCATCAGGCACGGCAGTTAACGTATATGTCTCAATAGAAGCATGCTACCCAATAGAAGTACACCACCCCCCCCCCCCATTTCAAGATTGAAAGCATTCACAAATTTATGATCGTATTCAGACTGAATGCATATAAAATAAGACAACCCCACTTTATTTCGGAGGCACCACAAAAACAAATAAAAATGTACGATCATATTCAGACTGAATGCACATAAAATAAGACAATCCCACTTTATTTCAGAGGCACAACAAAAACAAATCCATGGAATTCTTTAACTTTGAATAGACCTGCATTCATGTGTCTGCACTTGCGCAGTGCACGTCTATTGGGACATGTACGGTAGTTGGCGCATTAAGAATTGACCAGATCGCTAGACTGGAATTTACCAGACATGGTGTTCGAATCAGTAGGGCGAAGGTTTCCCATGCAGAAGGTCGGGAGTTCGATTCCCTTTCGAGTCAAACCAATGACTTGCAAATTTGGTACTTGTCGCTTGGCCTCACGCTTGGCATTAATAGGATAGGGCAAGGGCTGGTTAGCTCAGTCTCAGGATAATGTGACTGGGTGGGATATTGTGTAATGGTGCCAGCTCTCTCATTTCCCAGTGGGGTAGCATTATAAAGTCACCATGAGTGTGCACTGTCATAAGTCAGTACTGTCCTGATATGATCATAGATGGTGCCAGGACGTAAAACTCCAAAAACAACTAGATTGGAATTGAGTGATTACGTACAGATGCAGGCTTTGCTAACAATAAAATATCATTTTGAAGGGAAATTAGGAGGGGGAAAAAGTGGTTTCGTTTTAGCAACTTGGTGTTTATGGCTTTTATATTAGACACTATATCTACTTATACAGGGCATTTATCCTACCCTCGGGTATGTGCCTAATCTACTTGGGAAAATTTGCTTTGTTATTAATACATGAATGTCTGCATTAATTCTACGTCAATGTTACCGTCCTTTGAGACATATCTTGACTGATACTGAGAGAAAGTTTTTTTTAACTGAAGGGAAGATATTTACCATGGCCTTAGCACAAGCTGCAACAATCACCCTTAGACTGAAACATCTGAGTATATAGGTCGTTCTCTGAAACTGAGCACCACATATTTGGTTTCCACGTTACAATGGTGATAAGTAATTTTCTTTTTGTTGGTAGTAAGTCAAATAGTTATTGTTGCCTCTGTGTCTTAAGTATGTTAGTAGTATTACATGTATTTAATCTATCCCACTAAAATGTATCAAAACTATGCTTGTATGATTTTATGCTAAAGTGAAAATGTGAAAATTTACACATGGACACAATGAATTTTACCCAAACTTGTTTAAGACTTTTTCTCTTGTAAGATATAATCTTGATTGCTTATCCTTTATCAAAATAAAATCTTGTATCAGATTAAAATTAAAAGGTGACATAGCTTCGTGCAACTGTCTGGACTTGGCTTATATTATAATGTATTTAGCTCATCCCACAACTGCTAGGTAACTGCCTTTTATATATAGAGTGGTTTGCTTATGAGTCAAGAGGGAGGATTAGACACATATTCATCTTCTATCTTGGTTGGTCCTTCTAAGTCCAGAGTGTGCCTTACAGATCATACTTGATTTAATCACTAACTTGGGTGTTCATTTCCATGTAACCTTATAAATGTCAACACCTCTGCACTGACCTCTCACGCGAGGAGCAACATAGTCAATAGGGTGATGACATCAGGGAGTCTAGATGGTATAATGGTTAGGACACTAACCTGAAATGCAAGACCTGTGGGTTTGATTCATGCTCTGGGCGCAATATTTCCCATTGTAATCACTCCCCTGACGACACCTCACTGAAGCACCTGACATTGGATATTGAATTTTAAACATAATAAAGCTGATCATACAGCAAGTCGTGCACTTCCTTTCCCACCCAAATCGTTCCTACTTATCTCAGTAAGATGACATAACAGTAAGTGACACTTAATTATATTCTCTGGCAAGAGAATATATGCCCTAGCCAAAAGGTTTTGAAATCGAGCAGAGTGACAGTTGACTCATGGCATATAGGAGGCGGGGAGGAGAGAATGCCCACTCCGCAGTGAATAACATGGAAGTTAAGGTGGTTAGAGAGAAACATTAATGGGCTGCCATTATTTATATCCACATAATAAATTATATAGTATATATAGAGGAACTAAGATGCCCAGCTATCGCCCACGGCGTATATAGCCACAGGGCGCGCCCGGCGGTAAGGCGGCGAACTAACCAGCGAGTTCCAGCCATAGCCGCCGGGGGAAGCACCGTGCGTATTCGCTTACATCAGTATATATACGTCTTATATACGTAGGTATATATATATATATATATAATATATATATAATTGTATATATATATATATATATATACGTAGGTATATATATATATATATATATATATATATATCACTCACATATTTCTTTAAATAAAAGAAAACTAAAGTTGTATAGTCCGATGGTTTTGAATTTCTACCACTTCTATTAAGATGAATATATTAGATTGTTTGATATAATATACGTTATTTTAGTTTGAAGTGCATTTTTTTTTAAATCACAAATTCTCGGAAAATATAGACTATTAATTTTGCCATGCGTGTATACATTCTGACAACATAGGCTTTAGTAAGAAATTATATTAACTCGGTTGTGTATTCACCTCTATGAAGCAACCAGGGATTAATACGTATATGTAGAATAAAATCTAGATAAGTGTTTCGGTTTTGAAATGTTGATGCTATGGAGTTTTTAAGATGTGTCGTGGGGGTGATGAAAATGGGAAATATTGCGCACAGAGCATGAAGACCGAGCAAAAAAGAAAAAAGGTGGGAGAACGCGAGAAAAGAGAAAAAAAGGGGGGAGAAAATGAGAGAGAGGCAAAGCTGAGAGAGATGGCGAGAGAAAATGAGAAGGAGACAATCCTCGTTATAACGAACTTCCCCAGCAGCGTTCAAACTCCAGCGTTTGTTTCTCAACGCGAATCTACTCTCATGGGGGTGATGAAAATGGGAAATATTGCGCCTAGAGCGGGACTCGAACCCACATCTCTTTGCATTCCGGGCCAGTGTGCTAACCATTACACTACCTAGGCTCCCTGATATAAACACACTACCCACGCACACCTGTCTATGTGGCTACCTGCCTGAGAGGTCAGTGCCCACTACTACAGATGTTTGGCTTTCTTAATGTAAATCAAATAATACCAATACCATATAAAAATCATAAGCCACAATATATTACACTAAATATAAAATATATCTTGTTTTTAATTTGATCTACGTTACTAATATATTAATGATCTCAAATCCCCTAAGCTCTACTGGATAAGTGGACGTTTTCTATTATAAAACACCACAGAAATCACTGTGAGATTTGTTTAGAAATCTTTAGTTTCACGTAGACTCGTCTGGGTAAACCTAGTGTTCCTAGTCTTCTGTTGCACGTAAGACTAGGAACCGTTATGTGCACACACCTTTTTGTGTGTGCACATAAACTTCGAACATTAAACCTTACTATGCTGGTGCACTCGCATAAAATGAACAATTGCATGCACGACGTTGATCCATGTAATCATATGCAGTAGATTAGTACTGTCAGTTATGTGTCGTCTGCACCATAGTCAGGGGCGATAAGGGGAGAATGGTGAGGAGATTATATTGTCAGGCTGCTTCTAATCCTATATTTATCTGTAAGGTTCTATCTATCATTTCAGTTGTAGTGCTGAAGTGCACTGACCTCCTCGGGTAACATCCCACATACATAGGTAGCTGTGGGTAGGTTGATTGCATCAAGGAGCCTAGAAAGGTTAATGGTAGTAGGCTGGGTTCGAGGCCAGTTCTATATACAATGTTCCCTTTGTTTGCCAAAAAAAACGACATTCTCCCTCTCTGACACCATTGGTGCCATAACCAAAAATCATCCTCTCTCTCTGACACCATTGGTTCCATGACCAGAATGGTGTAGATGCTGTCGAGACCTTCTGTGTGTGTGTGCTTACTGTAAGTACGCTACCTGGATATTTGTAATTGTTAGTATGATGCCTACAGTGAGTGTAATGACCTTCTCAGGTGAAATGCCACCTACATTGATAGTTGCGTGTAGGATGATTGTTTCCGGGAGCCTAGTTTATCTAATGGTTAAGATGTTTGCCCCAGTAGCGTATGAGTATGGGTCGAGTGTCTTTCTAGCTGCAATATTCCTTTTACTTCGTTTGCAAAAAAAAAAAAAAAAAAAGCATATATCTTAGTTGCAAGCATGCAATTTATGGGCGAAATATTTCCTAGCTAAGCTTTATACAATGTATTGCATAGTTTATTAAAGGCCTAACTAGTGCTGATGGTTCATTCTCTATGGTGATATCCACGACAAGGCAAATCACCCCGCACTGACCAGTCTGATAGGTTTAGCTTTCTATTTATTTGGTTAAATACATTTATATTTCACTTTCATTTCTCCTACTCAGAATCGCAGCAGTTTGAAAGCTAAAGTTTAAAAACAAAAAACCTTTCTTAACTTCATATGGGAAATCAGAGCCTCATGAGACCAATTAATTGGTACTTATCCACTACTGATTTTGCAGTCTATAAACCTGTATCGAGATTGTCCACGGTATCTCACAATTCCAGGTAGTCAATTCCAACTATTAACAAGATCCAATGTACTTCTATAATTCGGTGCCTGGGGGAAGTGGAGCGACCTGGTAAGTAATTAAATCTGCTTTCAAGCACACCAGGTTGTAGACTGCATGTCAGGTTCAGGCAGTCTGTCCCCTCCATCCTCACATTTCAGTACAACTTTGCTTTAATAAACTGTAAAGGTAAGTGTTGAGGGCGAGCCAAAATGTCAGACTCGCTCCAAACTCGCTGTGTGCTTCCTTTTATGGAATATATTGATAATTTAAATGTATACCTTAAAGGAGCCATATCTACAATTATGGATATATATATATATAAATATATATTCACCATACACACATACACACCGGACGCGGTGGCCGAATCGGCAGAGCGCAGGCCTCCAGTGCAGAAGGTCGGGAGTGCAATTCCCGATCCAGTCAAACCAATGACTTACAAAATTGACAATTGTCACTTCCGCGCCTGGTGCTCAGCATTATTAGGATAGGGCAAGGACTGGTTGGCTCAGTATCAGGACAGTGTGACTGAGTGGGATATGATCTCCCAGTGGGGCAGCACTATAAAGTTCCCATGAGTACGCACTGTCACAAGTCGGTACCCGTCCTTATATGGCCTTAGGTGTTGCCAGGACGTAAAACTCCAACAACCAACCAACCAACATATATACACCTATATATATATATATATATCCATGTTTGGAATTGTGAGATTGTGCTGCACCTGCTGTGCCAAGATGCCAAGTCAATAGCACATGTCATTAGCCTTACTCCGCTAACACCTGCAAAAACATGGCTGCGGCATTCAGCGAAAAGAAGCTGATGTGTGGTACTTTGGACACTTTCCCACCAGTGACTGCGCAGTGTGATGAGGGATGGGGTGAGGGACAATGCGGTGTAATGGCCCCTGACAGCTTGAGCATATATAATGTAGTCGCGTAATCGGTAGAGCACGGGCCTCCCGTGCGGAATGTCGAGTCAAACCAATGATTTATAAAATTGATACTTGTCACTTAACTAACCTGGCGCTCGGCATTAATAGGATAGAGCAATGGCTGGTCAGCAGTTAGCTCAGTGTCAGGATAATTTGACTGAGTGGGATATCGAGTCATGGTGCCAGTGGCCTGATTTCCCAGTGGGCAGCACTATAAAGTCAGCATGAGTGCGCACTGTCACAAGTCAGTGCCCATCCAGATATGACCTTAGATGTTGCCAGGATGTAAAACTCCAACAACCAACCAACAGTTCACTATTCATCGCCATCACTGTATGCAACACAACACCCTGTAGCCTTCCGAATCACGGGGGCTGTCTGAGTGGGTGACCTTAGATGTTGCAAGGGCGTAAAACAACAACAAACTGAGTGGGCGAGGAGGATGAGCTGGAAACGACACACGCATCTCATTGCTTCTGCTCACCTAGTCAATACATTGGGGTATGCAAATTGGGGGTTTAGTGCGTGGGTGGGTGGGGGAGGGGGGAGGGGGGGGTTCTTTTCCATTCCACTTTACATAAACGATGCTAGGCAGGTCAAGGAGCGAGGAACCCAAACCCCATAAAGGCAATGAATTGCAGCTGTGTAACTGAAGTAGCATGCACTGACCTCACAAGCAAGGATATATATATATATATATATATATATATATATATATACATATACAGTAAACCCTCTCTAACCGACCACCTCCACAGATCGACCACTCCCCTATATCGATCGCTTTATTTGGGTCCCAAACGATCGCCCATACAATGATCAAAAGCACTCCCTAAACCGACCACCTCCCTAAATTGACCGCTTAGATTCGATCCCATGGTGGGTCGATTTAGAGGGCTTTTACTGTATACAAAATATACAGACAGGTAGATGTGGATACGGTGGTTGCATCAAGGAGCGTAGATAGTGTAATGGTTAGCATTCTCACCCCCAGAATGGCTGACGTGTGGGTTCGAGGCCTACTCCCTTTGTTTGCATCACACCCACAACACTGGTTGCCATGGACACGATCATGTACAAACTACATGTGCTATGGTTGGTGAACTTATGCTGTCTAAGTACGTTGTGTGGGCCTATAATCGTAAGCATTAAATGACTTATAGAGGCGAAACAATTTGAAAGACTTAACAATTTCAGGGGGAAGACTGCAGGAGTCTGCACTGACCTCACAGGCAATGAGCAATATGAAAAGGTAACCGTCCATAGGGCGATTGCATCAGGGAGTCTAGTTAGACTGATGGTTAGGATGCTACCCTCGGAGTGGCAAAATTGTGGGTTCGAGTACCATGCTATTCATTTTGTTTGCAACATCCCCAAAGCCATTTACAAATAACAGCCTCGGCAGTCTATGCCCTATCAAACACTCCCATAGTGGACACACCGGTATTGGATTCGTAATGGGTTCAACGCAAACACTCTGCCATCAACATAGTAATTAATAATCCCCGATCCACTAGCCTCCACCCCTCCTCTCTCCTCTCCCCACTCTCTCTCTCCCTCTCTCTCCCGACCAGACGGGATGGCCGAATTAGTTGAGCGTCCGTCTCCCGTTTTGGTAGATCGTGGAAAGCCAATGACTTAAAAATTGATACTTGTCACTTCCTAGCCAGATGCTTGGCATTATTAGGATAGGGCAAGGACTGGTTGGGTAAGTGTCAGGATAATGTGACCGAGTGGGATGTCAGGTCAGGATGCTGGCGGCCTGGTCTCCCAGTGGGGCAGCACTATAAAGTCACCATGAGTGTGCACTGTCACAAGTCGGTACCCGTCCTGATATGACCTTAGATGTTGCCAGGACGTAAAACTCCAACAACCAACCAACTGACACTAGCCCCTACACGTCCTCTCTCCTCTCCCCACTCTCTGTCACTCTATCTCTCTGAGTTATGGTATTTCTCCATCTCCCCTCTACACGTCCTCTCTCCTCTCCCCACTATCTGTCACTCTCTATCTCTCTGAATTATGGTATTTCTCCATCTCCCCTCTACACGTCCTCTCTCCTCTGCCCACTCGCTGTCACTCTCTATCTCTCTGAGTTATGGTATTTCTCTATTTCCCCTCTACACGTCCTCTCTCCTCTCCCCACTCTCTGTCACTCTCTATCTCTCTGAGTTATGATATTTCTCCATCTCCCCTCTACACGTCCTCTCTCCTCTCCACACTCTCTGTCACTCTCTATCTCTCTGAGTTATGGTATTTCTCAATCTCCCGTCTACACGTCCTCTCTCCTCTCCCCACTCGCTGTCACTCTCTATCTCTCTGAGTTATGATATTTCTCCATCTCCCCTCTACACGTCCTCTCTCCTCTCCACACTCTCTGTCACTCTTTATCTCTCTAAGTTATGGTATTTCTCAATCTCCCGTCTACACGTCCTCTCTCCTCTCCCCACTCGCTGTCACTCTCTATCTCTCTGAGTTATGGTATTTCTCCATCTCCGCGGTTCAGTCTCTTTCTTGACCGAATGCCGCTGAAAACCTCCTTCTGCTGTCGCTGCTGCCGCTGCTCCTGCTGCTGCTGCTCGTGGTGCTGGCGATGGTGTGATTTTGCCGGTGCGCAATGTGCAGCTCGGCAGCCATTGGCCGCCATTGGTGACTGATCACCGCTCGCCGCCAGGAGGCACCCACCACGCCACCACTTCGTCATCAGATTTGGCTGAGCCACGTTTTGTCAATAATACATGCAATAATCACCAGCATCCATCGCCATCTCCTGCCATCGGTCTGTCTGTCTCCTCCCTGTGATGTGTCCCCGGCAACGCGACGCGATGCACGCCGACGCGACGCGACGCACGTCGAATCGACGCGACGGTGGCTTCGACATGTATTTGGAGTATGATGGTGGTGTTATGTCTTAGCAACATCTGAGGTCATATCAGGATCGGCATTGAGTGATTGATTAGGGTTTTAGGTCTTAGCAACTTCTGCGTTTATGTCAGGATGGGCATTGGGTGTGCGATATGGGTTTTGTTTTAGTCACATCTGAGGTGATGAGTATTGAGTGATTTATTGGGGTTTTATGTCTTAGAAACATCTGCGCTTAAATCACTATGGGTATTGGGTGAGATATAGGGGGTTTCGTGTCTTAGCCACATCTGAGGTCATATCAGGATGGTATTGAGTGATTGATTGGGGTTTACGTCCTAGCAACATTCGAGGTGATAGCAGGATGAGGAGCAGCGGAACGAAGTAGCCCAGTTGAGTTCATAACATTTTCTGACATAAATATATTAGTTTGATTATTATTCTGTACTTGTTAGTTTGATTATTATTCTGTTTGAAGTAATTTTGCTTTAAGATGATTAACTTCGAAGATCTTTGAAGCGTAAGCATTCCACATTAATTTGCTGTGGTTGCCAAAACTAATTTGACATGTTTGCACTTCAAACATTTCAAAAG
The DNA here is from genome assembly GCA_030323885.1 of Branchipolynoe longqiensis. Classification (NCBI taxonomy): domain Eukaryota; kingdom Metazoa; phylum Annelida; class Polychaeta; order Phyllodocida; family Polynoidae; genus Branchipolynoe; species Branchipolynoe longqiensis. Next base: position 118,438,046 of record CM059187.1, on the reverse strand, counting down.
TTAGCCATTTAAAATAATATTTATAAACAAATCAATTTGATATATTTATCTCAGAAAAATGTCAGAAACCCAAAACATTCGGACTATGCCATTTGAGCCGTGTCGGATATATGCGTTCCACGTTCCGCGTTCCGGGTTCCGTTCTCCGCGTTCCGGTGGACCTCATTATTGATGGTTTCATCAGAGGTTCTTCTCGGTGCAAACGTCTCGAGGGTGGACGCGGCGCCGTCAGAGAGAATGAACCAATAATGGACGCGTATAAAACTGGGCCTCTCCAGTAGGTTGTCGCTACCACTAAATTATAAGTGCGGCGCTGGTAAAATAGCATTTCGTGGTGTTTTTTAATTCGTTCATTTCTTTTCTTGTTTGTGTGGGTGCTTGATGCACAGCAGCCCGTCACTCCGGGTTAACATCCGAGCTACTCGGTTTAAGGCGGCTTACTTTTTTATCTTTTAAGCTAAGGGAAAGAAAGAATGAGAGAGGGGGCGAGAGAGAGAAACAGAGATGAGAACCGAGAGAGAGAGAGGGGAGGGAGAGGGGAGAGAGTGAGGGAGAGAGCCGGAGAGGGAGATGGAGAGAGGGTTGGTTGGTCGGTTGGTTGTTGGAGCTTTGTCCTGGCAACATCTAAGGTCATATCAGGACGGGTACCGACTTGTGACAGTGCACACTCATGGCAACTATATAGGGCTGCCCCACTGGGAGACCAGGCCGCCAGAACATGACCTGATACCCCACTCAGTCACATTATCCTGACACTGAACCAACCAGTTCTTGCCCTAACCTAATAATGCTGAGCGCCAGGCTAGGAAGCGAAATGTATCAGATTTTAAGTCATTGGTTCGAATCCCACGATATACCAAAATGGGAGACGGACGCTCAAATGATTCGGCCATCCTGCCTGGTTCAGAAGAGAGAGAGCAGGGAGTGGGTTGGGAATAAACACTCCAAACCAGATAATATATGATAGTGAGTGTGTATTATCTGGGGATTATTTGATTCCTGGCTTCATTCAGAAATACCAACAAAGTCCGGCGAACGTTGTGCAATAATTTAGCTTGATTCCTGTTGATTGGTAATAGAGAACAACTGTCATGGGTATGTGAAGTTGGCAACATAACATACCAGGATCCTTCATAGCTTAGATGCCCCCCCCCCACACACACCCCCACACCCACTCCCATTCTCATCAACGGCCCCATCCACACCAACACCGCGTACCCATACTAACAACACCAACACTCCCATACTCACCAGTACAACCATCCAAACTCCCATACCCACCTATGCCATTCAGTCCTATCCATCGTTTCTCATGTAATCCTACCATTTACCGATTTTGACTGGTACTACTAGCGTTCTGGAGTGGGACGTAGATCAGGCAGTAGAGTGCCCATTGTCAAGGGGTCGGTCATCCAATCGATCCTGCTCAGTGGACACTTTTGCAGTTTGGGTTATTTTCTGTTCCAAGCAGTCATTCACAACTGGTTCATCAAAATCTCTGGTATGTGATGTCCTGTCTGTGGGAAAGTGCATATAAAAGACCCCTTGCTGCTTATCGGAAAGAGTAGCCTATGTGTCAAAGATATATGTCAGAATGACCATATGTTTGACGTCCAATAGCCGATGATAAAAATCAATTTGCTCTAGAGGCATCGTTAAATAAAACAATTGTTTTGTGTAGTACTAGCCAGTGCTTATCCTTGGCCCGACACACCACACTCTCCTTAGTTAACTAGATAACTGTGACAATTGTTTTGGTTTTGCAAATGTGATCCTTGAAATATGCCGCTTTAAGTAGGAGTAATGACAATGCAATATACTTAATCATCTACTCTGTCATTTAGTTTCTTCTAGATAAATAGTGTAAATACCTAAAGTTGAACACCCCCAGAAGACCACAGAGCCTTAGCACCGAAGGAAGACTGTATTCAGGAGAATACAAATTGTTTCCCCCGAAAACTGATTTTAATGGGGGGAGGGAGAATGTGTTATCGATCCCAGATCAAATTGTGATTAACAACAGCAATTATCATAGGATGTAAGTCAGCCTGAATAAATCGCTCTGGTTGAGGCAACACCGTGTGGTACTGATCGACCAACAGTCAAGGGAGTGCTGGGGCATCTACCCACCAACCCACTCACCCAGCCACCCACCCAGCCACGCACCCAGCCACCCACTCACCCACCCACTCACCCATCCACCCATCCACACCCTACAGTCGCATAATAGAGTTGGCCAACGTTATGCAATTGAGTATAACGCGCAGGGCAGCAGTGAATAAATTATACCTCCATTTGCTGTTAACGTTTTACTATAAATGTGCAGACTATTTATACCCCAACCAACACAAGCACATGAAGGTAATTAGAAAAGAATTTGTTCTGGTGAAGGCCACACAATAATCTGATACTGATAGTGGTTGTTGGTGTGTAGCTGGGTTTGTGGTCGATGGCATGGGCTTTGCTCATCACGGAAGATAATTATCATATTTTAGGGTAATTGGTCGTCAAACTGTTAGTAGATGGTATCCTGGTGCTGCTGCCACTCGGCACTCGCTACCCACTCCCCATTCCCCACTCCCTCACAAGCCCCCCCCCCTTCCCTTCTCTCCCCTCCCTTCCCCACTCTCTCACAAGCCCCCCCCCCCCCGCCCTTCCCCCCTCCCTATTCTCACCCACTCAGCCCTGTCCAGACAGCCAAGGCCCAGTACCCTGATCTTATTGCCGGCTCATTTGCATTTGAGACAAGGCCGAGTGGGTAAATAAACCGGGCAGCGCTACGCGCCATCTCACGGAGCAAGTAGCAACCAACGGAGCAAGCGCCACGCCTGTGGGGCCCCGCAGTTAACTGTTAATCGACCGATAATTCTAACCAGAGTGACCTAAGTGCTTGCTCTTCACATATTTATCAATCTTTTTTTCGCAGCGAAATAACACTGGTAGTGAAGCGGGGAGCCGAGTGGGGGCGCTACCGGTGCCATCCTGTTAGTTGATAGAAGAGAATAACCTCATTGTAGAAGGATAGCAATGAGTAGCACAACCTTCTACTTATTTATATTTGCATAATTCATATGCACAACATATATATATACAACATTGTTCTATGTGATCGGCTAACTCTTGCTAATTGCGGACAATGTTTCCATGTATAAACTGTCTTTGTTTTATTGTGTTATAATTCCGATGAGAGGATGCCTGCTGTGGAAGGAAAACAGTGGTCTGGAAATAAAGTTGTCGATTAAAAGCAGGCAGTATTGTATATATTTACACCAAGTGCTAAGTGTTAGCATACCAAGTTGTAAGAACACCAAATGGTTGGGGTTTTACGTCTTAGCAACATCTGATATATACATATGTGAGTTATAACGTATTAGGCCAGTACACATGCTAGGACCGGAATTAAATAATATATATTTATATATATAGACCATAGAAGAATCGATGCAATATATATAAATATATTCAAATGTATTCCAAAGGTGCTAACTCTTCGGAGGGGGGGGGGGGGGGTCCATAGTAACAATTGACAGAGAAAGGCACAGAAACGGTTACACTGAAAACACAAGGACATTTGCTTAAAATCAATATGTATTCTATTGGGATTATGAAACACCATGTAAAAAACAAATCAGTTTATCCTGAGCAAATGCATAAGTAGAGAGTGTGTTGATCATTACTATGGACAAAGTTTTGTCCCATATTGCTTAGCACCTTTTGAGACAGTCTCATATATATTACCGATTCTTCTAAGTTCTGGCTCCTCCGCCTCACACTCGTTACTGGTGGCGCCACCACCTGGTTTTCCTCGTCCCTAAAGGACGCGGGAAACCTCAGTCGCACCGGAGGATTATATATTCATTCACGACGGTGGTAGTTTTCTTGCACATCTCTTGCTTTGGCTTTGCTCCTTATTCATATTGATGGGTGAATTGTTCATAGTAGTATGTACAAAGACCCTATAAAACTAAGATTGCTCACTCCCTATCTCTCCCATGGTAATGTAAATTTTGCAGTGCCACCTTGTGGTGGGTTTGATCAGCCCGGCTGCTGGCTGGTGTTTTACATGTGGCCTACAAGGCGAGAGGGTGAGTTTAAAATATTTTAAAGAGAGATTTCCTGTCATTTGGATTTGGCCGATGTTGCGGCATACTGTCTGGTCCCCACCCACCCTCATTCCCCCGCCCTCCCTCACTCCCCCGCCCTCCCTCATTCCCCCGCCCTCCCGCCTCACCCCCCCTCCCGCCTCACCCACCCTCCCACCCTCCACTCCTTCCCTCCTTCCGGCTTCACCGCCCTTCCCCACCCTCCCCTTCCCTCACTCCCCTTCCATCCCCCCTCTGTCCCACCCTCCCCCGGCCTCACCGCCCTTCCCCTCCCCCTCCCATCCCCACCCTTCCCTCCCTCTATCTCCCTCCTCATCCACCTTACTCAGTAGACTCCCAGTGCTCTCACACCACACATTCCTCCACTCCCCATTTCTCCTCCCTCCCCTTCACCCCTTCCGCTCCGCCTCCCCCTTTTCCCCACTCCCTCCGCCCCCCACCTCCTGACCCACCTCAGTCGGTGCTCTCACACCACACCTCACGACCCCCTACCCCTCCCTGATGTAAGCGGGGGGGGGGGCAACATAATTCATAAACTCACATAACTAGCTACATTAGAGTTACACTAGAATTTTCCTAACAAACCAACATTTATATACCGCTTGCCTAACTGCAACTGAACAATAAAACTTACTACAAGTTTACCAACTGAATACAGAAGATAACTTCTGCTTACATTCTAAATACTATGTAAATACTCACATTGATCTGACTAATATTGATCTAGTTATATGACACTACGGTACCATATTGTTATGGAACTTTTGGGTTTCAGAATTTCATTGTGTTACATGTTGCAAATTGTCTATTCAACAGGTATTGTACACCTTATTCTATATACCTTTTGTGTAAATAACACTGAATTGAAAAATGGCTGGAAGACCAGTGCTTCGGCACTGACAAAAGGCTTATTCAGCAGAATAAACATATTTACCAACAAAAAAAACAACAACAAAAATAGTTGAACGTACCAGCATCCGTGCCATAAAGTATTTATCCATACCTAAACCTCTTGTACCTTAACGCGTGTCACCATAGTTTAACCTACTTACACCACGTTTGACCCACGTTAATCTATCCTACGTTCAACTACGTTCACTAACGTGTATGTGACCAGAGCTTAACAGTCTTCAACGACAACTTTGAATCCAAACAAACTCTGACCTGACATAGCAGGTGTCTTGTCAGCGGAGTGTACAATCAAAATCAAACAGAAACACAGTGTGTACATTGACACTATTATCAGCACATCCCAGGATAGCGGGTTGGTTTGGTTATTGGAGTTTTACACCCTGGCAACATCTACGGCCATATCAGGACGTTTACCGACTTATGACAAGACGCAGTCATGGAGGCTTTATACTGCGTTCCTCTGGGAAATCAGGCCACCGGCACCATGACCTGAAATCCCACTCAGTCACATTATACTGACACTGAGCTAACCAGTCCTTGCCCTATCCTATTATTGCCGAGCACCAGGCTAGGAAGCGACAAGTATCAATTTTATAAATCATTGGTTTGACTCGACCGGGAACCGATCTCCCGATCTCCTGATATCCCGCACGCGAGGCACGTGCTCTTCCGATTCGGCCACCGCATGAGGTAGGCAGGATAGTTCGCTGGTAGCAGGAGTCGCTGAAGACAGGAAACACCAAGCAAGAGATGGGATGTGGCTAGAAATGGCAGCCTCAGCAGCAGCTAGTTTTGTGCAAATTTATTAACAGTAAGCCGCATGCCGCACCAGGTTTAATTGGCACCGCCCCTTACTGCCCCCCCCCCCCTTCCTGGACAAACCTCCCCGGGATGACCAGACAAAACCCTTCCCAGCTTTGATCCAAGCTGAAATCAGAATTAAAGCATGATTAAAGTGCGTGGTCGGGGAATCGAAAGCAAAACCAAAAAAAAAACCGACTACCACCCATGGGTTTCGGTAGTAATGTAATTATTGTCTGAGTAACTTCGAGGAAATGTTTGTATGTGGTGTGCGGGTGGGGATGAGGGTGGGGGTTGTGTTTTTAATAGAAGCATTAGGAACACCAGATGTATCTTACAACTATTGCCCACGCCCCAATTGTCTACTCCCAAATGCGACGAGGTAACATTAAGTAGTGTTTGGATTGATGGAAGTAGATTTCCTGGGGGCGGGGGGGGGGGGGGTTGTTTCCCCCAGACTCCTGCAGGTTACCCAATTCCGACGGCACGGCTATGTAAATAAAAGATCGGTTCAAATCGCCAGGAATCGGGGATCGGGTTCCGTCCCCACCTCTGCCTTTAAGCTTGAAGGGGAAGAGTTGTGTTTATTGGGGTTTTACATCCTATTAACATTCAAGTGCCTATCAGGACAAGTACCGACTTGTGACAGTGCACATGCCTCTCTGCCTTTATGTCACACGGAGGCACGTTAAGAGGAAGAGTTGTCTTTGTTCGGGGTTTTACATCCTATTAACACTCAAGATCATATCAGGACAAGTACCGACGTGTGACAGTGCACACGCCTCTCTGCCTTTATGTCACATGGAAACGCTTTAAGATGAAGAGTTGTGTCCATTTGGGGTTTTACATCCTATTAACATTCAAGATCATATCAGGACAAGTACAGACTTGTGACAGTGCACACGCCTCTCTGCCTTTATGTCACAAGGAGACGCTTGAAGAGGAAGAGTTGTGTTTGTTTGGGGTTTTACATCCTATTAACATTCAAGATCATATCAGGACAAGTACAGACTTGTATAAGTTGTAACAGTGCACATACATTCATGACGATTTTATAGTATTGCACCCACTGGGAGATCAGCCCACTGGCATCATGACCCACTATCCCCAAACTTAGTCAGATTATCCTGATACTGAGCTGACCACCACTTGCTCTCTCCAATTAATGTCGAGCATCAGGCTAGGCAGATAAAAGCTTCACCCGGTACGCGCAGTACACGGGTGAACGACAACGTAGTGTAAATACGGGCGAAAATAGCTTTAGTATGGAACAGGAATTACAATGACCGGCTCCAGTGTCAAATGGTTACTTATATTGGCACAGAGTTGGTGAAATGAGAGAGAATGCAAAAAGACAAGATGGCGGCCATAGGACGCCCTTGGTCTCACTTTTAAATCTTATTAAACCAGATGCTTTATTATATTTTTCAACTCAAAGGTAGCGGGGAAATATGAAGACATATACAAAGAATAAATGTTGCTTCTTAGATTGTGAAATTAGGCTCTCATGAAGACTCATTTCATGAGCCCGATTTTTCGACCATTTTTATATAAGGCTGGTCTTCACCCATGTACTGCGAGTACCGGGTGAATCCTTTATCTACAGGCTAGGAAGCAACAAGTATAAATTTTATAAATCATTGGTTTGACTCGACTGGGAACCGAACTCGCGATCTCCCGCAGGCCCGCACTCTACAGATTCGGCCACCGTGCCCGGTGGCGTTGAAGAGGAAAATCATTCCTCAGGAAAAGATGCGAAGGGTGGTTCCTCGTCATAAATATCTGGTATCATCACCGCCTAATTTAAGATCGTGTACCGTTCCCTTTGAACTGGTCGAATTTTAAAGTTAATTGACAAAAATGCACTTTTTTAAGGAATGCACCGGTGGCAACCAACCCATCTATGTTGAAAGGGTTGCTGGTCAAATAATGTGGTGGATATTACTTTATATTTGGTGAAGAGTAATGGTACCCTTAACGGGGCGGCACTTGTACTTTATAGCATATATATATATATATTTAAGAATAACATGTATATAAATCTCTGCTAGTATTAATAAATGTTTACATATAGAAGTGTAAATAATGTAAATTATTTATCCGATACATTTCTAAAGAAAAGTATACGTTTTCAACCCTGAATGATCCAGGCTGTTTAAATTGAAGGCGGCTCTCCCTATTATAAATTAACACGTGGACGGCACCACCCCACCCCCTAAAAAAAAAAAAAATATTAAAAACCCTCCACTTCGCTCATTAGTTCCTAACGAATTTTGCCCCTTTTAATTATGAAATCAATTGTCACGAACGCGCTCATCTGTGTAGTTGAAATTCCAAGATGGCGGCGGGCGCCATTGCCTCACAGTCACACACAGTGCTGAGCTGTGTGTGTGTAGCCTGGCTTCCTTCCTGCCGCAATGTCGTGTGGGCCGAGATTTCCGGGCGCGGTGGCTGGATCGATAGAGCGCGGGCCTCGTGTGCGGGAGATCGGTAGTTGGGTTTCCGGTTGAGTCAAACCAATGACTTATAAAATTGATACCTGTCGCTTCCTACCCTGGTGCCCGGCATTAATAGGATAGGGCAAGGACTGGTTAGCACAGTATCAGGATAATGTGACTGAGTGGGATATCAGGTCATGGTGCAGGCAACCTGATTTTCCAGTGGGGCAGCACTATACAGTCACCATGAGTGTGGACTGTCACAAATCAGTACCCATCCTGATATGAACTTAGATGTTGCCATGACCTAAAACTCCAACAAGCTACGAACCAAACAACCGAGATTTTCCCACGAACTTTGCCGACCAGTTCGGTGGCTCCAGACTCGACTAACAAGGCGGGATCGAGGTTCCTGCCCGGGCCGTGTTACCCCGGTGATTACCCCTAATTTGCATATCACACGCCAGCTGCGCTCTGTTTACCCGTCTATTATTCGAAAATTGGCTCGGCCATAGGGGCTCGACCCGGCTGTTTCTAATGGACGAGCACGGGTGGTTGATTGTAGTAGTTTTTAAGAGATTCATTTGGTTGTACTGGAGGCAAGGGGACCAACGTAAAGGGGCAACTAAATCCATCCTACCATATATGTATATATATATTTATATGTATTTATATATATTTATATATAGTTCAATTCAATTCATTTAAAAGTATATATTGCATAAGGGAATCAGGCGTGTACCAAAACATACATGTGTGCATATGTATTATGTATATGGATAAATAAAGATGTATACATGTACATACATATAGGTATATGTGTATTTATATATATATATATATATATATATATATATATATAGATATATTTATTATTTACGTGTATTTATATTGTTTATATATATTCATCTGTATTTATATATTTATATCTATATGTAAATCAGTACATATAAAGATACATACATATAACTACATGTATGTGTATATGGATGTGTATGGGTAAATCTTTATACATATGTAGATATCCACATATATGTATATTATGTATATACAGAGAAATAGAGAGGGAATGAAGGCTAGAATTGAATACATATATATATATATTATATATTATATATATCGTGTATAAATAGTATGTACTATATATATATTATACATATTTTATATATATAATCGTAAACTAATGCATTGCAAATAGTGAATTATAGGTGGCTAGTTAGTAAAACCGGTTCATGATGCTAGTACCGGCAGTGGCCGGTGGTGGCGTGGAGTATCGTGGCGTGATGCGTGTGTGTGCGTGTGTGTGTGTGTGGAGGGGGGTGATGTCCTTCCGGCGTTGGGATAAAGGAGAGCGGGAGGAGGGGGTGGGGAGTAGTGGTGATGTTTGTGGGTGGGGATGTGGGGGTGGCCATGGGAATACCAGGCGTGTGAGCCAGCTGTGGGGTTCATTCACCCCCACCCACCCACCACCCACCACCCACCCACATCCCCGTATTCCTGTATTGACTTAATTAAGCACTTTGTTCACGTGGCGGGCATTTGATACGTCTGTCCCCGAGAATGAGTGTTGCTGGAGGCATTATGTGTCGTCCCTGAATTACTCAGTGATCAATGCTGTCGGATGCCATTCAGCATGACCCGCAACCAAGTGTCCTAAATTCCCTCAAGCCACCCCCCACCCACACCCACACCTTCTCCAGCTCGGCCTCTGTACGGAGATAAGAGAGACTGCTTGTGTTTGGTGTTGGGGGAGGGGTGAGGGAGTGTGTGTGGAGTTGTGGTGTGTGTTTGGTGTGTGGGAGGGGGTAGGTGGGGTGAGATTAGTGGTTGTTGCGGATAGTGTGTGGGTGTGCAGTTGGTGTGTGGGTGTGTTTAGTGTGTGTGGGGTAGGTGGGGTGAGAATAATGGTTATTGTGAATAGTGTGTGGGTGTACAGTTGGTGTGTGGGTGTGTTTAGTGTGTGGGGGGTATGTGGGGTAAGAGTGGTGGTTATTGTGAATAGTGTGTGGATGTGTAGTTGGTGGGTGGGTGTGTTTAGTGTGTGTGGGGTAGGTGGGGTAAGAGTAGTGGTTATTGTGAATAGTGTGTGGGTGTGCAGTTGGTGTGTGGGTGTGTTTAGTGTGGGTGGGGTAGGTGGTGTGAGAGTAGTGGTTATTGTGAATAGTGTGTGGGTGTGCAGTTGGTGTGCGGGTGTGTTTAGTGTGTGTGGGGTAGGTGGGGTGAGAGTAGTGGTTATTGTGAATAGTGTGTGGGTGTGCAGTTGGTGTGTGTGTGTTTTGTGTGTGTGTGGTAGGTTGGGTAAGAGTAGTGGTTATTGTGAATAGTGTGTGAGTGTACAGTTGGTGTGTGGGTGTGTTTAGTGTGTGGGGTAGGTGGGGTAAGAGTCGTGGTTATTGTGAATAGTGTGTGGGTGTGCAGTGGGTGTGTGGGTGTGTTTAGTGTGTGTGGGGTAGGTGGGGTGAGAGTAGTGGTTATTGTGAATAGTGTGTGGGTGTGCAGTTGGTGTGTGGGTGTGTTTAGTGTGGGGGGGGTGAGAATGGTGGTTATTGTGAATAGTGTGTGGGTGTGCAAATTGAAAATATACTTTTTTCCGCAGAGCATTCGCAGTAAGGCGGTACCCACAAAATTACTTCTTGCCACAGCCACCAGAGGGCAACATGATGATTGGAACCCTATATAGGACCCTTTACCACAGACCAGGCTGCACAGATATCTGCGACTCACAACATTAGTTACTCCACTACCGTCAGAAGACAGGTGGTAGAAATCTTCTACTATGTGCATAAATGGCTAGCCGAAGGTCTATTTTGCAGCGTCGTGCAAACGCTCTAATCGAGCTATCTAATGTAGAGTGTGAAGCATTGTTCATACACATCGATTAACCCAAGTGCAGCACTCACAGCACTCAGTAATTGGAATTAACAGATGCATGCATGTGTAATTCCCGCAGGGGTTTACGGCGACCCTCCCAATGACTTATAAAATTGATATTTCTCACTTCCTACCCAGGCGCTCGGCATTAATAGGATAAGGTAAGGATTGGTTAGCTCAGTGCCAGGATGATGTGACTGAGTGGGATATATCAGGGCATGGTGCTGGTGGCCTGATTTCACAGTGGGGCAGCACTATAAAGTCACCATACTTGTGCACTGTCACAAGTCAGTAGCCGTCCTGATATGACCTTAGATGTTGCCAGGACGTCAAACTCCAACCAACCAACCAACGGCGACCCTTTGAACATGTATATACATACAAGCCTTGCAAATATAAATACCAAGTTTATTCTATTTCGCCAATGTACATGCCTGAAGTTACATAGTCCAATTTCTCTGACTACCTTCACCGTTCAATCCGCTCAATTCTGGTCACTATATATATCACTATATATATCACTATATATATATATCACTATATATATATATCAAAGGATATATATCAATGTAGATAGTGGAGCCAGAATAACAGAATATAATAACAAAAGAATAAGATCTGGTTGAGTTAGTTTATTCTGTGTCATGCCAAAGAGACCAAAGGTTTCTAGGCTTGACAACCCTTTAACTGTGAGGGTTGCTGTCATAGTTGACCGGTTATAATTAAATATCAATACAGGTCAATAATATATATATATATATCAATATAGTTAATTGACCGTCCGAGTGGGTCTGGAGGCGATAACGACCAGGCACAGCTGGCATACAAGTGTCAAAGCCTATGACTAATGGCTCCGGTGTGGCTGAATCTGGAACTACGTGCAGCATGCAGTAGAACCTAGATACATGGTATGTAATAATAGAGCAAACTGAAGAGAGTTAGTGTCCTTGTTTATATTCCCATAATAGATTATAGAGCACATCAATGCTTATCGATTTATATATATGAAGAGTTCAGGCATAAAACCACATAAACGCCAATCCACAAATGGAGATGAACATGGGAATCAAACCTACAAAAAGGTGGTTGTTTTTTATTCCTACTGTTTTGTCCATTGCTCCATAACCATATGATAGTGTAGTGGTCTGCACTGACCTCTCAGGCAGTAACCACATAGACAGGTTGTTGTGGGGAGTGTGTTGATATCAGGGAGCCTAGGTGGTGTAATGGTTAGCACACTGGCCCGGAATGCAAAGAGATGTGGGTTCGAGTCCCGCTCTAGGCGCAGTATTTCCCATTTTCATCACCCCCACGACACTGGTTGCCGTGATCAGGATCCTGTACAAGCTTTGCGCTGTATGGTTGTTGAACCTACCCTGTGTATGTATGTGTAAGTGCATTGCCTGTATGTATGTAATTGTAAGCATTACAAGACTTACAATTCCAGGGGGACGAGTGTAGTGGTCTGCACTGACCTCTCAGGCAGTAACCACATAGACAGGTTGTTGTGGGGAGTGTGTTGATATCAGGGAGCCTAGGTGGTGTAATGGTTAGCACACTGGCCCGGAATGCAAAGAGATGTGGGTTCGAGTCCCGCTCTAGGCGCAGTATAATATGAAAAGTGGAATTAGTGAGAATTTAAATTATTTTCAGGTAAAAGTATGTTATTTAAACAACATTTTCGAATTGTCGTTTACATGGTTTTGCACCTGAACTCTTCATATATATATAAATAGCCTACGTATATATAGGCTATTTATTGTTTTGTGTGGGTATAAACCAACTACTGCTACCGGACATGGTGGCCAAGTCGGTAGAGTGGAGGTTTCCCGTGTGGAAGGTTGGACGTTCGAATCTCAGGCGAGTCAGACTGATGACTTATAACATTGTTACTTGTTGCGACCTAGCCTGGTGCTTGGCATTAATAGGAAAGGACAAGGCCTGGTTAGCACAGTGTCATGATAATGTGACTGTGTTGGACATTGAGTAATGGTGAGGATGGCCTGGTGTCCCAGTGAGGCAGCACTACAAAGTCACTATGAATTCGTACCGCCCCAAGTCAGTACCCATCCGGATAAGACATTGGATGTTGCTAGGAGATAAAACAACAACAACACACACAACCAACTACTGCTCATATGTTCCTCCTTCTTTCAGTTATATAGTCTCATATTATGTGTCCCTGCTCTTATTCCCTCACCCTGGATCAATGCAGGACCTCGGATAACCCCTGCCCCCCCCCCCATTTCCGGTTCAAGTCGTGGGTCTTTGTCACCCGCAAGGATCTATATGAATCATCTGATGTATAAGGCATTATGTGAGTATAAATTAACGGAAGCTCCTCGATGCCATTGCATTATTACCTGATTATTCGACACACGCCAGGGGCGCCACCACTGAGCATCCAACCTTATTTACCGCTGTACTTGACCCTTGTCAGTCTCAGTGGGATATATATCTATATATATCTATATATATAGATATATATATATATCCTTATATAGACACACAGAAGTAGTTGTGTACCTAGCTGTAAAAGGCAATGAATATGTCTGCCTTTGAAGACACGGGATCAATTACAGGAATTCTGTTTTCATCTCTGTGTGTGCTGTAGGGTGGTTGTGGTTTTGGTGTTCATAGCGATAGTGGGTGGGGATGGAGGAGGCCAGCAAGGGTGGGTGGAAAGGTGGGAGGTGGGTTTGTTTGTTGTTGTTTTACGTCCTAGCAACATCTAACATATATCAGGATGGGTACTGACTTGGGATAGTACGAATTCATGGTGACTTTGTAGTGCTGCCTCACTGGGAGACCAGGCCATCGGCACCATGGCTCAATGTCCCACACAGTCACATTATCATGACACGGTGCTAAGTAGGCCTTGTCCTTTCCTATTAATGCCAAGCACCACTTCTGACAGTGCACACTCATGGCGACTTCATAGTGCGGCCCCACTAGGAAATCAGGCCGCCGGCACCATGACCCTATATCCCACACATTCACATTATCCTGACACTGAGCCAACCAGTCCTTGGTCTATCCTATTAATGCCGAGCGCCAAGCTAGGAAGCGACAAGTATCTATTTCAAGGTCATTGCTTTGACTCGACCGGGAATCAAACTCCCGACCTTCCGCCTACATACGAGACCCGCGATCTACTGATTAGGTCACCACGCCCGGTGGGGGGGGGGGGGGGGGGCGCAGTCTAGAAACTCGAAGTAGCAATAACCACAACTGCTCCCAACGCGAGCCTTTGTTACTTATAGTGCCAGATAAAACGGCCATAACCAGGTGGACATACAATAAGGCGGCCACCTCAAGAGGATTGCATGCGGCGCCCGGCTGGAGGTTAGTGCGCTGATCAAGCTTTACCATAATGATCCGGGCAGTGAAGGGAGAAGGGAGAAGCGCCCAGTGTGATGTCTCTATAACACTCTGCTCCCCCTATATTGAAGCCACACCGGCACTGCCCCACCCCGGCACGGCTTCAAGGCACCATGGGAATGATTCAGAGCCGTGACCCGCCATGCCACATGCCACCTCAATGCCACATGCCACAAAGCCACAATGCCACCAAAATCTCACAATTATTTAACGATGTCACAATGTCACTGTGTTGATTCACGGTCTCAATGTCACAATATCAAAATGCCACAATATTGCAATGCTGTATGCCACAATGCCACTCTACCAATACCACAATACTGTAGTGGTCTGCACTGACCTCTCAGGCAAGTAACCACATAGACAGGTAGGCGTGGGGAGTGTATTGATATCAGGGAGCCTAGGTGGTGTAATGGTTAGCACACTGGCCCGGAATGCAAAGAGATGCGGGTTCGAGTCCCGCTCTAGGCACAGTATTTCCCATTTTCATCACCCCCACGACACTGGTTGCCGTGATCAGGATCCTGTACAAGCTTTGCGCTGTATGGTTGTTGAACCTACCCTGTGTATGTATGTGTTAGTGCATTGCCTGTATGTATGTAATTGTAAGCATTACAAGACTTACAATTCCAGGGGGACGAGTGTAGTGGTCTGCACTGACCTCTCAGGCAAGTAACCACATAGACAGGTAGGCGTGGGGAGTGTATTGATATCAGGGAGCCTAGGTGGTGTAATGGTTAGCACACTGGCCCGGAATGCAAAGAGATGCGGGTTCGAGTCCCGCTCTAGGCACAGTATTTCCCATTTTCATCATCCCCACGACAATACCAATCTATCATAGTACCAATCTACCACGATGCCACTCTATCATAGTGCCACTCTACCACAATGCCATTTTAGCACGATTCCAGTACACAACAATGGCACTCTACCAGCCACATGCCATAATGCCACTATAACACAATGTCACTCAACCACAATGCCAGTATACCACAATGCCACTCTGTCGTAATGCTACTCTACCACAATGCAACTCTACCACAATGCCACTCTACCATAAATCCACTGTACCACAATGCCACTCTACCACAATGCCACTCTACCACAATGCTACTCTACCACAATGCAACTCTAGCACAATGCCACTCTACCACAATGCCACTCTACCATAAATCCACTCTACCACACTGCCACTCTACCACAATGCCACTGTACCACAATGCCACTCTATCACAATGCAGCTCTACCATAATGTTACTCTACCACAATGCCACTTTACCATAATGCCGCTCTAAGACAATGTGGCTCAACCACAATGTCACCATGTCACAATGTACCGATGTCACAATACCACAATGGCAAAAACCAATGCCACAATGTCAAAAGCTAATGCCACAATAGTCAAAACCAATGCCGTGCACAATGTTAGTATGTGAGAATGCTAAAGCAGCCACAATGCCACAATGTTTATTGTTACAATATCATAATGTCACAAATTGACATTATGGTGTGACAGTATGGTGTGACATTATGGTGTAGCATTGCTTCAATGTAACAATGCCACAGCATTATGCCTATTTGAAGAGAGAAGCAGCCAATCCGTAAAGCGGCTGTCACACCTCGCCGGATTGAGCAATGGACAGAATTGTCTAGTCCGGGTGTCATAAGTATCAAAATGTATTAAAATGTGTGAAAATGTTGCGATATCAGGTCAAAGGCCGCTAGACGAACCTTACAGCCCAGTCACACTGCACCGGATTGGGGGAAATGGACAGAAACTGAACAAAGTCCGTTTTGTGTCTGTACAAGTTTTGAACATGCACAAAACTAAGAACGGATGCCACCGGACTGACATCTACGGTTCTTATCTGGTTTGAGTTTGTTTCGTCCAGTGGCTATCCGTTCATGTCTGTTTCATGTCCGTTTCATGTCCGTTTCATGTCCGTTCGTCCGGTGGCCTTCGCAACACTTTGACACATTTTAATACATTTTGATACTTATCACCACTGGACCAGACAATTCTGTTTGCTCAATCCGGCAAGCTGTGACAACCGCTTTATGTGTCAGCATCCAGTCACTGTCACAGTCAGCATTTATTGCTTCTACAATGCGTACTAGTGTAGCGAGCTGCTCTCACCTCTCCAGCCGAAATGTTACATACAGAGGTGGATCATGGGGGCCTAGGCAGTCTACTGATTAGCACGCCATTGAGCCCTGAATGGAAGAAACCTAGGTTCCAATTCCGCTCTTGGTATGATGTTCTTGTTTCTTACAACACTTCTCACAACAATTGTGATGAGGGATATCACTTTAAGAGATGCTATTAGGTGGGCTATGGGCTGTTTTTTTTTATGTGTTTGTTTGTTTCTCCATAACTTTGACATCGGGGGATTTCACCTCCAGAGATGAACATAGGCTACCAGAGGCCTGTGGCTGCTGCCTTTTTTGTGATATGCTTGTTAAACCCGGTGTAGGACGTTCAAAACACTACCCCGTTCAAAACACTACTGCTAAGTTCAAAACACTACCCCTACATATGTTCAAAACACTACCCAATTTCAAAACACTATCATGACACGCTGACCCTGCTGCGGCATTTGAAGCATGTATTAGTATATGCTGATAGTGTTGCGGCGTGTGCACCATGTATTAGTAGTATATACTGATAGCACAGCAGCATGTGCACCCAGTATTAGTATATGCTGATAGCACTGCGGCATGTGCACCACGTATTAGTATACTCTGATGGTGATGCGGTGTTTAAAGCATGTGTTAGTAGTATACGTTGATAGGGCTGCAGCGTGTGTACCACGTATTAGTATACACTGATTGTGCTACGGTGTGTGTACCACACATTAGTATACACTGATTGTATACACTGATAGTGCTGTGGTGTGTGCACCACATATTAGTGTACGCTAATGGTGCTGCGGTGTTTGAAGCATGTGTTAGTGGTATACGCTGATAGCGATGCAGTGTGTGCACCCCATATTAGTATATGCTGATTGTGCTGTGGCATTAGAAGCACGTATTAGTAGTATACACTGATAGCGCTGTGGCGTGTGTGCCACGTATTACTATTAGTATACGCTGAATGTGCAGCAGCATTTGAAGCATGTGTTAGTAGTATACGTTGATGGTGCTGCGGTGTGTGCACCACATATTAGTTAGTATATGCTGATTGTGCTGCAGCATTTGAAGCATGTGTTAGTATTATACGCTGATAGCACTGCCGTGTGTGCACCATGTATTAGTATATGCTGATGGCTCAGTGTCAGGACAATGTGACTGAGTGGGATACCAGGTCATGGTGCTGTTGGCCTGGTTTCCCAGTGGGGCAGCACTATACAGCCACGATGAGTGTGCAGCCATAAGTCGCTACCCATCCTGATATGACCTTAGATGTTGCTAGGAAGTAAAACAGCAACCAACAACAACAACCCCTACTGCCCCACCTTACTACATACTGCCCCACCCTACTGCATACATCCCCACCCTACTGCAAGCTGCCCCACCTTACTGCATTCTGCCCCACCCTCCTGCATACTGCCTCACCCTACCACTGCCCCATCCTACTGCATTCTTCCCCACACTACTGCATACTGCTCCACCTTACTGCATACTGCCCCACCCTACTGCATACTGCCTCACCCTACTGTACACTGCCCCATCCTACTGCATTCTGCCGCACACTACTACATACTGCCCCACCCTACTGCATACTGCCTCACCATACTACAAATGAAAATGAATATGCAGCAATTATACAAAAACATTTAGAGTAGTGTCTTGAACTTAAAGGTAGTGTTTTGAACTTAAGGATAGTGTTTTCAGTGTGGCCACAGTAGTGTTTAGAACCTACCTTAAACTAGGTTGAAAACACTACAGTAGTGTTTTGAACCTAGGTTGAAAACACTACCATAGTGTTTGTGTAGGGTAGTGTTTTGAACTTACTACACCGGCACACACTAACCGATATCCATGATGGAGCTCTCCTACTCTGCAATTTATCGGGGGGTTGTGAATGTTTACTTTTATCTGTTTTAATATTCAGATTTTCAGAGGATTATTCTCGTAAAGCCTGGCACAGTTTATCCGATATTCGTAATGGATCTCTGTTAATCGGGTATTGGGAATGCTTTTTATTTTTGTCGGCTTTTATCTTTTGTCGGAGAATATTCCCAACAACCCTCGCACACACTAGCCGATTTTTGTGATTGAGCTTTATTAATGGAGAATTGGACATGAGTTCTTTTGTCTCCCTTTCATTATAGATTTTCATGTCAAATACTATTTTTGACTGATTTATGAACCAAATCCTAGGCTAGGGTAATAATTTGATTGAGTCTTAGAAACTAGTTCCCCAGTTCCCAGACCGATGGTGTTCTGTCAATGATTAGGTTGCTTCCTTTTCCCGCCAAGTATCATTTCAGCATATTTCTTTTTGAAGGATCTGTTCTTGAGTGGTCCTCCCGGCGGCTTATCTGGTAATATGCGCTGTACTTGTTTTATGTATTGCGATACAGCAGCGATACACCTCCTGCGATAGAGAGTGGGATTAACCATGCAGTATATGTCTCCAGGAAAGGCGCTGTTAGCAACCCTAATGACGTCAGATAAGTGTCCACTGCTACTGGTAATGGCGGTGTTCCATTATGCAGTTTTAGGATTGGGCGAGCCATTATGGCATCACTACTCATCAGCATGACCCTACTCCACCCTCACACACAGCCTCATTACCTCATCCTTGGACGAATCGGTAGAGCGCAGACCTCGCGTGCGGAAGTTCGGGAGTTCGGTTCAATGACTTATAAAATTGATACTTGTTGCTTCCTAGCCTGGCACTTGGCATTAATAGGATAGGACAAGGACTGGTTAGCTCAGTGTCAGGATAATGTGACTGAGTGTGATATCAGGTCATGGTGTCAGTGGGCTGATTTCACAGTGGGCAGCATTATAAAGTCACAATGAGTGCGCACTGTCACAAGTCGGTATCCATTCCGATATGACCTTCGATGTTGCTAGGAGGTCATCATCATCATCATGCTGTCGGTCACGATGCGAAAAATACTGCTTTCATTACTTGACTGCAGTTCTCCATTTAGCTCTCTGCTGTGAGAGTGATGTCCATGAGTCGGTCTTAATTTCTCTCAGCTTCAGGTTTCTCTTGATGGTATCCTTGAACCGGAGATGAGGGCGCCCTCTCTTTCTGTAACCAGAAGACAGTTGAGAGTAGAAGATCTGCTTTGGTACCCTGTCTGATGACATCCTCATGAGGTAGGAGGTAAACGTCCAACAACCAACCTCAGCCTTTACCAACATCATGTATGGTCCTTACTCCTACACTGGCAACAACCAACGCGATGGTTAAGTTGTGAAGTGAGGTGCACTGAGCTCCCCGGGTGAAATGCCACATACATCGTGTAGCCGTGGGTAGATTGGTTGCAGCAGCGAGCCTAGATAGTCAGATGGTTGACACTAGCCCAGCAATGGCAGACGTGTGGGTTCGAGTTCCATTCTAGGCACAATGTTTGCTATTTGTAAAACACACCCTTCGTGACATCGGTGCTGCGACCAGGATTCTGTAAAGCTTTTGCTGTCTAGTGTTAAATCTTGACCGTATGTACTGTAACTAGTGTAAGCCGGATATCTGTAATTGTAAGTATCAGACTTGCGGTTTCTGGAGGACGAGTGTCATGATGTGTTACAGACCTCGCCAGATGAACAAGTGGCAGGATAGTATGACTGAGTGGGAGATCATGTCATGGTGCTGGTGGCCTGGTCTCCCAGTGGGGCAGCACTATTAAGTCACCATGAGTGGAAACTATCACAAGTTAGTACCTGTCCTGATATGATCTTAGATGTTGCGAGGAGGTAAAACCCCATTAACCAACAACCAACCACACACCCACACAACATACCAACCAACACCCCCACATCATACACACACACCATACACCCACACCACACACCAACCAACACACCCACACCACATACCCACACAACCACACGCACACACCGGCCACACACACACACCAAACATACATCAATACCTCCAAAATCCACCCACCCACACACCCAGGCAACCATCCAACCACCCCACACACACACCCACACAACTCACGTCTCGCTCCTCACAATCCCGCAGGGTAGTAACTTTATGCGGACAACGATCATGTGATTGGTGTACTGTTACAGGGTGACATTCCCTAATGACATGGTAATGAGGACCAGGTTGTCATTGTGCGCAGGTGCCACCCGTTTCCTGGCGCGCCTGCGCACAAAGAAGCTGCCGGATCTAAGAGGAAGACACCAGTCAACATTGGACACGCAACCTTTGTTGTGAGATAGGGATCGGAAACCTCATTTTCAGGGTCCATTCGATATACCCCATGTCTTATAATGACATAACCCAATGGTTTTGAGTTCATACTATTTATTTTAGATAAATATGATCCTGTCGTTATAATCTGCATTCCATTATGATAAAGAAACTTTAATTTTAATTTATTTCATTAATTTATTTTATTGTATTTGTTGTTTTTTTGAGTTTATTTATTTTATTTATTTATTTTAATGTAAAGATTTATTTTATTTGATGTTAGTTGGAGCTATTTGAAATGAAAATAAAATGAAAGGTAAATTTTGGCATGCATCTTGAAATGTTGGATATCAAATGGCTCCAGCAGTTTTAAATTCTATTAGATTTACTTACTATTCCTTCTAAATGTTTAATGAGTGAACCAATATCTAAGTTGGATATGTAGGATCAAATTTAGGAAAGTTTTTTTGATTTGTAAAATGTGATGCATTCTTCGGATTTTTACGATGTAATATGAATAAAGTTAGAAGCCCTATTCCCACTCCTCATCTTGGTGTCAGAGGCCCGCCACAAGATGTCCCTGGTGGTCAAAACCTGAACCTTGACCATTGACCCAGGTCGCTCCTCCCCTTTACCTTTTCACACGCACCGGATGTGGTGGGTGAATCGGTAAGAGCGCTGCTTAGCCTGACATGTACATCCATCATCAACTGAGACTCTATACCTGTATGGTTGGCTACAGCTCACAGACAATGGATAATCTATATCCATCAACTCCTCAAGGCAACTGAGACATAGAATAAGCGCCAAGAGGACTGAGTGTATCTATCATCCATCTGGACTACACAGACAGTTGTGAGTCTAATATCATACCATTGAGAATTGATATGTAACTGTACACTTTGTAATTGAGAATATATGTTATAAGTACATATTTGTGTATCGTTACTTATCTTCTTTAGTAAGAATAGAAGAAAGTTCCAAATTCTCTTTTCTCCTCACTATATTAGCTAGTCTATAAGATTAGGCAATAGTTATTATACGTGACACTGGTCATTCGAGCCTTCCTACCCATCCCTTCCTTCCACTAATCGCCGCAATTCAAACCTGCCCACACAGCCACCACCCACCTCCAACCCCCAGACCCCTTACCACCTCCACTCCTCCATTCTTCCCCTGACTACACCTCGAAAGGCCGTATCCGCTCGGTGCATTGACTGACTGTTCGACTGCATTTGACACAGCTTCCTTGACCAAACCGACCTGAGGAGACCCCCCCCCCCTCCCCTTCAACCCCTTGGAATGTCAGAAACAAAATGTGGCTTCAAGTCCCACTCTACACACCCTGACCACCACACCTGAGAACTGGCTTCCTTCCTGCAAGTGACAAAGAACCGACACCCCCCACCCCGCTCACCCCACCCTTTACCGTCGCGGATGTTGCTGACCGACCTGGTGGGTGGGCGGGAGGGTGGGTGTGTGGGTGGGCCGGGGGACAGGCAGGCAGGGGGGTGTAGTAGGCGGAAAGGTTGTCAGTACGAAACACAGCAGGCCTGGTGGGCGGCCACATGGCCCTGCAGATATGACTTGATTAGGATTTAGGAGCTTGTAATTCGCGTCCTGGCCGCGCAACGTGCACCCAATGCAAGTAGATTAGCAAAGAGGGCAGGCAAAGCGTGTGTCTAGCTGCCGGCGGGGATTACCCGATTGATTGGAGGGGGAGTGGATGTGTGTGTGGTGTGAGGGGAGAGGGGGAGCAGAGGTTGGTTGGTTGTTGGAGTTTTATGTCCTGACTACATCTGAGGTCATATCAGGATGTGTACTGACTTGTAACAGTGCACACTCATGGTGACATTTTATTGCTGTCCCACTGGGAGATCAGACTGCCAGCACCATGACTCGATATCAATCACACTCAACCACATTATCTTGACACTGAGCCAACCAGCCTTGCCCTATCTTAATAATGCCAAGCACCTCTGCTAGGATGTGGCAAGTATCAATTTTTATGTCATTGGTTTGACTCGACCAGGGTTCAAATCCCATGAGCTACCAAAACGGAGGACGGACACTCAACTCATTCGGCCATCCCGTCTGGTGGGAGAAGAGATGGAACCAGTGAAATGGAGGAGGAGTGAGTGTGGACGTCTTTCCGCATCTCCTGCACCCAGTAGCGGAATATGACAGAGGCCTGCCTCCGGGCACTCTCAGACACACACACCGCCCACACACACAGGAGACGGCATTGATCCGATCAAACCACCTGAGAGCTTTTCCCTGTCCTCACGCTCGCCCTTCCCCGGCTCCGAATATGAGTGACAAACACTGGCTTTGCTCAGCTAGGACGACGTCTTACAGACTGGCTTCGCTGGAAGCCACCACTGGAAGGAAGCCACCATTGCTGGAAGACCATTGCTGGAAGACACTAGGGAAAGCCATCTCTGGAAGGTTCCAGTGGAAACCACTTGATGGAAGCCACTGAATGGAAGCCACCGATCAAAGCCACTGCTGGAAGCTATTGCAGGAAGTCACTCCCAGAAGCCACTGCTGGAAGGCCATTACGGGAAGCCACCACTTGAAGCAACCGTTGGAAGCCACTGCAGGAATGCACTGATGGAACCCATTACAGAAAAACACTGTGGGAAACCATTGTTGAAAACCACCACTACAAGCAATCAATAGAAGGCATTTCGGAAAGCCACTGCGGGAAGCCACTGCTAGATGGTTCTGTGGGAAGCCACTCTGGAAGCTACTGTCGAAAGACACTGTGGGAAGCAACTGTTGGAAACAACCACTAGCAATGGTAATCACTGCGGAAAGTCACTGTTGGAAGCCACCGTGGGAAGCCACTACAGGAATCTACTGCTGGAAGCCAATGCTGAAAGCCACTATGGGAAGCCACTGCCAAAAGTCAATGCGGGAAGCCCCTGTGGGAGGGCACTGCAGGAAGCTGCTGTGGAAAGGCTCTATGGGAAGCCATTGTGGGAAGACATACCGAAGCCATCTAGCGAATCTCAAAGCCGGCTGCTTGGTGAGACATCACGGACAGTGTGTCCGTGTAGGAATGCACTTAGAACGGCCATCGTTACTGCCTGCTTTCTGGTGCATGCATATATGGCCACTGATAAGCTGACAACATAATTCGCCGCTATCCCGCCTAGTGCATTATTTATGAACGACCCACATGCCGTAACTCATCTGTCCACCATGGTTCACGTGACTAGGCTTCTTCCCTCCCACTGCGGTGCCACCGCCATGGCACCGGCCATCCCCCGACGCCATGCTATACTGGGAAATAAGATACTTCTCCACGTTACATCCACAAATGGACTCATCATGAGCAGGGCCCTTATATGACAAAGAGTCGATGGCATTTCTTTGTCGGGCTTCTATACCCATCCTAGCAACGTGTAATGTCATGTCAGGATGGGGACATGACGGGTTGGTGGTTGCTTTACAACCTAGCAATGTCTGAAGTGGTGATTTTATAGTGTTGCCCTACAGAGAGTCCAGCCTGCTGGAACCATGATCTGATATCCCACTCGGTCACATTATCCTGACACTGTGCAAACCAGTCCTTGCCAGGCTAAATTGTGACAAGTATAAATCTACTAAATCATTGGTTTGACTCGGACAATGTCCCGCATGAGAAGCCAATCAACATTCTTACCTGTTTGAGGTGTACCTGATCAACCTGCATAGATAATCCCCAATCACTAATCTCTAGGATCATCCTATTTACTAGTTTTAATTCCCTGTCTCATTTTTGTCTCTAACGCTTGGGAGACCATCTATCTATCGCTCAATATCCAACACAAGTTTGATAGTAAATCAAGAGCAAATGTCGCACTCCACTAGCCTTGACCGCTAAATTCCGCTCCCTGTCAAATTACTGCCCTAACATACCCTGATCCTCACCCTGAACGAACTACTCCCTACAGTGGATGCGTAAACTGGGACTGCCTGATTAAGATTTACCTCCCGTCCCCAACCCACCCCCAACCCACCCTCAACCCTTCACCCTGACCTTGGAGCGCCCATTGACCCCCAACTCTGCATATCAGCGCTACAAGAGCCAATAGACAAGGGATGATGGATTGGCGTAGAGTGGGCGGACTGTGTTAGGGGGGGGGGAGGTGGAGAGTGGAGCCTGGTGAGGGTGTGTGTGTGGAGTTTGTGGAGTTCAGGTTCAGGTGGGGGGGTGTTGGGGGGTGTTGGGGGGTGTTGGGGGTGTTGGGGGTGTTCGGGGGGTGTTGGGGGGGGGGGGAAGATTTGGGGTTGGGGAAGCTAGGAGTAGTTAATGTAAAGAAGGAGTGAAGGGGGGAGAGCATGGTGGTGGAAAATGAGTGGGTTGGGTGAAATGGGATTTAATATGGATCTTCCTTTCTGAAGTAGAAGTGAAGGAGCATGAGTGTGTGCCGAGAATGAGATGGGGTTTGGATAGATTGTTGAGTTGAGTAATGGAAGTTGGGTATTTGTGGCGAGGGGGGTGTGAAGATCGTGTGGCTTATTGGGTCTGAGGATAGTGCCCAGAGATGGGTAGTAGGTTGGTATGTGGGTAGGTTGGCAGGATGGTAGGTAGGTAGGTTTGTAGGGAGGTAGGTTGGCAGGTTGGTTGGTAGGCAGGGGAGATAACGTCAGCGGGAAGAGGGTTGCGTGCACTGGAACCGGTCGGTTATAGGTAGACGGACTGAGTTCTGGGATCAGCTACTGCCCCCCCGCTCCCTCCCCTCCCCTCCCTATCTCCTCCACACCACACCACCCCCACCGGCCAGTCCCCGACTAGCCTCGTTCTGGATTATTGGAACAGGCAGCCACCATGGAGGCGACTAGTGATGTGAGTCACTCAGCTACGACACTGGAGGACGCCAGGCCGGGGGCCACCCAAGAAGGATTACGAAAGGAGGAGAGGGCGAGAGTCGAAGGAGAGGGCTCTGTCTGTGGGGGTGAGTGGGGGGTGAGTGGGTTGTAAGCGGGTGGTGAGTGGGAGTGAGTGTATGTGTGTGTGGGTTAGTGGTGAGTGGAGGTGATGGGGGGAGTGAGTGGGGGTGAGTGGAGGGGTGAGTGGAGGTGAGTGGGTGGTGAGTGGGGGTGAGGGGGGGGGGGGGGACATCGACCTTATAATGGGGGATAAGGCACGATTCGGCAACCATTAACTGGCGCCGAAATTGTATTCTGCTATTTTTGTGTCCCTTATTTTTTGTTGCTGGGTTGATTCCACATGGAAATGGGAGTAACACCGTCTATACGTGATTGATGGCCAGCAATAGAGGTAACTATGCTGCAATATTGTCATACCTTACTGTGACATTCATTGCCCTGGGCACTTCTCCCGGGCAAACACCGCCTACATTATTCAGATGCACCACACAGCGCGACTGTGTTTGTGTGTGAATGGGTGCGTGATTGGGTGCTTGATTGTGTGTGAATGGGTGCGTGATTGTGTGTGAATGGGTGCGTGTTTTTGTGTGAATGGGTGCGTGTTTGTGTGTGAATGGGTGCGTGATTGTGTGTGAATGGGTGCGTGAGTGTGTGTGAATGGGTGCCTGAGTGTGTGTGAATGGGTGCCTGATTGTGTGTGAATGGGTGCGTGTTTGTGTGTGAATGGGTGCGTGATTGTGTGTGAATGGGTGTGTGTTTGTGTGTGAATGGGTGTGATTGTGTGTGAATGGGTGCCTGATTGTGTGTGAATGGGTGAGTGATTGTGTGTGAATGGGTGCGTGTTTGTGTGTGAATGGTTGTGTGAATGGGTGTGTGATTGTGTGTGAATGGGTGCGTGTTTGTGTGTTAATGGGTGCGTGATTGTGTGTGAACGGGTGCCTGATTGTGTGTGAATGGGTGCCTGAGTGTGTGTGAATGGGTGCGTGATTGTGTGTGGATGGGTGCGTGTTTGTGTGTGAATGGTTGTGTGAATGGGTGTGTGATTGTGTGTGAATGGGTGTATGATTGTGTGTGAATGGGTGCGTGATTGTGTGTGAATGGGTGCCTGATTGTGTGTGAATGGGTGCGTGATTGTGTGTGAATGGGTGCATGTTTGTGTGTGAATGGGTGTGTGATTGTGTGTGAATGGGTGTGTGTTTGTGTGTGAATGGATGCGTGATTGTGTGTGAATGGGTGCGTGTTTGTGTGTGAATGGGTGCATGTTTGTGTGTGAATGGGTGTGTTTGTGTGTGAATGGGTGCGTGTTTGTGTGTGAATGGGTGCGTGTTTGTGTGTGAATGGATGTGTGTACATGGGTGTGTGTTTGTGTGTGAATGGGTGCGTGTTTGTGTGTGAATGGGTGCGTGTTTGTGTGTGAATGGGTGCGTGTTTGTGTGTGAATGGATGTGTGTACATGGGTGTGTGTTTGTGTGTGAATGGATGCGTGTTTGTTTGTGAATCGGTGCGTGTTTGTGTGTGAATGTGTGTGTGTTTGTGTGTGAATGGATGCGTGTTTGTGTATCAGTGTGTATTTGTGTGTGAATGGCTGCGGGATTGCGTGTGAACACGCATGTGGTGGGGTGTGAATGCGTAACTGCGCTTGCATGTGAATGGATGTGAGTGTGCCTGCATTGTTATTATTGGATGTTGAACTTGTATTCAGGAACACTTGTTTTGATTGCAGTTATGAAACCGTGAGAAATGTTGAAATATTCAATATGTGGTATTTGCTGTCGGCCAAGTGGGTCCATTTGCAATAAGGAAGTGATTTATGGTCGAGACATGGTGGTGTGTGGCCGCGTGTCTGTGTGTATGCGTGTACGTGTGACTGATGTGGGGGTGAGGAAAGGTTGCAGTTGAACGACTATGGGAGTGTATATGTATAAGTAAGTGGGTAAGTAAATAAGCATAAATAAGCGTAAGTAAATAACCTGTCAGTATATTCAGGTATTTCTGAGATTAGAATCCAGGACGATAATTGATTGTCATCCCATTCTGCATTCAAAATCACCAGGACGGATTATCAGACTGGTTTGGTAGTCAGTGGACAGGCTTGAATTATTCACAGTCTATCAGAACAGCACAACATCGGGACAAGTGGAGAACCATTGCATCCAACCCTCGACTAGAGGATGGAACTATTGATTGATTGAGTGTGCACTGTCCCAAGTCAGTACCCATCCTGATATCACTTTAGATCTTACCAGGACATAAAACTCCAACAACTAACCAACCAACCAATCCCCTTCCCCCTACCAATCGCGACCACTTCCATCCCCCCACCCCCACAACCCTTCCCCACAAACATGAGTGATGAAGACCTTCCTTACAAGGACAATACGCAAATGTGAATATCTCACAACCTCCTGCGTGTGAAGAGCTATGCATAGTCTTGACCATGCAATATGGCGCCCTGGTGTATGCAATAATGCCCGCTGACTGCCTGGGGTGCCCTCTGGCCTCCCGCTCTGACCTTACTGCCAGAGCCCATCACTATTCCAACCTCCACGGCCCTGTTTCACAGCTCAGCTTCTCTCCCAGAAATGTTAATGCAACTAGTATTGAAACTGAGTTAATATTTGGTTGGTTGTTGGAATTTTAAGTCCTGGCAACATCTAAGGGACCGACTTGTGACAGTGCACACTCATGGTAACTTTATACTGCTGCCCCACTGGGAGACCAGGCCACCAGCACCATGACCTTTTATCCCACTCGGTCACATTATCCTGACACTGAGCCAACCAGTCCTTTCCATATCCTAATAATGCCGAATGCCTGTCTAGGAATCGACAAGTATAAATTGTTACGTCATTGGTTTGACTCGACCAGGATTCAAACCAATGCGTTCGAATCCCACGATCTCACAAACCGGGAGACGGGTGCTCAAATCATTCGCCCATCCCATCTGGTGCCCTGAGTTAATATGGAGGTGAGTGTGTGTGTGGGGGGGAGGAGGGTGCATGTGAGGGGGTGGGGGGTAAAAACCCTCTATTGCTGAAATCGGACTCATCATCTGCTTGGCATTTCATGCAGAACAGGCAGTTCCTGTCCATCGTAATCAGCCCCCACACGCAATATGGCGGCGCTAGTTTCGTCTGTGCTTTATGAAGGCAGTACTGCACTTGGAGCGAGGATCACCATCAATAATAGTTAATACTGGTCGCGATGGCCGAATCGGCAGAGCGCGGGACTCGTGTGCTGGAGATTGTGAGTTTGGGTCCCGGTCAAGTCAAACCAAATGACTTATAAAATTGATACTTGTCGCTTCCTATGTCGTCGGCTCAGCATTAATAGGATAGGGCAAGGACTGGTTGGCTCAGTGTCAGGATAATGTGACTGATTGGGATATTGGGTCACGGTGCTGGTGGCTTGATTTCCCCGAGGGGCAGCATTTTAAAGTTGCCATGAGTGTGCACTGTCACAAGTCGGTACCTGTCCTGATTTGACCTTAGATGTTGTCAGGACGTAAAACTCCACAACCAACCATCAATAATGCCTGCCTGACACCTTACGATGTTCCTGATTGTTGACAGTGTGGTGCCCATACAGATGCGATTTTATTTTGCAGAATTAGCTAAATCTGTTTGTATGTTCAGTTAAAAATGCCGTATATTAAAGATAGCTCGGAAATAATACCAATTATGTTATCCCAAGTAATCAATGTTAGCAGGTCAACTGGATAATTAGCAACTTATCAACCATTGTACAAGGCATGTATTTTGCTTTCCAATAGACGATTTGCAATATCAGTCCGCCTTCTGATGCCAGTGGCAGAACTAATATTCCTGGTCGTAGCTCATTGTCTGGCTAGACCTGGGGCTAGACCGGGGGCTAGACCCGGGGCCTAGACCGTGGCTCGTCCCAGTAGGTGTGACTGCAAACCCCAAAACGATTAAAATAGCGATTTTATCCGGGGCTGTCCGGGAAAAGCGTGGGGGGTTGGTCCGTGGGTGGTCCGGCTAAAAATCCGGAGCTCGGCCGGGTAGGTGTGACTTGGGCTTAAGGTCGCCACTCTGTTGCCAAACCAAAGTTATCATTTCAGTAGACAATGTGGCCCTTGGTGTTTGTCTGGGTGACATTCCGGGCCCTTAGGGAGCAACTAGGACGGTATCGTGCAGACTGAAATTTGGCACATAATTATGTAAACCAGAACATACTAAATTCAGTTTTAGATAGTGCCAAAGTGGGCGTCCATTTGAGCCACCACATCCACAAAATCCAAGATGGCCACCACTCGCTATTTGATGTTGTCATAACTTCATAACGAAAAGTCATAGAACGATGAGTGAAGGCTCGTTTTACATGAATGGCCCGGCCAATTGACAGTGACCGCTGCCGCTCGACCAGTGCACCTCACATGGCCGGCCACTCGCTGACCAGCGCCACCCGGCGGGATGTGCCTCCAGGGTGTGTCTGCCACACACACACAACGGGCAGCAGCGACCACCACGGCCACGACCACCAGGCGGACACTACAAGGTCGCCGCCCACCACATGCATGCGGGAACACACGTGTGCACGTATACGGACATGC
This sequence comes from Branchipolynoe longqiensis, assembly GCA_030323885.1. Lineage (NCBI taxonomy): Eukaryota > Metazoa > Annelida > Polychaeta > Phyllodocida > Polynoidae > Branchipolynoe > Branchipolynoe longqiensis. The sequence goes on along the minus strand of CM059187.1, from coordinate 118,407,764 downwards.
ACCACGCCGTTTGCCTGAGAAGGGAGGACACACCATTCACATGTATAGGAATATATAGGAATACATAGGAATATATAGGAATATATAGGAGTGCACAGGAATATATAGGAATATATAGGAATGTACAAGAATATATAGGATTATATAGGAATATATAGGAATATATAGGAATATACAGGAATAAATAGGAAAATATATATAGAAATATATATAGGAATATATTGGAATTTAATATATGGAAAAGTGAATGTACAGGAATATACAGGAATAAATAGGAATACATAGGAATATATAGGAATACATAGGAAAATATATCTAGACATATATATAGGAATATATTGGAATTTAATATATGGAGAAGTGAGTGGCCGCCACTTATATATTTGGAGAATGGAGCACCAGCCAGTCTTATACATCTGGTGAAGAGTTTAAACCACTCATATAATATATACATACATTGAGAAGGGAGTCTCAACCACTCATGCGATGTGTAAGTAATTGTTCACCTATGCTAAAGATGGTGGATCAATATTTGGAACTAATAAATTATGTATATACACGAGGGATAAAGAGGAAGTAGAAATGATATACATAATTGATATAAATTATGTGTAGTATCAATCTGCTTATGCAAACATTATTAGGAATGGTAGAATAGTGGGTTTAATTTGTTTGTTTGTTGCTTTTATGTCCTAACAACATCTAAGGTCATATCAGGATGGGTACCGATTTGTGACAGTGCGCACTGATGGCAACTTTGTAGTGCTGCCCCACTGGGAGATAAGGCCGCCGGCACCATGACCCAATATCCCACACAGTCACATTATCCTGACACTGTGCTAACCAGTCCTTGTCCTATGCTATAAATGTTGAGTGCCAGGCTAGTTAGCGACAAGTATCAATTTTATATGTCATGGAATTGACCTATCTGGGATTCGAACTACCGACCTTCCCGACGGGAAGCCTGCGCTCTGCCGATTCGGCCACCGCGTCCGGTGATACATGTACAGTAAAACCTCTCTAAATTGACCGACCATGGGACCGACATTAAATGGTCCATTTAGGGAGGTGGTCGGTTTAGGGAGTTTTTTTCATTTCATTACAATGGTATTACATGGGTGATCGTTTGGGACCAAAATAAAGCGATCGATATAGGGGAGTGGTCGATCTGTGAAGGTGGTCAGTTAGAGAGGTTATACTAGATAGTAATAATCACACACACACACTTATATATATATATATATATATATATATATATATATATATATATATATATATATATATAGACAGTGATAATCCCCGGTAAGAAGCAGGAGTAACCTTCTCACCACCACCCGCACATAGCCAGATGTACCGCCGACCTTGACATTGATGGAATTACATAACCCGAGCATTTGTGCTAGAATCGATTTGCTGGCAAATGCTGTGTGCTGTGTATGAATGTACACTGACGTGTTCTGTAGGGTACTGTGATCTAACAGCAGGGGGCTCCCCAGCTCCGTCAACATGACGTCATGTCAAATTAGCAGCTGGTGTGACGCTGACATGCAAGAGAAAATAGCTCTGTTTTGACGAGACAGGCAAGCTTCTTTATATATATATATATATATATATATATATATTTATATATATATATATATAAATACCCGGCGCGAGTGAACAGGTGGGCGTGCCGTTAGGGACAAAGATTGGCGGGTGGTGGTGGCGTCACCGGTCCCATCAGTGTGGTAGGATGCAGATAACGGCAGCAAATATATAGTAATAATAATATAGTAACAGAATTCTCTTCCACACCTTTATACTATCATAACACTTATACGTCATATATATATATAACTTTATAAGTAAGCAAATAATGTCAACTGTCAACTTCAGTGTTTCTCCACACTGTTCTATATGTAGCACTGTATATCTATATATATATATATATATATATATATATCTACATGCATAGATATATATATATGTAAAAAATAATCCATTATGTTAATATAAATAACAAAGGTATTCACTGTTGATGTATGTGAATAATGGGAATTAATGTAATAACATGCATGCCTACCACTGTTATTTACATTCACACATATACTATATAATTCATTGTGTGAATATAAATATCAAAGGTACTCAGAAGTTGTCTTACATTCATTTCCCACCACTAATGTAAATTTGGATCAGTGTAGGTTGGTTGTAGATGAAGGTTAGAGCAGTGGAACCTTCCGATGTTTTCTATTCGTATAGTGGATGGCTTTATATTACATATATGTGCAAATGCCTTGTTTGTCTCACACATATACTGTGAGTATCTGTCATTTTGTGTGTGTGTGTTTTTTTTATGTGGCTATATAAATACTCGATGCGCCAGTGCTGGTGGTTAGACAGCGTCCCGCACTGCCTCCTGGGATACGTGTTATGACAGGGACCTTCATGTGCACACCTGACACGTGGCACTGCCGCCCATCGATAGACCTCCAGCTACTCGGCTTCTGCATGACGTCACGCATCTAGAGGAGAGAGATCGAGGTTGAGAGGTGAAGGGAGGAAAAAGGGGGGAGAGAGGGAAAGAGGGGAGAAGACGGGAGAGAGGGAGATGGGAGTGAGAGGGAAGGAAAGACAGGGGAGGGTGTGAGAGAGTGAGATGGGGAGGGAGAGGGAAGGAAAGGGATGGAGAGGATGGGGGAGTGAAATGGGGAGGGAGAGGGAATAAAAGAGAGGGAGAGGATGGGGGAGAGGGAGAGGGGGGAGAGGGAATGAAAGAGAGGGGAATGACGGGAGGGAGTGAGATGGGGAGGGAGAGGGAAGGAAAGGGGGGAGAGGGCGGGGGGAGGGAGATGGGGAGGGAGAGGGGAGCAACGAGAGGAAGAGGACGGGAGAGAGTGAGATGGGGAGGGAGAGGGAAGGAAAGAAAGGGAGAGGACGGGAGCGAGTGAGAGGGGGAGGGAGAAGGAATGAAAGAGAGCGAGCGGACGGGAGAGGGTGAGATGGGGAGGGAGAGGGAATGAAAGAGAGGGAGAGGATGGGAGAGAGTGAGATGGGGAGGGAGAGGGAAGGGAAGAGAGGAAGAGGACGGGAGGGAGTGAGATGAGGAGGGAGAGGGAATGAAAGAGAGGGAGAGGATGGGAGAGAGTGAGATGGGGAGGGAGAGGGAGGGAAGAGAGGAAGAGGACGGGAGGGAGTGAGATGAGGACGGAGAGGAAAGGAAAGAGAGGAAGAGGATGGGAGAGAGTGAGATGAGGAGGGAGAGGGAATGAAAGAGGGGAGGGGCGGGGGGTGAGATGGGGAGGGAGAGGGAAGGAAAGAGAGGGAAAGGACGGAGGAGAGAGTGAGATGGGGAGGGAGAGGGAAGGAAAGAGGGGGGGAGGGGGGGGTGAGTGAGATGGGGAGGGAGAGGGAAGAAAGAGGGGGAGCGGGGGGGGGGAGTGAAAATGGGAGGGAGGGGGAAGGAAAGAGAGTGAGAGGATGGGAGGGAGTGAGACGGGGAGGGAGCGGGAAGGAAAGAGAGGACGGGAGGGAGTAAGATGGGGAGGGAGAAGGAAGGAAAGAGAGGGAGAGGACGATATAGAGTGAGACTGGGAGGGAGAGGGAAGGAAAGAGGGGACAGGACACGAGGGAGGGAGATGGGGAGGGAGAGGGAAGGAAAGGGATGGAGAGGACGGGAGGGAGTGAGAAAGGGAGGGAGAGGGAAGGAAAGAGGGGGCGTGAGGGTGACAGAGGACGGGGGAGATGGTGATGAATGGAGAAGTGGTGGGGAAGGGAGAGAATGGAGAGAAAAGGGATGGGGTAGAGAGGGAAACAGAGAGGGGGAGAGAGGAAGGGAGGAAGAAACATGGTGAGAGAAAGGACGAGCCAAGAGTAAAGAGGGAGAGGAGGAGAGAGAAAGTATGAGGGTAATATAGGGTGGGATTGGGAGAGAGGGACAGCGAGAGGGAGAGAGGGGAGAACGAAGAGAAAGGAGAAAGGGAGAGAGAAAGGAAGAGAGGGTCGTGAAGACCGAGCAAAAAAGAAAAAAGGTGGGTGAACGCGAGAAAAGAGAAAAAAGGGGGGAGAAAATGAGAGAGAAGCAAAGCTGAGAGAGATGGCGAGAGAAAATGAGAAGGAGACAATCCTCGTTATAAGGAACTTCCCCAGCAGCGTTCAAACTCCAGCGTTTGTTTCTCAACGCGAATCTACTCTCATGGGGGTGATGAAAATGGGAAATATTGCGCATAGAGCGGGACTCGAACCCACATCTCTTTGCATTCCGGGCCAGTGTGCTAACCATTACACCACCTAGGCTCCCTGATGTCAGCACACTACCCACGCCTACCTGTCTATGTTGTCTCTTGCCAGAGAGATTAATGCAGACCACTACACTCGTCCGCCTGGAAGTATAAATCTTTTAATGCTTACAATTACACACATACAGGCAATGCATACACAGGGTAGGTTCAATAACTATACAGCGTGTAGCTTGTACAGGATCCTGGTCGCAGCAACCAGTGTCATGGGGGTGATGAAAATGGGAAATATTGTGCCTAGAGCAGGATTCAAACCCACATCTTTTTGCATTCCGGGCCAGTGTGCTAACCATTACACCACCTGGGCTCCCTGATGTCACCACGCTACCCACGCCTACCTGTCTATGTGGTTACTTGCCAGAGAGGTCAGTGCAGACCACTACAGTACCATCTGACTCATGGGCTTCCCATGGCATTATGGCTTCCCATGGCCATTAGCATTATTCGAATTTTTTGTTGTGCTTATTTTTGTTGTTGAGTTTTATTTCGTTTTATTTGAGCAGTTTGTAATGTTGTCATGCTGCTGATGGGATATTTTGCACCGGCCTGTTTATTTTATTTATTTGTTTTTGTGTTGTGTTTGAGGGCGGTGCAGGGTGTCTTGCTCGCTACGACAAATACCTGTCACCAGGCACTACCTCATTAGTGTGACGACCCACTCAGCCTGCTGATCCTGCCTCCACCTCAGCCTCCCCCACACCCCCACGCCCCCCTACACACACCCACATGCCTCACCTCACTCCTCCTCACCCCGGATGACCAGGCCTCCTCCTGGGTGGCTGAGCCAGGTATTGACGGACACGGAGCAATCCTCTCCTCGCCATATCCATCATCGCAACGTGACCAAAGTTGTCTCCGCTAATTTACCATCAAGAACCCGCTGCAACGGGCCATCGGAGAATGTCTCGCCAAGTCACGTTCTAGGCCTGAGATAATGAGAAGAGGCAGGGTTGGAGGAGAAGAGGCAGGTGTGGATGGGAGAAAAAGAAACATTACAACCAAACCCCACCACCAGCATCCACCACCACATTCCACCAACCACCTACCACCCACCACCACATTCCACCAACCACCCACCACCCACCACCATCCACCACCATCCACACCCACCCTCCGCCTCTCACCTCCCACCTCCACCACCCATCACCCACCACTACCATCCACCACCCACCACCATCCACCACCATCATCTACCATCCACCACCACCCACCACCATCCACCACCATCCACACCCACCCTCCACCTCTCACCTCCCACCTCCACCACCTATCACCCACTACTACCATCCACCACCCACCACCATCATCTACCATTCACCACCACCATCCACCACCATCCACCACCATCCACCACCATCCACACCCACTCTCCGCCTCTCACCTCCCACCTTCACCACCCATCACCACCCATCACCCACCACTACCACCCACCACTACCGCCCACCGCTACCACCCACCACCACCCACAGCCTCTAGAGCGCATGGTTTTTATCATCGGCTATTGGACGTCAAACATCAAACATATGGTCATTCTGACATCTTTCTTTGGAGGAAACCCACTGCCACCACATAGCTTGCTCTTTCCGATAAGCAGCAAGGGGTCTTTCCCACAGACAGGCAGGATGAACCAGTCGTGGACTACTGGTTGGAACAGAAAATAGCCCAAACTAACGAACAAATGGATCCATTGAGAAGGATCGATCCGATAACCAACAGCTTCACAGTTGGACACTCTCCCGCCTCAGCTACGTCCCGCTCCCCCTACTCATCACCACCACCCCATACCACCCCCATACTTCACCTCCCATTATTCCGCATCCCGTCGCCTTCTTTATTATACTCACAGTTCCCTGTTATTCCCGATTTCAGTTGCATGTCTCCATGCTATCAATTTTAGCTCAGCATTCCTCCCGATTTCAACGTTGACGGCTTACATTGCAATTGGAGTCATAAACTACGGAAAAAGTAGATTGCATTGTCAATCGTCGCCGACATTCTAATTTCCCTGGTGTGTTTTAGTTGGGGGCCTTTAAAATGGCGCACCTGGCTTGATCGTGAAAGGCACACTTAAAAGCTAGATAAGTGATGCATTAACAGTTGCTAGGTAAACACACACGGATCTGGATACTGCATATCTGCGAAACTCTCACCATGCCCACCTTGTGTTGTCACAATATGAAAACAACCAACATTTCAAGACTGAAATGTTCTACATGAACATATAATCAGGAAAAACGCGAACACAGCAAATATAGTTATGGCATTTTTAATTAAGGAAAGTTAAACGTCAGGTTATACAAATGTCAGCTCACAAATGCTTAAGAAACGAGGCTAGAGATGCTATGGCCCTACTTTCCACTTTCACATGTAGGGTGGGTGGGAGGCCAATTTAAAGCTGGTTATTGTCTCCTGGCTCCTCCGGTCATAATGACCAACCCCCCTGCTGCGCCGCCTTATATAGCGAAAGTCTTCCCGAATGAGGCGCATCGGCAGTTCAAGTGTACTGCATAATACATCATCAAGTCCTGTTTACCCGATTGGCGACCAGGTTAGAAAAGACCCGCTAGTCAGCGTTTTGAGTTTGTTACATAGTTCTAAAGAATTCCACTAGTCGGCGACACAATAGACGTCCTTAGTACTGGCACACCTTGGTCTGTATTCGCAATCCTGATTACCCACAATGCCAAAGCATTATGAACACACTGCCGCAGAAGCGTGTGTAACGCTTCTGCGGCAGTGTGGACTGGACGGGTTGGTTGATTGGATAGAGCACTCACTTCCCTTGATAGAGATTATGGGATCCATTCCGAGGCAAGTCAAAATAAAAGTTTACAAAACTGCTATCTGTGCCTACCACATTGCCATTTGATACAGATTACGACAATTATGACATGCACTTGTTAGATTATTGTGAGAATAATATGTGACTGAGTTGCATATTGGTTATAGCAAATCCATGATGACAGCACAACCATGATAGCAGCACAGCCATGATAACAGCACAGACATTATAACAGCACAGCCCTGATAGCAGCACAGTCATGAACAACATAGCCCTGATAGCACCACAACCATGATAACAGCACAGGCATGATAACAGCACATCCATGACGACAGCACATCTATTATGCTCATACAACTTATGCAACTCACTCACGATAACAGCACAGCCATGATAACAGCGCATCCATAATAACAGCACGGCCATGACAACAGCACACTCATCATAACAGCACAACTTACACAACCTTCCTATGATAACAGCCATAACAGCACAACCATGACAACAGCACAGTAATCATAACAGCACAACTTACACAACCTTCCTATGATAACAGCACATCCATGATAACAACACATCCATGATAACAGCACATCCATGATAACAGCACAGCCATGATAGCAGCATAGCCATGATAACAGCATATCCATGATAGATAACAACACAGCTATGACAACAGCACATCCATGATAACAGCACAGCCATGATAACAGCACAACTTACATAACCTTCCTATGATAACAGGACATCCATGATAACAGCATAACCATGACAACAGCACAGTCATCATAACAGCACATCCATGATAACAGCATAACCATGACAACAGCACAGTCATCATAACAGCACAACTTACACAACCTTCCCACGATAACAGCACATCCATGACAACAACACAGTCATCATAACAGCACATCCATGATAACAGCACAGTCATGATAGCAGCACTTGTCTACATCAGTGGTTAGCCCTATTCCGTTAGGGACCAGTGTACCTACTAGTGCATCCTGTGTGTAGCAGTACTAGAGGCGGGTGCATATGCAATACATATAATAAATACATTGGTAGATCATTGCTGTTTACTAACTTTGATCCTATTTTGACAAGGCCTCAGTCGCCGGACATAAAGCTTTCTGTGCAGATATAAATATCAACTATACACCTAAAGATCTTCCCCTTCTGAGACCAATGAGTATCCATCCAGCCCTCAACAATTCCCTTTGCAGGTTTCTGATCCACTGGTGCTAAAAGCATGTCTCTCTATTCCTGATAACCTTAAACCATTTGTCATAAATGTATTGGCGTCGGGGTAATGCCAATAAAGGAAAGATGGTGCCTTGGACAGGGTTCAGCCAACTCTTCGTGACATTCAGGTACTAGCATCCTAACCTGTGATCTCTGCTACAATCACCACAGTTATGTGGCCTATGCTGCCGAGACGGCGTAAAGAATCCATTAATCAATAAAACCATATTCATTCATGCCTAACTGTCTACGTGGTTCCTTGCCTGAAAGATCAGTGCAAACTATTATACTCATCACCATTGTACGTATTGTAAACCGGTGATTACACACACAGACAATGGACAGGGTAGGTTCGTCACCCATATAATGTCGAACTTGTACATAATCCTGGTCATGGCCCCAGTGTTGTGGGGGTGATGTCAACAAAGGGCCTAGAGCAGATTTCAATCCCAACTTCTTGCAATTCTGGGGATAGCATCCTAACCATTACACTATCCAGGCTCCCTGATGCAATCAGCCTACCCTACCTGTTTATCTGAGAGGTCAGCACAGTCTGTTAATATTACACTATTTATTGGATGTAAAATGGTACATTAAAATGACTGTTTTTTACAGACCTGTCAAGTGACATGGTTCGAGCTGCGTTTGGACTTTTATGGTTTTAGGAGGAGATGCGAATGCAGAGTTTTTAATTTGCTGGTAACCTGCTGGTCTTTCACTGAAATAAAGGGACACTCGTATTAAGGAATGGGCGGCTATGTGTGTTTTGAGTGCAGTCTGTCTGAGTGGACGAGAACACCTGCTCCTCTCAGAACAACCTCGCTTTTTGTTTGGCTCCTGAAAGTTTACATTTTGGATCTGTTAAAGATTCTCACTCACTATGAATAATTCCTACCACAGCTACTTGCGTGTGGTAAGAAAGTTCCAGCTACGGATTGTGCAGTTTGCTGACGGATGAATCAAGAGCAGCTCACTCGAAGTTTTAAATCGCAATACTGCGTGAAACCGAAATAGTGAGAGATGGACAAAGCGACAGAAGGACAAAAAATACGCAAAGGAGAAAATAATAGGGGGAATGAAAGGAGAAGAGGCAGAGAACTGGAGAAAGAAACAGAGGGAGAGGGGAGGAATGGACAGTGATGGAGAGAAAGAGTAAAAGATTGATAAAGGGAGAGAGAAGGAAATAGGCAGAGAAAGAGGGGGAAATGGTCAGAAAGAGAAATAGGGAGAGCAAGAGGGAAAGATAGTAAGAAAGTGAAATAGGGAAAGAAAGAGTGAAAGATTGGTAAAGGGAGAGAGAAGGAAATAGGCAGAGAAAGAGGAAAAGAGGGTAAGGAAGAGAAATCGGGAGAGCAAGAGGGAAAGAGAGTAAGAAAGAGAAATAGGGAGAGAAAGAGGGAAAGAGAGTAAGAAATAAAAATAGGGAGAGAAAGAAGGAAAGAGAATAACAAAGAGAAATAGGGAGAGAAAGAAGGAAAGAGAGTAAGAAAGAGAAATAGGGATATAAAGAGGGAACGATAATGAGAGACAGACATAAAGAAAGATGGAAAAATTCAAATGGAGAGAGGGGGAGAAGGGAGAGGAAGGAGAGCGGTAGAGAAAGGCTTCGTTGAAAATAGTTGCCCCAGTCTGTTTCAATTAAATTATTATCAAGAATTTCTCATTGGAAGACGAAATGTTAATTGAACTTCCAGTCCACTTTAGGCTTGGGGCTGAATTTCGTGTTTAGTAGAGTTCCAAACGCATATTAGGCCTAAAGCTGGTCTGCTATGCCAATGCATTGTTCTTTACTGCCGCACCACTGAACATTACAACTCTATAAAGATGCGCTGAGTCACATGACTTCAAAATGCAGTTTTATGATGGTTGGTGTATGTCCATTGTGTGTGTTTTATTACCGTATATACGTCATCATAATTGACATAGCATTAAATAACATCATACTTGACAGATTATCCAGATTGAGATGTAAAGTTGTGTTTGATGTTCTCTAATCCAGATGTTCTCTTTCTGTCTTTATCTAGGTTTACCAAGGTGACTGGGAATTAGGAACACGGCCTTCTTTAAAACTGGTAAGTAGTAGATTCCTAATTTGACAAATGACTTTTATATACGCATAGACATAGATATGCCTTGAAGGCGGTTGTCAGCGTAAAATATAAATAAAGTTGCATAGTCCGATGGTTTTGGATTTCTAACATTTTTCTGAGATAAATATATTAAATTGATTGCTATAGTGTTAGGGCTAACATGGACAATCTACCGTACTTTAGTTTGAAGTGACTTATATTTTAAATTGCTAAGTTTTGAGATATTTGAAGTGCAAACATGTCAAATTAGTTTCGGCAAGCATGCCAAAAGTCTGACATCATAGGCTTCTGCAGTAACAGGTTCTATTAAATTGACTCAATATCCCCTTATATGTAGTACCAAATGATTAATAGGTGCATCAGTATCAAAATTAGATATGTAGAATCAAATCTAGATAATTGTTTTGGTTTTGGAAATTTGATATGCATCGGACTATGCAGCTTAAGTACGTACTCACTATCACATCTAATGAGAATGTGAACTACTCAAGTAACTGAGAGATAAAAGCCAAGTTTTCCGATCCAGACGCAATTTATCAAATGTTGAATTTAACGCATGAATGTAAAGGAAAGTTGATATGGATGTTATTTACAATTCGCAACGCAAATGTCAGACTATGTGGTAATATTTTTCAGCCTAAATGTCAGCTATGTTCTGCGTCGACTTTATTGAAGTAGTTATATATATTAATATATATGTACATATATACATATATATACATATATCTATTTATAGGTTGCTGCACCTGTCAGCACATTGTACCGTGTTGTGTAGGATTTTTATTGTTGAGGAATCACCTATCATTTAATGCGGCTTTAAACTTAAAGACCTCCGTACACGATACGACATCGGGGATGGAACCACGTTAATCGGGGATCGGGAAATTAGTCTTCATGCTCCAACAAAATATTTTGTATTTCGTATATGAGCCTGTCTCAAAAGGTGATGACTCTTTTTTGTTTGTCCATTGTAACGATTGACACAAAACAGCACAGAAACGGTTACACTGAAAACACAAGGACATTTGCTTCAAATCAATATGTATTCAATTGGGATTATGAAACACCATGTAAAAAACAAATCAGTTTATCCTGAACAAATGCATAAGCAGATAATATGTTGATCGTTACAATGGACAGAGTTTTGTCCCATATTGCTTAGCACCTATTGAGACAGTCTCATATATGAGTAGCATGTCTGTGCTGATATCGAAGGCATTGTCCTTATCCAATAATTACCTTGGAGTCCCGCCTACTGAATTATCATTGAATTTAAGAATTCCGGGTCCAATGATGCATTGCATTATATTTGAATTCACATGGAATCAAAGTGTGTAAAATCGGCGTTTGACTGTACATGTATATGCAGCAGTATTTGACCGAGGCCATGCTAGAGATCATCCTGTGCTTACCCATAAAAGGAGACAAGCAGACATTCAGTGACTTCCGGTTCCGGTGTATCATTCACCTCCATTGTATCACCAAAATAAAGAAAGAAATGTTCTTTTAACCTTCTCTGAACTATGCACTCAGGACTGACACCAGTGTATTACTCAGAACCAAACCCACTGAGGTCAATGCTTCATTTTCTGATTAATAATAATAGTGCGATTTTTTACCATTCTGATTAACGCCGGAAATGGGAGGATAATTTGGTGGTGGTAGTTGTTGATTGGTTAGTACAACTCCGCCCGCCTACAGCTGACGTGTAAAGCACAGGCCACCTGTGACTGAGCACACGGACGTCCGCTAAATGTGCCTGACTCATCCCAAACTGCCAGGGATCATGTCCACTGCATTACCTTAAACACCGCACCTCACACCCACACACACCCACACACCCACACAGACACACACACACCACCGCCCATGCGCTATGCTGAAGCTGAGCAGTGATGGCGGCATCGGCCACCAAGGGAAGCTTTGTAAGTAATGGTGTCGTGCGAGCCGGTCACTTTGTACTATCCACAGTGGTCAGTCCCGGCCAGGGGAAGGAGGCGGAGGAAGGGGAGTGGGTAGAGGGGGTCGAGGGGAGTGGCGCTGGAGACCCGCGTCGTGAAATAACAATTCGCAGGTGCAATTTCTATTTTTGAAATTGTTCACTGAGTTGATCTTCAAAGTGGGGACTTGCATCGCATTTCGCTGATGAATTCCTACCAAGATTATCTTCAAAGTGGGGACTCGCATCACGAAATAACAATTCACTGATAAATTTCACCAATATGCAATTTCTGTTTTTGAAAATTGTCACTAAGTTGATCTTCAAAGTGGGGACTAGTGTTGCGAAATAACAATTTGGCGATGAATTCCTACCAAGATGCAATTAGGTTGTTTTTTTTGTTTCACTGAGGTGATCTTCAAAACTTTGTCTGCTCTTGTTACTGGGTCACCATTATTCTTTATCGCTAATGCCTAATAGTGTAGCCTTAGTGTTTAATGGTATGCACGGTACCACAGTGAGTAGAGTTAAATATATAAACGTAGATACATATATGCATATATATTTCATAATCATGCATCGTGTCCTGATTAATCATAAAAGGTGCAATAACGGTGTATTTATTTGTAATACGTTCTATAGTTTACTTGTGCAAATTTGGTTTGGAAAGGTGTGGAATTTTGGTGTTACACATAACAAGAATTGTATCGCATATACTCAAGTAAAAGAAAATCTAATGTATAATAGTCGATCCTCTATTTTTTTCACAGAAAATCTGGAACTGTCCATAGGCCTTGTCTAAAACTCGATTCTACTATTTTATGGATAATAGGTAAACATTTGTGGGTCAAGGTATTATCGTTTATGTAGAAATAACACCCTTACAAAATTATCACTCCTTTAAGGCACATTTATATTATTTCAAATACTAAAGCAGTATTGTTTAAAATAGTAAAACAGTTCAGCGTGGATACTTAGATTCAAACTTGTGCCATCTGGGTGATGGGTGGACTGTTGGAAGGTCAGTATGGCGTTATCGCCTCTGGAGACTGCGTGACTATTGGCCAGGCAATGGCGCCTGTATATACATGAGATGATGAAGCCACACTGGAAGCCACAGGCCTGACACTGATAGTGCACTCTCCATTCATGAATATCATCGTATACTAATAACCCGCAATGGGCGGGTTAGTGCCTGGTGAACACGTGTTATCGGTTTTGCTGTGCTCGTATCTTGTGGCAGTGCAATAACAAATAACCACATTCCGCCCTCAGCGCCGCCTAGCGATAACACGACCGTTTAACATTAACGCCGGGCTCTCCAGACCCGGATCAACTCCCGCTGCAGCCATTGGATGGAAGTCCATGCTGGAGCATAGCATCTTGATTAGTTGGTTGGTTGTTGGGAGTTTTGCGTCCTAGCAACATCTAAAGTCATATCACGATGGGTACTGATTTGTCACAGTGCACACTCATGGTGACTTTATAGTGATTCCTGACTGGGAGACCAGGCCACCAGCATCATGACCTGATATCCCACTCAGTCACATTATCCTGACACTGAGCCAACCAGTCCTTGCCCTATCCTAATTATGCCAAGCACATGGCTAGGAGGAAACAAGTATCAATTTTTAAGTCATTGGTTTTACTCGACCAGGATTCGAACCCGCGGGTTCGAATCCCACGATCTACAAAAACGGCAGACGGACGCTCAACTCATTTGGCCATCCCGTCTGGTATCTTGGACTTTACAGTGCGGTCTTCTATTGTGTGTGAATTGGGTTAATTATGTGGGTCGCATTATTTGTATGTGACAACAAACACTCTTCCACCAGTCACAGCACAAGACAGACTCATGTCAATCGGCATGGTCCAGTTTTCAGTCGACAAAGTTAAACCAACAAAGACTCACCAAATTCAGACTTGTCTCTACTTCCCTGATGCTCTATGTTACTAGGATAGCGTAATCCCTGGTGCGCTCAGTGTTTTCATTATATCCTTGTGCTGGCACTACTGAACCCAGGGTGCCAGCACTATCATATCTCAGTCAGTCATATTAGCCGACAAGAGCTAACCAAATCTTGCCAATCACCAAGCTGAGACGGGGCGTGTGAGCGGTATTTTGTTTAGTCTTTTGGAAGTCAGTGGAGGACCGTAGCCATGGAATCATGCATGTGAAGCGGGAACCCTAACCCTCTAGGCACTGCCCTCCGGCCCTCAGCCAACGAGGCCATAGCCACACTTCTAGGTAGGTGCCAGTAATAGGAGTGCTCACTTCTCGCAAGGTGGCGCCCTGCAAATGCTTGTAGATCGATAAGCCCTGCATAACTGCCGACCTGCCCCAGCCTGGCCTCCCTCACTTCATGCATTAGAATAGCAAAATCGGGGCCATCTACTTTGATATATGGTGCACTGAATGCATTAAATGCATTCAATAAATGAGTTATGACGTCACTATCGCGTTTTTCTATGGGGATGTGCATTACTTTGACGAGTTTTGTGGTATTGGACTCGAAGCCGTTCTGGTATGACATCGGTGTTTTAGTTATAAGCAGTTATGTGTGAAAATGGCTTGAATATTTCATGCATGCGCATAATGGGCCAGTTTCACAATTGTGGAGATTTTTTCAACTATTTGCATGTGTGTGTGTTGGGGGGGGGGGGGGGTGGGGGGGAAGTATATTAGTTGATTAAGCAGGGGGATTTCCAATTGTGGATAATTGGTCTTCCTCATTCCACTGCTCCTCGTCTTATCCTAGTAATGCTGAACGCCAGGCTAGGGTTGGTTTGTTGTTGGAGTTTTATGTCCTGACAAAATATGATGTCATATCAGGACAGTACAAACTCATGGCGACTGAATAGTGCTGCCCCACTGGGAGATCAGACCGCCAGCACCATGACCTGATATCCCAGTCAGTCACATTATCCTGACCCAGAATCAACGAGTGTTAGGCTAGGAAGTGACAAGTATCACTTTTTAAGTCATTGGTTTGACTTGGCCAGGGTTCGAACCCCACGACCTGCGAAAACGGGAGGCAGATGACCAACTCATTCACCTAGGTCGTCCTCTAAGCCTACGTTGTTTGCCATCTATCATCCCAGTCATTACAGTTTTCTCCATACTGTCATCATAATATTCAACCTAATATATTTTTATTTTTATTTCAAAGGTAGAAACTCAAAGCCACCCAATTATGCAAATGTACCATCAGGGCATAGCACCAAATATAGCATTCTACGCAAATGTGATGTAAACCTAACTCATTAGCTATCTAACGGTCCTTCCCTATTTCGGATTGATATTGAATGGCCAAACCCAACACAAAACAAGCTCAAACGTCTACGAGCCAAGAACACAATCACCATGTGAGATAGAAAAACATCTTATCACCTCCTACTGTGTGATAAGATTAAACCACTACTACAACTGGCCAGCATTGAAAACAAGCCCGAGCACTCGAGCTTACATGCTATGGACAGTATAAACACAGCATAAAAAAAATATATATAAATAAAATCACCCCTTTGGATTAGAGTCCTCATCTTATTTATTTTATTTGTTGGGGTTTAACGTCCTACTAACATATATGGTCATATCAGGACGGCAGAGTCCTCATCTTCATTCTGAGCCCAAAAAAAACTGGTTATTACAAATTGAACACACATTCTGACGCAGTGTAGTATTAAGAGACTTGCATCCACAGTTTCTTCTCACTGAGGCGATATCGATCTGCGCAGCGTCCATCAGGGCCTGATAGTGTTCCATGGCTGGCAGGTAATATGCAATTATCTTCTCGCAATCAGATACATGGGGAATAAATCAGATATAGCTCCCCACGCGGGGGAATCACGCACCAGCCTATTGCCTTTGGCACTTGTTCAAAGGAAAGTGGTAGGCTCTTTGTAATTAATTGATTCTTACTTCGATTTATTTGCAATTGTCACGAATTTGAGAGGTATATGCTGTGTGTAGGAAGGGCTCGGAAGCATACATAGACGCAGTATTATTGAATATATATATATATATATATATGTGCTATATAATTTACTATGTGAATATAAATAAAGAATAGTCCCTAATGTTTTCAGTGCTCCTTCTAGGCACCTCTCGCTTATATAGTGCACATTGGTTAACTTGATAGTGAAACAGGGGTGCTTCCTCTTCCGGCAAATGGCACTAGTACCATATGAAGTATCCAAAATAATAATATAATTCTATAACATACACTAAAATAGTTGTTTGTGCGCTCAACAATGAAAGATTTGTTTGTTGGGGGGTTTATGTCCTGTCAATATCTAAGGTCAAATCGACTTGTGACAATGCTAGCTCATGGTGACTTTATAGTGCTGCCCCACTGGGACACCAGGTCGCTGGGACTATGATCTGATATCCCACTCAGTCACATTATCGTGACATTGAGCCAACCAGTCCTTTCTATAGCCTATAAATGCTGAGCGCCTGGCTAGGAATCAACAAGTATCAAATTTTAAATCATTCATTTGACTTGACAAGGGTTCGAATCCCACAATCTACCAAAACGGGAGACGGATGCTCAACTCATTCGGCCATCCCGTCAGGTCCCAGGTCATTTGAAAATCACTCCGTTCAAACTATTATATATGCCTACAAATATGTAAAATGTCTGCTTTTGATTAAACTCCATTCATCTTTATATCTATGTATAATACATAAATATATATATACACATACATAAATCACCCTGAGACTCAACCTCCTAAATTCACTGAAATGGTGACAAACGCAGAAATGCCGGCTAGAATCGAACCTGCCTTTACACTCTTCCATGTGCTGGAACTCATTACCCAGTAGCCCGGTCTTTTTATATGAGTACTTACGGCTACATAAGTATGTGCGCCGGATCCACTACGTCAGCCTAATGATGTGTCTAGAAAACCTTGACGTCCGTGCGCAACACCCAACGCGCATCACTTCAGGCCGTGCGCATTATTTCTAAGGTCACCTCGCCTCAAGCACTTGACCTTTAGAAGCTGACCTTATAGGCAACGTCCTTTGTGTACGCGTCACACACTGCCGCACTTGTGACGTCACAAACATGGCGGGCGCTGTGGGATCTCCTTCCATAGGTTGTGGTGGCTGATGGTATCTGGGGCAGAGCTGTGGCTATCCTCCTAGGGCTGGTGATTTGCTGTTGTTTTGCCATGCGCTGACCTCTTCCATATATCTTCCAACAAACACACTGTGTGAGTAGCTCAGGAGCTGGAGGCAGCTGAACCCCAAATCTTATTCTTCCTTTTTTTCCCTTCGTTAAATATTGTTGTGGCGGGGGGTGATGAAAATGGTAAATATTGTCCCTAGAGCAGGACTCGAACCCACATTTCTGCCACTCTGCAATCATTTTATCTACACCTACATGTCTAAGTGGCTCCTTTCCTCAGAGGTCAGTGCAGACCACTACAATATCTTTAATATGGTGTATGGGTTCCTTTAGTTCTACCTTATGGAGTGGTTGGTTTAGTGTCAGGACAATATGGTGTGGAGCGCGACGTGTAATGAATGCCCACAGTGTGCATTCATGGCGGATTTATAGTGCTGTTCCACAGACACCGTCACCCGATATCCCACTCAACCCCATTGTTCTAACGCCTGTCCATTCTACCATTCCACTGTCCTTTTAACGCTGACAGCTAAGAAAGGTTAACGACAACTGTAAATTGTTGCACATTCCTTGGCTTGAACCCGAGACCTGCCGCATAGAGACAGGTGCCCTACCGACTCATCCACCCGCACCGAACTCATGCAAAGCGATGTGTAATTTTATCAAATTATTAATTCCCTGTAGCATCTACTTCTTGGTAGGCAACCATCAATCACCTAGATTATAAACAGGCGCAAGAAAACACAAGTAGGCAAATGTTGCTCTTTGTTAACGCAAGTCTAACCACTTCAAAAATTGCATCAGAGATGATGTTTGCTCTCATTTGACACAGATGTTCCCATTTCGGACTGTCATGTAGATTTCACTGTAGGCATGTGAATGTGATTCGGAAGACTAGTCTCTTAACATGTCCCTTGCTACTGACATGGTGTTAAACTATCAGCAACTAATTAATCAATAATACTAAATCCTTGGCCACTTGCCAAAAGATCAGGATCGGATCCGCTACCCTGATAACACATGCTATGAAGCGCATCTCTACATGCCAGACTCTACTTGCAGATTGCTCAGCAATACAGTATATCCCCGTTAAACCAAACTTGAAGGGACCCTAGAAATTTGTTTGGATTAACCGATCATTGGTTTAACGGGTGCATTATGAATGTAATGTACAATGTATGTGGACACTTTGATACTTGTTTTTTATGTCTATACAGTATAACCCCATTAAACGAAGCTCGGTTAAACCAAACAATCGGTTAATCCAAACTTTGTTTCAGCGTCCCGCCAAAATACTACCATTTATCATATAAAAAAGTCTCAGATGACCTTATAACCACATGAAAGTTGATTTAACCGAACCGGAATTGGCCTGGGGCCCGACAATTTTGTTTGGATTAACCGACTTTGATTTAAACAAATTTTGTATATGATAAATGGTAGTATTTTTCCGGGCCGCCGAAAAAAGTTTGGATTAACCGATCGTTTGGTTTAACCGAGCTTGGTTTAACGGGGTTGTACTGTAGTTGGTAATTTAGCTATAGTAGGTATAGTAGTTATCACCTTGGACGCAACAAACAGTTATAGTAGCTAACATTTCCGTTAAGATGACGCCAAGGTAGCACCACAAGTGGCGAACCTTGAACTACACTATTAGGTCAGGAAGGTCTACCTACTCCATCCAAATATTATGTGGTTTTTTTTCTGTTTTAAAAGAAAACCACTTTTCATTTTCCTTGGCAAAGATTTTCCCCAATGTTTTGACCAGGTGCAATAGAAATGAGAACATTTGCATATAATACAGTTCGCCAACTTTTTACATTAAAGCTGCATAGTCCGATGAAGCATCAAATTTTCTAAACCAAAATAATTATCTAAATTTCATTCTATGTATCAACCTTTAATACTGATGCAATTATGAAGCATTTGTTTACACATAGAACGGAAAACTAAATAAATTTAATATAACCTCTTACTACAGAAGCCTATGGTGTCATAATTATTGTGTGCATCCCAAAATTAATTTAGCGTGTTTGCACATCAAATATCTCAAGAGTTAGCTATTTAAAATAATAGTTACTTGGAACTAAAGTTAAGATTATAGCAATTAATTTCATATCTTTATCTCATAAGAATTACAGAACCTCAAAACCATCGGACTATGCAACTTTAACCTACTCTGGCTGTTCTTGTTCATGAATGGCTGCACTGTCCTCCTAAAGTGGATGGTAACTGTCCAGTATCCTCGTGCTAATCAGTAGGCGATGTGTTATTCACGGTCTTTCTGGAGTGATCAGGGACTGTCTAACGTGGTAATATACACCTTAAAGTTGCATAGTCCGATGGTTTTGAGTTTATGTCATTTTCTGAGATAAATATATTAGGTTGATCATTATAATCTACCTTACTTTAGTTCGAAGTAACTTTGCTTTAAAATCGATAACTTGGGAAATATTTGGAGTGTAAACATGCCATATTAATTTTGGCATGCTTGCCAAAACTCTGACTCCATAGGATTCACCAGTAACTGATTCTATTAAATTGACTTAGTATGCCCTTCTATGTAGCAACAAATACTTAATAAATGCACCAGTGTACAAGTTGGATATGTAGATTCAAATGTAGATAAGTGTTTCGCTTCTGAAAATTAGATGTTTTTATCGGACAATGCAACTTTAAGGAGAGACGATGGTCAGAACACTGGATGTGTAGGCACACCAGGTCACAGCTGTGTAGCAGACAGCTCTGTAACAACGCAGTCGAGGCGTGCTGAATACTGACATCTATTAGTAAGCACACATGTTTTGCTTCATAAATAACGCATATTAAAGAAATCCCCTAATTAATATGTAATACTCAGTCGCTGATTACAGGCAACCAATTGCTAGTTTAATAAATAAGTCGATGGCATGCTTTTAGACAATCACTAAATTCCCGGAATTTACTAACAGCAATTTCATATGTGTGCTCTATAATCTATTATGGGAATATAAAGAAGGACACTACCATCTTCAGTTATATTTGTACTGTTAATTGTGAACCACAGCTAGTGTATGCCATCGTCTAGTTCCAGGTTTGGCCACGCGGCGCCACCTGTCAGGGGCTGTGACCTCCTATAACTTAAGCCAGCTGTGTCTGGTCGTTATCGCCTACAGACCCACTCGGAGGGTCAATTTTTAGTACATATATATATATATATGGAGGATGAGGGATAGATAGATAGATAGACAGACATACAGATATATATATATAGATAGATAGATAGATAGATAGATATAGAAAGAGACAGTATACAAAGAGCTTATATACCCTTCCTCTTCCATATCGATAATCTGCAATATCCACCATCTACCTGTTACAGAGTGTGATTGCGTTGAATCATAGCAACTCTTACTGAACACCTGTAGGAGTAGCAGTACTCCTGAGTGTGACAGGACTTTAATTTCATCTTTAGTGATGCTGAACACTCCTCCTACCCTCAATCCTCCATCCACCATCCTCAATCCTCCATCTTTCATCCCTCATCCTCCATTCTTCATATCTTATCATCTATCCCTTATCCTCCATCCCTGATCCTCCATCCATCATCCTCCATCCATCATCCACCATCCTCCATCCTCCATCCTCCATCTTCCATCCACCATCCACAATCCTCCATCCATCATCCACCATCCTTCATCCTCTACCGACCACCTCCATCCTCCATCCTCCATCCTCCATCTTACCAACACACTTCGCTATCCAACATCCCTCATCTCCTATTGCTTACCCCTATCACTATCCCCCATCCCCCACCTCCCATCCTCCATCCTCCATCAACCGCCTGTCACGCGTCCCATTGAATAATTCAAGTTATATGCGCTTGTTACCGCTGAACAGACGCGCGCATCTTCTAGCAGTCTGCCGCTGGTTACATCAATAGTGTAACTGACGCCTAGACAGTAAACACTGCAGTCCCTCTCTGTGCCTCTAGCATTTGTTTAAGGCAGTTCCTTCCTCACGGTAAACAAAGGATTCACAGAGTCTCCGCCAACAATACCACCACATATTATCTCGTGTACACATCTCTGCCTCCAGGCGTCCTAGCCTGGAAGTGTCAATAGACACAGGGATTGTTTCCGACTCGGCTATTGTATTGATCATTTATCGATCGACAGAACCGATTTGAATCGACTTAATAACAGATCCATTGTGTTCTATAATGTTGAACTGTTCGATTCTGTTCAGAGCTGCTCAGAGCTGTTCGGAGCTGTTCAGAGCTGTTCAGAGCTTCTCAGAGATGCTCAGATCTGCTCAGAGCTGCTCAGAACTGATATGGGCTACTCAGAGCTGCTCAGAGCCTCTAAGAACTGCTCAGACATGCTGAGAGATGTTTAGAACTAATATGGGCTACGCAGACCTGCTCAGAACTGTTCGGGGGTGCTTAGAACTACTCAGAGATGCTCAGAGATGCTCATACGCAGCAGTTCTGGGAACAGATCTGAAAAGGCTGAAATGTACGCCGCCAATATCCTAGCTCTATCTAGTCAGCGTTGCTGGCAATGCTGATGCAGCTAATGGCGGTGGCGGTGATGGTGGTGTCAGTGACGGCGGCGGTGATGGCGGTGGACAGACATGTGGTGCCGGGTGGTGAATTGTGTGTAATAGCGCTTGTCAATGCGCGATTTCACCTTCCCACTTTCCATTCACTCACAAGCCTCACACAGTGACACCATTAATCTCACCATTCCTCCATTAGCACACCCTACGACCATTTATTCAATTAGAACTACTCCTCGCAGTCCTTTGGCCCGATTATCGAAGCTGTTATAGTGCTACCGTTATGTCGATGCCTGTGCACCCTGAGGCCACAGAAGCAAAGATGCTGTCGGCACGCTGAGCACAAGTGTAAGCCAAGGCCCAGAAACTAATCCTATAGCGTTAATCCGGAGCGCACTGGTGAATCCGCGGGAGGCAGTTGAGGGGATCACCAGAGGATTACTAGGTCAGTGATGTCGACAGGATCGCAAGCTTCTGTATTTAGGTCTTATATAAGACTATTAAGAGTGGGTTATTTTCTTTCTCTTGCTCTATCTATCTCTCCTTCCTCTACGTGTGTTTTGGGGAGGAACTAGTATAGTGCCTTCAATGGGATTATGTATACGGTTAAGAGTCTACAGACAGCTGCCATCTCGCGTACATTGTTGCTATATGCATACACTCATATATGTTATACAATCAAATAAGCTTGGCCAGACGGGATGGTCGAATAAGTTGAGCGTCCGTCTCCCGTTTTGATAGATCGTGGGATTCGAATCCACGGATTCGGACCCTGGTGGAGTCAAACCAATGACTTAAAAATTGATACCTGTCGTGTCCTAGCCAGGCGCTCAGCATTAATAGGATAGGGCAAGGAGTGGTTGGCTCAGTGTCAAAATAATGTGACTGAGTGGGATATCAGGTCATGGTGCTGGTGGCCTGGTCTCCCAGTGGGGCAGCACTATAAAGCCACCATTAGTGCGCAATGTCACAAGTCGGTACCCGTCGTGATATGACCTTAGATGTTGCCAGGATGTGAAACCTCAACAACCAACCGATGTTTGCCATTGAGAAAGCGCTAAAGAGGGATAACTTTAGTTCCTGTGGGTGAAGGACATTATAAACTTGTGTGTGTGTGTGTTTACAGTGATTTATATATATAGCAAATATAACAGGCTCTTCTTGTATGAATAAAGCAGGCTGTTGATGCACTCACCATATTATTCTGCACGCACTTATCAAAGCCTCATGTCTGCAATCATCGCCGGCAATGATTGGTCTCGGCCCTTGTGTACACAGGTAGAACAATGATTTATGGCTGCTTCGATTTTATGTCCGGAATCCCCCGGTGCACACGCCGGCCGGTAGGGCACCGAGCCTGTCGTGCCTGCTGCCTAGTATAGCTGTTGACTTGCCAGCGGGACAGGGGTTGGGGCAAGAGCCGGGGCGGGGCAATGGCAGGGTCCTGGATCGGGGCCGGGGTAGGGGCAGGAGGCGGGGCAGGAGGCGGGGCGGGGCCGGGGCGCCGGAACCTGGGCCGGGGCCGGTGTCGCGGTTTCAGCCCTCCGTCGGTTTCAGCTCTCCGCATCGCTTCTGCGCATGTGTCAAAATCGAACAGCATCATCACTAACCTTATAAATTTAATATAATATTTTTGCTAAAGATGTTTTCTATGTGTGTACGAAGCGATTTGTTTCTATGTGGTGTGGTTTTAGAGATATTTCACTTTTTCTGTATTTTCTGTATGAAGATTGCTCACGACCATTGACAATGCCTTGAGTTTGACGGTACGCGTGATTTGTTTCTAGGTGGTGTGTTTTTAGAGATATTTAACTTTTTCTGTATGAAGATTGCTCACAGCCATTGACAATGCATTTGAGTGTAGCGTAGGGCTGAAACCGACGGAGGGCTGAAACTCCAACACCGGGGCCGGGGACGGGGACGGGGACGGGGCCGGGGACGGGGCCGGGAACGGGGCCGGGGACGGGGCCGGGGACGGGGCCGGGGACAGGGCGGGGACGGGGTCGGGGCTGTTCCGTGCCCGTTATGTCCCTGAGCTGCTCTTCAAGGTGCAGATAGCGGGTATCAGGTGGCGGGTAGCAGGTGGCGGGAAGCAGGTCGCGGGTAGCGGGTCGAGTTGCTCGGTACGGCCGCCAGGGTGTGTGCAAACATTAGCAATGAGTGAGCGGCTTGGTGCAGCATGATAACCGCCACGCCTGTCCTGTGGGCCCAAAAGGCCCGCCTTGTTGATACTTGATCAAATTACCTGTAGTGCCCTGGCCTGGTCTGAACTTGCCTGGCCTGTCGACAGGCGACAGGCGCCTCTTGTATATTATATTCTATATAGTGTGGATCACGAGGCGCCCACATATATATATGATGTATAACGCATTATTCGAGTATAAATGCAAAGGGAACATATACTGTATATACATTCTTCCTTGGTGCATTGGTGGTCCCCCCCCCCCCCGCTGTCGGGGTATTGGGTGAACAGCCCCCCCCCCTCGCACCACACACACTATATTTAGACAGACATATGCCCGAAGACTATATATATGTATATATGTATATATATATATTCCTCTTGTGCATCCTGTATTTAGCGTGGATCTCTAGACACTGTAGCTCACATCTATATATACACACAGAGATATGCCGGAATACTATATATGTATTCCTTTTGTGCATCTTGTATATAGCGTGGATCACTAGTCGCTGTATGTCACATCTAAAGTAGATATGTGTATATGTATAGATAGGGAGATATATGTCGGAAGATGTATGCCGTACAGTGTTCTGTTACTAACAAAAGTCAGTCATTAAGTCAACAATTAAAATAAACGATTTCCATCACCAACCCGCCCTCTGGTGGCAGTAGCCATAACTACTGACCTGGGTGCAAACGCAGCTTGTAGCCTGCTCCACAGCAGAGGTCTTATAGAGGATTTCCATTAATAAACCCACCCTCTGGTGACAGTGACAAGAACTACTGAACCGGGTACTAGGTCAGAGTGAAGCCTGCTCCACAAAAGTCTTATTGAGGATTTCCATTACCAACCCTGTTGGCAGTGACAAGAACTAATGTACTGGTAGGCAGCTCACTGCGCATGCTCCGCCGAAACAGTTAATTTTATTTTACTATATGTGATGTATAAGCATTATGCGAGTATAAAGCCGCATACGGGATTTTGTATGATTTATTATATTATATTATTCCGATACTATATTATTAGCCAATGGGCTCTCTGCATGTATTTGCTTCCTACTCATAAGGGTACCGGTGGCTCAACCACCGCCGAACCATACTTCCGCCGCTACCATTGTCACTTGCGCCCAGAACTTTTTCATTTACATATATGTATATATATATATATATATATATATATATATATATATATATATAGGCTGGGTTTTGGTAGATACGGTGCTTGAGATGCTTTCATTAATACTTCACACGTGCGCCTACAAACAAATATGCCTAGGCCATATTCCCAGAAGGGGTAGATAGCTAGGTAGGTAGGTATGTAGGTATGTAGGTATATAGGTAGGTAGAGCTGTAAGCCAGGCGCTTGGCGGCCATAACACGGGACAAAACGAGCAGCTCACTCAACTCCCTCACGAGCAGCTCCCATCCCTACCAGGCGGGTATAACCCGCACCGACAGGTGGCGCCACCCATTTAACACCCGGGTGACGGGTCGGGCCCGCAGTTGGACCCGGGACGGGCAACATTAAATACCATGTTGCCGGCCGCGCC
Source organism: Branchipolynoe longqiensis (assembly GCA_030323885.1). Classification (NCBI taxonomy): domain Eukaryota; kingdom Metazoa; phylum Annelida; class Polychaeta; order Phyllodocida; family Polynoidae; genus Branchipolynoe; species Branchipolynoe longqiensis. The sequence continues at coordinate 118,382,019 of CM059187.1, read as the reverse complement.
CCGGGCGCCCCATGCATGTTTGATGGCGGCGTGGCAGCGTCCACGTTCCGCTGAATAATACACCCGCACGCCGAGCCCGGGCTGCGGGGGGAGGGGGAGGAGGAGTGGAGGAAATGGCTCATCTTTACTGGGGGCGCACTTCTTCCGGCTCCCGGGATGGCCGAGTGGACAGGTGGGTAGGTGGGTAGAGCACCTAGGTGGGTAGAGCACCTGCGCTTTACGGTGCGGGAGGTCATGGGATCAATCCTTGGCAAAGTTCAAATCTCTTAAGACTACAAATATGTATACTTGTCGCGGGGATTAGTATTAAATAGGATAGGGGGCAAAGACCTGTTAGGTCAGTCTTATGGTAATGCGACATAAGTGCGATATCAGGTTATGGTGTCGGCAGAGTGGTATCACTGTTGGGCTGCACTATGAAGACGCCATGAGTGCGCGCTATTACAAAGTCGGTAGCCGACCTGATATTTGCTAGGATGCAAAACCCCAATAAGCAAGCAACCAAACATAACCTTTGCCTGATGTTAATCACTAAAGGATGTGGCAATGGAATGATAGTTACACGTGTACATGATGTGTGTGGGAAGGAGTAATGGGAATGTCAATCAATTCTGTTTGTTTCTATAGCCCTGTTTACACGGGCGATTTAAAGCGCTTCATATAAAATGACTTGCCTAGATCGACTCACATTTGCCGTGTAGATGCGATGCTGTGGCGTTTTAGGGCTGAATCGATTCATATGAAACGCTTCATCTATACCACCTCCCGAGGTAGTTTATATGAATTGATTCAGCTGGTTCCCGGGCGGCGATAGTATAAAATAGTAGTGCTTGCCAGCTACAGGGGGAGCAGTAACTAATCGCTGGTGCCCGGCAGTGTTAGGGCCCGATTACGCCAAAATCTAGTGAATGCGATCATATTTAACAGAATTACAGACTCAAATATTGAAATTTAATTAAATTAACCTTAAATTCCAAGCGATATTAACGTAGCAGCTACATCGGCGTCGAATCGCCAAGTGTAAACTAAACAAATACCAGTGCTCGCTGGCTAAAGGTGGAACACTAAGGCTGCTGGTTCCCGGCGCCAAAACACTTTCAAACTCAGTCCGTGTAAACGCGCCTCTAAAACGCTTCATATAAATCGCTTTGTCTAGATCGTTTCATAATTCCCCGTGTAAACACGGCTTAAGTCAATCAGTCAATTACTGTAAAAGTAAGCTGTGTTCGATGCAGTCAGTCAATCAGTAAATAACACATGAACCGGAAGAGAATGTGATAGTGAAGGAAAGGAGAAGGGTGCGTAATATCCCCTTTACAACAGAGCATGCGCAATAGCTGCTTGATATCCAGAGCGCTACCAGGGGGCAGATCGGTCGTGGATGTTTTCTATTAGTCCTTTCATACAGAGCTTGCTGCGCAGTGAGTAACATTAGTTCCTGTCATTGCCATCAGAGGGCGGGTTGGTGGTGGAGATCGCCAATTGGACATGGGTCTGGCATTCCGGTAAGTGTGCACGTCCTCGGTTATGTGAATGAATAAATAGCGGGGTGGGTGGGTGGGTGAATGGATAGGTGGGTGGGTGGGTGGGCAATGGTGCGTGGTGCAGCCCATTGGATGGACCGGTCAATGGGTCAATAGGTCAGTAGGTGAATGGGTCAGTGGTTGGTTAGTGTTGACCGCCACAGAATGCATGGTCAGCCTTCGACTTAGAAGTCGGATACTCGCATCTCCCCAACCAACAGACCAGACATCCAATTGAAGTTGACGATTTTTATTTGCAATGATGATATTGTCATGGGGGTGATGAAAATGCGGAAATATTGCGCCTAGAGCTGGACTCGAACCTACATCTCTTTGCATTCCGGGCCAGTGTGCTAACCATTACACCACCTATGCTCCCTGATATCACCATACTACCCATGCCTACCTGTCTATGCGGCTCCTTGCCTGAGATGTCACCTCAGGCCACTACACTCGTCCCCCTGGAATTGTAAGTCATTTAATGCTTATAATTACATACATACAGGCAATGCACTTACATATAAATACACAGGGTAAGTTCAACAACTATACAGTGCATAGCTTGTACAGTGCATAGCTTGTACATCACCCAGTGTCGTGGGGGTGATGAAAATGGGAAATATTGCGCCTAGAGCGGGACTCGAACCCATTACACCACCTAGGCTCCCTGATATCACAATACTACCCACGCCTACCTGTCTGTGCGGCTCCTTGCCTGAGAGGTCAGTGCAGACCACTACTTAGTACAATATTGAGTAACATACAGAGTGACTTACAGATCCTCTTCTGGCTGATATAGGCCCTATTGGGTTTCTAATGCCAGCTCGTTATGGTAGACAATAATTCTTCTCTCAGATGTTTCTGACTCAAATGCTTCTGATATTGACTATGATATCGACTTGGTAATGACCTAGCTGTGTTGTACCATGTGTATGCCCCATGTACCATGTACCATGTACTATGCACCATGTTTCTTTTAACCCTGAATATTAATACGCCAGCTCCATTGCACATGTTACGTTTGTTTGTAGGAGTGTTTAAGTCCTAGCAACATATAAGGTCATATCAGGACGAGCGCCGACTTGTGACAATGCGCACTAATGGTTACTTTATAGTGTTGCCCCACTGGGTGATCAGGCCGCCGGCACCATGACCCAATATCCCACTCATTCACACTATCCTGGTACTGAGCTAACCCCTCCTTGTCCTATCCTAGCAATGCTGTCTGCCATGCTAGGTAGCGACATGTGTCAATTTTGTAAGTCATTAGCTTGACTCGGCCGGGATTCAAACCCCCAACATTCCGCAGTTAAATAGACGTATTCTCAATGAACAATGAACACAGCTCTTATTGGGTGAGAGTAGGCGTTCATATTTTGTTCGTATAATCCGTATTATGGGAATTAATGGAAAATGCTCTATTCATTCAATATTTATCTTGTCATCAGCGCGTAGTTTACTGTCGGCGATTTTTGAGAGTGCTGGTGGAATGAGCTGTCGGAAATATTGGAATTACACGACTTTGTTGTCATGGCAATTCCGATAGAATACAATTTCGTGATAAAAAATCCCGATTGTGCCATATTTATCAATTCCAATTGTTCTATTTTATTGAAGATAACCCAGAAAAAGATACTGCGCTTCATTTGGGATTGTTCTCCGTGGTCTGGTGAGGAGACGCGAATGATACTGTCATGGGGGGGGGGGGTGATGAAAATGGGAAATATTGCGCCTAGAGCGGGACTCGAACCCACATCTCTTTGCATTCCAGGCCAGTGTGCTAACCATTACACCACCTAGGCTCCCTGATATCAACACACTACCCACGCCTACCTGTCTGTGTGGCTCCTTGCCTGAGAGGTCAGTGCAGACCACTATACTCGTCCCCCTGGAATTGTAAGTCTTTTAATGCTTACAATTACATACATACAGGCAATGCAACGCACTTACATACACAGGGTAGGTTCAGCAACCATACAGCGCGTAGCTTGTACAGGATCCTGGTCATGGCACCAGTGTCATGGGGGGTGATGAAAATGGGAAATATTGCGCCTAGAGTGGGACTCGAACCCACATCTCTTTGCATTCCAGGCCAGTGTGCTAACCATTACACCACCTAGGCTCCCTGATATCAACACACTACCCATGCCTACCTGTCTATGTGGCTCCTTGCCTGAGAGGTCAGTGCAGACCACTACAATACTGTAATATAATGTTCACAGGACGGTAAGGGATATATGAAGAGTTCAGACGCAAAACCATGTAAACGCCAATCTGAAAATGGAGATAAACATTGGAATCAAATTTTTAAACAGTTTAATTTTGATATATTCATACTCTTTTATTCATTGCTTCATAGCTATGTGATCATACAAAAAGTGGAATTGGGGAGCTTTAAAATTATTTTCAGCCAAAAGTATTTTATTTAAGCTGCATTTTTGGATTGGCGTTTACATGGTTTTGCATCTTAACTGTTTATATATATATATATATATATAATAATAATTATACCTTTCAGATAATTTACAAGTAGTCAGATACTATGGCAGTAGTAAGATAATAGACAAGGTGTGTGGCATGAGTTGGCGGTAAAAAGACCGCAACGCCTACCGACCGAGTGGCGAAAGCAGCCCCCTGAAGAGGGGTGGCGAGGTGCATTCTTGTCATCCCCCCCCCATCACCCCATGAGTGTGGGGGGGGGGGGGGGGGGGGAACCACTATAGAGCTTATTACCCAAGATAAAGGGGTTTATCACTATCCATATATACATATATGGATATATATATATATATATCCATATATATATATATATATATATATATATATATATCATATATGCCATTTCACCGGGTCTGCTGAAAAAGATACTTCTGAATTATTCGAGACGACAATGACATTGCTTCATAAGCACCGTTTCAAAATGACAGGCCGTTCTGGCAAAGCTTAATTCCACTGCCCTTGTCATCCGGGACTAATCGAATATGACATGGTTATGATTGAGTTTCTTGCTTTTGACTTCTTTAATTTCGACCAAATGTCACACTGGGTGAAAATACACTCGCCTCCCGCCCATGTTCCTGTAAAACATCAAAAGATTGATTTGTGCAATAATCACAACTCATCCGTATTTATGATTAATACACGGCGCGCCGGGGGAGACCAATGGGGGCGCGTTCACACAGAATCGCCGGACCCCAGCGGGGGGGCGGGGGGGGGCGGAGGGGTCTCCGGGGCGCTTCGGGCTCAGCGGCCGGTGTGGGTGGGAGGGTGGGAGGGTGGGAGAGAGGAGGGTGGGAGGGTGAGGATGGGGTGGCGGCCACATAGATCACCACACCCTGCACCACACGCCCTACACGCCCGGCACCAGCACTCTGCGGCCTGCACCCACCAAGCCTGGTCCCTACACGCCTCACACGCCACACGCCACACGCCACACGCCACAGACCACACACTCCACAGACCACACACGCAACACTCGGCAGACCACACGCCCCATGTCACATCAAACACAAACTCTCTAACCCCACCCCCCGCACGTCCCCCCTCTGAAAACCCTCATACCGACCCCCATCATATTCCTGAATCCGGCACTCCACAATCCACATCAACATTTCACACACTCCATACCACTTCACACATCACCCAACACCGATACACACATCACCCAACACTGCTACGGACATCAGCCAACACCACTACATACAGGACCCGACACTAATACACACAGCATCTAGACCCCTACACACAGTACCCCCTACCCGCACAATAGATCGCTACACACATCACCCAACACAATTACATACAGTACCCAACAACATTACGTACAGTACCAAACATCACTACATACAGTTACCAACATAACTACATACAGTACCCAACACCACTACATACAGTACCAAACATCACCACAAAGAGTACCCAACACCACTACACAGAGTACCCCATGCCCCTACACTAGATCGCTAAACACAACACTCAACACCAGTACATAAATACCCAACACCACTACATACAGTTCCCATCCCCACTACATACAGTACCCAACACAACTACATACAGTACCAAACATCACTACATACAGTTACCAACACCACTACATACAATAGCCAACACCACTACATACATTACCCAAAACCACTACACACAGTACCCAACATCACTACACACAGTACCCAACACAACTACATAGAGACCCAACACCACTACATACAGTACCCAAGACAACAATATACAATACCCAACACCACTACATACAATACCCAACACCATTACATACATTACGCAACACCACTATGTACAGTACCAAATATCACTACATACAGTACCCAACACCACGACACACAGTACCCCATGCCCATACACTAGATCGCTAAACACAACACTCAACACCACTACATACAATACCCAACACCACTACATACAGTTCCCAACACCACTACATACAGTACCCAACACAACTACATAAGTACCAAACACCACTACATACAGTTACCAACATCACTACACACAGCACCCAACACCACTACATACATTACCCAACACCACTACACACAGTACCCAACATCACTACATACAGTACCCAAAACCACTACACACAATACCCCACGCCCCTACACTAGATCGCTAAACACAACACTCAACACCCCTACATACAATACCCAACACCACTACATACAGTTCCCAACACCACTACATACAGTACCCAACATCACTAAATACAGTACCGAACATCACTACATACAGTACCCAACATCACTACACACATTACCCAAAACCACTACACACAGTACCCAACACCACTACATACAGTGCTCAACACCAATACACACAGCACCCCGCACCACTACACACATTACCCCACAACCACACCCATACACCACTCACCCGTAGCCGTACACACACCACACAACACATATTCAGCATGCACACCACACACTGTGCACCTCTACATGCTATATAACACAAAACACGCATCCAGAACACACACCACACTAAACAACACACACACTCCGCACCACACACCCTACACCATCGCCCCACTTCACACACCTGGCACACATCCCACATACCAAGAACACACACAACCCACAGCCCTCACACCCCACCGACCACACCCCACAGACCACACGCCCAATAATCCACACACCCCACACCCCACACACCACACACCCCACACCCCACACACCCCACAACCCACACACCCCACAGCCCACACACCCCACAGCCCACACACTCCACAGCCCACACACCCACAAGCCAACACACCCCACAGCCCACACACCCCACAGCCCACACACCCCACCACCCACACACCCCACAGCCCCCACCCACAGCCCACACACCCCACAGCCCACACACCCCACAGCCCACACACCCCACAGACCACACCCAACAGACCACACGCCCAACAACCCACACACCCCACAACCCACACACCCCACAACCCACACACCCCACATCCCACAGCCCACACAACCCAAACAGCCCACAACCCACACAACCCACAGCCCACACACCCCACAGCCCACACACCCCACAACCAACACAGACCACCCCCACACTCCCACAGCCCACACACCCCACAGCCCACACACCCCACAGCCCACATACCCCACATCCCACATAGCCCACACACCCCACAGCCCACATCGCCCACACACCCCACAGCCCACACAACCCACAGCCCACACAACCCACACATCCCACAGCCCACACAGCCCACACACCCCACAGCCCACACACCACATCGCCCACACACCCTGCACCCAGCGGAAGCCCTGCTCTCCGCCCGGCCCACGTACACGCTGATGAATAATACAAAGGACCGTTCAGTCCCAGTCATCACACCCCTATTGCCGCCCGCCTGGCCGTCCCTTCGCTCCCTCTCCCCGCCAGGTGGCAGTTCCGAACCATTGCTCGCCTGTCAAGTAAGATTCACAAGATGAGCCTCGTAACAACCATATGAAATACATATATATATATATATATATATATATATATATAAGTTCGTTACTTGACTTTCCTTTACCCCGGCTTGATATTTTCTAATGTATGTATATATATATTATATAATATAAATGTAAGTCCGGCAGTTAGCTTTTCTTTTTTTCTAAATTGTTCTTATTTTATATATATTATATATTATATATATTATATATATAGTAGTAGACAGTCGGACCAGACGGGATGGCCAAATGAGTTGAGCGTCCCTCTCCCATATTGGTAGATTGTGGGATTTTTTAGATTTGAACCCACAGGTTTGAACCCTTGTCAAGTCAAACCAATGCCTTAAACATTTATACTTGTCGCTTCCTAGCCAGACACTCGGCATTATTACGATATGGCAATGACTGGTTGGCTCAGTGTCAGGATAATGTGACTGAGTGGGAAATCGGGTCATGGTGCTGACAGCCTGGTCTCCCAGTGGGGTAGCACTATAAAGCTGTCATGAGTGTGCACTGTCGCAAGTCGGTACACATCCTGATATGACCTTAGATATTGCCAGGACGTAAAACTCCAACAACCAACCAAGTACTGCAGTGGACTTTGCTTTTTTTCTTTACTTTAGGTTTCCCTCTCACTCCCTCTATATTCGTCCGGAACTTCACTATGCTTTTTCTCTGCTTTAAATCTCTCTCTGTTTCTGTGAAGAATTTCTGCTGGCCGTCGCAGTTACTCATCTTATACTCACTACTATCAGGAGGATCCTGTGAACTGCCTGCCAGTCTCCCCCCATGAAATACCAAAACAACTCATAGGTAAGAAAGGGAAGACAAGTCATGCATGATTGACAGTGATAAGGTTGAGTTTCATTGCTACAACTCTTGTTCACCTACTATTGACCTGCCTCCCTGACTCACTTACAACCTGCCATAAAGACCCACATAGTTTCTGTTTGTTCAGTCTAATTCAGTGCCTACAGCACATTGAACCTAAGTCCTGTGGGTGTTGCACACAGCTCAGTGGTGAACTGCTTCTTTTGGTATCTCTAGAATGAGTGTCTCTGTCCAGCAAGTGTAAGGAGTACAAGGGTGACTCGGCTCACACAGCCAGCCAATACTCCGTAAGATGCAACGCGGGACTGGTGGCGCCATCTCGGTCCACCTCACCCCCCCCCCTGCACACTCATGGCAACTTTATAGTGCTACCCCACTGGGAGACCATGGTGTCAGCACCATGACCCGGAGTGTCAGTCGCACCAGAGGATATAAATATATAGACATATATAGATATTTATATATATATATATATATATATACATATATATAGAAAAATATTTATATATATATATATATATATATATATATATATGTCTCGGGGAGAACGCTGGGTGGGCAGTGCGTTTTGGGCTTTGCCGCGATCAGGATGAATTAGAGGCGACCGACAGCGATGGCTTCCCACGAATGTGGAGTAAATATCCTAATAGCACTGGGATATATATATATATATATATATATATGTCTCGGGGAGGACGCTGGGTGGGCAGTGTGTTTTGGGCTTTGCTCAAATCAGACCCATGCACGCCACGATCAGGATGAATTAGAGGCTTCTGACAGCGATGGCTTCCCACGAATGTGGCGTAAATATCCTAATAGCACTGGGAGCTGCCGAGGTCGCCCCAGTCTCGTGCATTACACGCCAAGTCTCGTTGCCTGAAATTGTTTTGGTGACCTCGCCACGCCACCACCCACCCCCACCCCACCCCCACCCCACCCCTCCTTACCACCGGATCTGCCATCACCAGCAACACACACCCGGACGCACACTCTCACCCACCCACGCACACACTCACACGTTCACATACTCACTCTCACCCACTCACCCACTCACCCGCTCAGATACTCACACAGTCACACGCACGCACTCAGCCACCCTCTCACACACTCACTGACATACTCATACACACTCACATACTCACACACACTCACACACACTCACTCATTCACATATTCACATCACTCACACACTCACATACTCACTCTCACCCACTCACCCACTCACATACTCACGCAGTCACACGCACGCACTCACCCACCCTCTCACACACTCACGCACTCACTGACATATTCACTGACAGATACTCACACTCACTCACACTCATTTACCCTCCTATCACACACTCACACACTCACTCACATGCTTACACTCACTCACACACTCACATACTCACTCACTCATACACTCAGACTCACTCACCCACGCATATGCTCACACAGTCACACACACACTAACACACTCAAACAATCTTTCTCATACACTCACACACTCACATACTCACACACTCACATACTCACTCATTCACACTGACACACACTCACACACTCAATACTCACACCCACACACTCTCACAGTGACACTTCCCTACTCCTACACTCACCTACCTACACACGCCAACACACTGACAAACTCACCTGCGCACACACTGAGACACTCATACTCATACAGACTCACACCCTCGCCCCCCCACACACACACACCCCACACACACACTCCCCCCCCCCCCCCACAAGGTGACGTCGTGTTTTGGCGAGCCTCATGGAGAATTTATGCGAATATGTGTCACTGGCTGGGTGGGTTTTATGTGAGCGTGCAAAGGGGGGCGATTGGAGCCGGCGATGGGGAATGTAGGAATGGGGGGAGGGGGAGGGGTGGTGCTGGTGTGCGAGATGGGGGAGGGGCGGGGGGAGGGGTTGTAGGATGCCATTGCCGGTGATGCGGATTCCGAGGGACACCAGTTTGCCAGGGACACTTCCATTCAAATGCATTGTTAACGGCCGTGAGCAAATCTTCATACAGAAGAAGTCAAATATCTCCCAAATTACACCATCTAGAAACAAATCGGGGGGGCTTGGTACACATATAGAAAACATATTTACCATAAAGACTATATTAAATTTATAAGGTTAGGGTTCTTGAATTCTATTAATTTTGAATAAAACAAATGTTTTGCACTGCGCGTACCGTCAAACTCAAGGCCTTGTCAATGGTCGTGAGCAATGTTCATACAGAAAATACAGAAGAAGTCAAATATCTCTCAAATTACACCATCTAGAAACAAATCGTTTCGTACACATATAGAAAACATCTTTACCAAAAACATTATATTAAATTTATAAGGTTAGTGACGATGCTGTTCGATTTTGACGAATGTGCAGAAGCGACGTGTCCCTCACAAACTGGTGTCCCTGGGAAACCGCAACACCGGGAAGAGGCGAGTTGGGGATTCTAGAGATGGGCTGCAGGGAGTTTGAAGTTATGGGCAATGCGCATGATGTTAAATTCTGAGGCTTGTGCGAATATGTGGGGAGGTGGAGCGAGTGTGTGTGTGTGTGTGTGGAAAAGGATATGGTCTGAGACTGTAGAAAATGCATGTGAGGCCGATAGCAATAGTATAAATAAGCCCCCAAACCTGGAACAAATGGGTAACGAGTTGAAAATTTCAGGAAAGATACCTGAAAGTATGATAAATATCATATGAAAAGTTCCCGGAAATCCTCCTTGAGAAAACCTGGGAATTCAAGATGGCGTCCAAGATGGCCGCCATTTTCATTTGTTTCATATCTTTGGAACCAAATATCATAATACGATGGCATGATTCACCGCTGTTTATAGAGTGTGATTATGAGGACGCGGAGGGAGTGAGGGTGAGATTGAGTAAATGTGTAACCGGTGAATGGTGGGTGGCGGGGGGAAAGGGTTGTGGTTGTGTGGAAGGTGGGTTGTTGTAGGGAGGTTTGTGGTTGTGTGGAGGGTGGTGGTTGTGTGGAGGGTGGGTGGTTGTGGGGAAGATGCGTGGTTGTGGGTAGGGTGAGTGGTTGTAGGGTGATGTGGATGCTTGAGGAGAGGGTGGGCGGTTTTTGTAATACAGTTTTGCGGTGTTGGGTGGCTCGTGGGGAGGGTGAGTGGTTGTGAGGATGGTGATTGGTTTTGTGTGGGGTTCTTGTGGGGATGGTGTGTGGTTGTGTGGAGGGTGATTCGTTATGGGGAGAGTGGGTGGTTGTCAACAGGGGGGATGATTGTAGGGCAGGTGCGTAAGGGGTGGAGTGTTGTTGTGGGAACGGTGATTTGTTGTGGGGAGGGTGGGTTGTTGCGGGGAGGGTGGGTTGTTGTAGGGAGGGTGGGTTGTTGCGGGTAGGGTGGGTTGTTGTAGGGAGGGTGATTTGTTGATGGGAGGGTGGGTTGTTGCGGGGAGGGTGGGTTGTTGTAGGGAGGGTGGCTTGTTGCGGGTAGGGTGGGTTGTTGTAGGGAGGGTGATTTATTTATGGGAGGGTCGGTTGTTGCGGGGAGGGTGGGTTGTTGTAGGGAGGGTGGGTTGTTGTGGGGAGGGTGGGTTGTTGCCGGTAGGGTGGGTTGTTGTAGGGAGGGTGATTTGTTGATGGGAGGGTGGGTTGTTGCGGGGAGGGTGGGTTGTTGTAGGGAGGATGGGTTGTTGTGGGAAGGGTGGGTTGTTGTAGGGAGGGTGGGTTGTTGCATGTAGGGTGGGTTTTGTAGGGAGGGTGATTTATTTATGGGAGGGTCGGTTGTTGCGGGGAGGGTGGGTTGTTGTAGGGAGGGTGGGTTGTTGTGGCGAGGCTGACTTGTGGTGTGGAGGGTGAGTCTTTGGGTGATGGATGGCTTGTTTCTGCAGTGAGTAAAACAAATTTCTTAGAGTGAGATACCATGGTCCAATATCTAACTAGAACATCAATGTGAAGCTATCATGAATATGCATACTCTCACAAATTAGTGGGTAGGTACTCCTGCTGATATGACCTCAGATGTCACTCGGTTGGAAAACGCCAAAATCAATCAACAAAGTCACGTAGGCAATGGGAGGATGTGGGAGATGGATTACTTGGGGCGGATATGAGTTTGTGCGGTGAAGTGAATGGCTGAGAGGATAGTGACTGAGAGGGTATATAGTCTGGTGATTGAGAGTGTCTGGTCCGAAAGTAATGAATGGACATGGGACTATGTATGATAGGCCAGACTGGTGTGGGTTTGTGTATTGGCGTCTTGCCATTGATTAAAGTTGCTTTTTGATTGATTGATTGGTGGTTTCTTTACACCGTGTCGGCAGCATTGGCCATATTCACGGCAAGAATTGTTTGTTTTTTATTCAACCATCGCTTTTACAGGGAGCAAAAGCACAGAATCAATTTTGTGTCAGTACACCATGGATTTAAAAAGCTCACAGTTGCATAATTTGTGGCTAAAGGAAATAGAATTAAGATAAAAGTTAGAGGTTGTTAATTGATCTAATTTGTTTAAGGGACTGTATGTGATGATATAGACCAGCTGCCCTTAAAAAAGGCTAAAATGTTTTCTTGTTTTACTTTTGTGAAAAAGGTTGTGCATGCTGCTTGCAGTGTAAAACTGTTGGTGCAGGGCCAAGAAATTGACACAATTCAACAAAATGTGTTTGAGTGTAAGTGGGGACTGACACCCAATACATTCAGGGGGAGGGTCCCCTACCTTGAGATGTGCCATTACAGATAAATAGATGACATTGATCGTTATAACCTACCTCACTTTAGTTTGAAGTGATTTTTATTATACATTGCTAACCTTGGAGATATTTGAAAGGGAAATATACACAATTAATTTTGATGTGCACATCGAAATGGTGGGCAACATTGGCTTAAAGCTGCATAGTCCGATGACAACATCAAATTTTCAAAACCAAAATAATTATCTAACTTGGATTCTACATATCTACCTTCGATACTGGTGCACTTATTAAACATTTGTTGTCACACAGAAGGAAATACTGAGACAATTAAATAGAACCTGTTCCTGCAGAAGGCTATAGTGTCAGAGTTTTGGAAAGCTTGCCAAAATTAATTTAGCATGGTTGCACTTCAAATATCTCAAATGTTACCCACTTAAAATAAAAGTTACTTCAAGCTAAATTAGGGTACATTATAGCGGCCAACCTAATGTATTTATCTCAGAAAATGTCAAAATCTCAAAAACCATCAGACTATACAACTTTAGCAGAAACACATTGCATTACATTGACTTATGATTTATTACCTTCTGTGCACCAATATATGCTTAATAATAAGTGCATCTCTATCTAAGTTTGATATATAGCCTTGAATCTAGGTCAGGTCAGAAAGATAGCAATACCCTCCACGTATAAGTATTGTCACTGGCATATTGTTAGCACTGGGAGTCACATTGACAGTTCTTTGGCCTACCACAATTATATGATTAGGCCATTTATAACATGCATTCTTTTTTTTTAACATTTTGAACTAAAGTGATTAAATCTCTCTCTCTATATATATATACACTGCAGACAGTATACATGACCTTTTTACTAAAGTAAAACAGGAAAACATTTTAGCCTTTTTGAGGGCAGCTGGACTGTACCACCTCATATAGTTTACTAAATAAATTCTATCAATTATTAATAAAACTTCTCTTTTTCTATGGGAATTTGTTTCCCTTGACCACAAATATATGATTGTGAGCTTTCTAATTTAACGAGGGTCTATTGGGACATAATTGATTGTCTACTTTTACATGTAGAAGCGATGGTTTGAACAAAAAACAAACATTTCTCACCGTGAATATGGCCTATGCTGCCGACATGGCACAAAGCAATCACCAATCAATCAATCAACTATATATATGTATATATCTGTTAATGGGTGGATGTGTATCAACTAACCCCACATAAGCCCGTAGCTCCTCCGTGAATTTCATCCGCAGAGTGGTGCTAGTGGTATTGTATCAACAGCATGGGTCATGTTGAAATTTAACATTTACTAAAAACAAACCTCATCGATGGATGGAACCAGTATGAACACACACTTAGACAGTAGGCGTTTCCCCTACTTGTAACACAAGACCAGTTAGTGTGAAACTCATCCGCACAGTGGCGCTGGTGGTAATTGGATCGGTCTATTGGATCAACAACTGGACCGGCACTAGTGGGGAACTGCACGCTACATTACACGGAGAGTCGGCTTGGCGAGTGTCTCTTGCCAGAGTCGGTCCATGCACTCACTGCGAGTGCCAGGGTTCATCTATGCACTCATACTCTGCCTGACCAAAGGGTGAACAAGGGGGTTGTGGCCGCGGACTGACGCCTCATCTGCCGCCGAGCTGCCGGGCGCGGCGGCTGCCTGCCTGCCTGTCTACCTGCCTCTTTGCATGGCTGCCTATCTGCCTATCTGCTTCCTGCCTGCCTGCCTTCTTGTATGTCTGCCTTCCTGCTGCCGGCCTGTCTGCCTGCCTGCCTGTCTGACTGCATGCATGCCTGCATGCCTGCATGCCTGCCAGCCTGTCTGCCCGCCAGTCTACCGGCCTGCCTGCCTGTCTGCCGGCCGGCCTGTCTGCCTGCCTGCCGGCGTCCTGCCTGTCTGCCACCCTACCTGTATGTCTCCCCGCCTGCCTGCCTGCCTGCCTGTCTGCCTGCCTGTCGGCCTGTCTGCCTGCCTGTCGGCTCTGTTGGTAAACCGCCGCCATGATACACAGACGCGAACGATTGATGTGTGGTGTGTGGATCTGTCGGGTCCAGCTGGGCGCATGCGTCGCCTGGGGGTTTGGGGGTTTGGGGTTGAGGGGGGAGGGGGTATGTGCGATGGGAGTGGGGGTGGAAGTAGCGGGGTGTATGTTGGATGGGGGTGGAGGTGGAGGGTGTGTATGTGTGATGGGGTCGGGGTGGAGGGGGTAGATGTATGATGGGGGTGGGGCTGGAGGGTGGAGGGGTGGAGCGGATGTATGTGGGATGGGGTGGAGGTGGAGGGGATGGAGGTGGGTGTATACCGGATAAGGGTGGGGGTGGAGGGGCTGATGTATGTGGAATGGGGTGGGTGTGGACGAGGTGATGTGAGATGGGGGTGGGGGTGGAGAGGGGATATGGCGGGGGGTGGGAGTGGGGGTTTGATGGTGGGGAGTATGGGGATGGCTACCACTATCGGCGCAATGTTTGCTTCTATCCACCCCCACCCTTTGAGATAACCGCGATGTTCATAGGTTGGAAGGTCCAAGGGCGGGTTGGTGGGGCGTGGTGGGCCGGGATGCAATGGGACGGGGTGGGATGGAGCGGGACTGAGCAGGGCGGGGACTGGGACGGGTGGGTGGAGGGCGTGGCCGGGCCTGGCACGGAGGGTCGCGGCGGAACGGGGCAGGGCGGGGCGGAACGAGACGAGACAAGGCGGGTCGGGACGGGCCGGGCGGGCGGGCGGGGCGAGGCGAGGATAAGCAGGGTGAGGCGGTTCGGGATGGGGTGGGACGGGGCTGGGCGAGTCGCCGGGCGGGGTGGGACGGGATCTGGCGGGACGTGATCAGGGAGGGGCCGGACGGGCCCGGTGAGAGATGGGACCGGGGAGGGGCGGGGCCGGCCCGGCGGGCCCGGCGAGGGGCGGGGTGGTACGGGATCTGATGGGACGGGACCGGGTGGAACAGGGGCGGAGGCGGCGAACGATGGTCTACACCCAGCAAAGAGAAGTCTGATAGCACTCTAGGACGGGTGCAATCTCGACTGTATCCATCAAACCTGTCTCATGTCTGCACCACCCCACCACTCATTCCACCCATCTTCTTCTTCTTATTTCTTTTTTTGCGCACGCGCCGTCGCCAGATCACAACGATCCATATTGTGATGCCCCCGCCCACCCCCCACCCCCCGACTCCCACCACCATCACCAGTACTCCCACCTCCACCCCACCGGGCGTGGTGGCCGAAGCGGTAGAGTGCAGGACTCCCATGCGGGAGATTGGGACTTCAATACCCTGTCGAATCAAACAAGTGACTTACAAAATTTATACTTGTCACTTCCTAGCCTGGCACTCAGATTTAATAGGATAGGGCAAGGACTGGTTAGTTCAGTGTCAGGATAATGTGACTGGGTGGGATATTGGGTTATGGTGCTGATGGCCTGATTTCGCAGTGGGCCAGCACTATGAGTGTGCACTGTCACAAGTCAGAACCCATTTTGATATGACCTTAGATGTTGCCAGGACCTAAAACTCTAACAATCCACCTCCACCCCCATCCCCACCCTCACCCCATGCAGGCAATCAGGAGTTCAATTCCCGGTCGAATTAAACCAATGACTTACTAAATGTATACTTGTCGCTTCCAAACTGGCGCTCGACTTTAGTAGTATAGATCAAGGACTGGTTCGCTCAGTGTCAAGATAATGTGACTGAGTGGGATATCATGTCATGGTGCTGGTGGCGTGACTTCCCAGTGGGGTGCCACTTTAAAGTCACCATGAGCACACACTGTTACAAGTCAGTACTCATCCTGATATGACCTCAGATTTTGCCAGGACATAAAACTCCAAAAACCAACCAACTCACCCCTACCACCCCCGTCCCCACCCCCACTCCTCCACCCCCATCCCCACCCCGCCAACGCCCCCCCCCCCTTCCACCACACACCTCCCACCCCCCACCCGCCCCAGTCTGAGACGGGTGAGACAGCCCGATCTAATTGGGTTAGGGATTCAGCGGGGGAAGATGTCATTTAATACCCCCATTCATCTGGCATTATCATTATTGTCGCTATTCACGCCGCTGCAGTGACAGACGGTCCGAGCGGAGAGATCCGCCCCCCAAAGCCGAGCAATATGGGAGGGCTGATAAGGCTGCGAGGTGGCCTTGTGATGTAAAGGCTTAGCGGTGGTGGGAAACCAGCGCGGTGCTCGTGATAAACTAGGGCCAACAGCTTTGAATTAACCGCAAGCGACAGGGCACGCCCGGGGACCAGCGGGCAGTGCACATATATTCAATGGAGCATGGTGGTGTGTGGCCTTGGGCGGGCGTGCTGGAGTGTGCAGATAATGGAAGCGGGCAATGTGAGGTCGGCAACAAAGCCTTAGCTAACGCCGGCCAGCGGAGCATCCGGTGCCAGCCTCTCACTGCCACACCCGCACATTCACACTGCCACATCCCCACATTCACACGGCCACTCCCACATTCACACTGCCACTCCCACATCCATAGAATCACATTCCCACTCCCATACCCGCACATTCACATTGCCACATCCCCACATTCACACTGCTACTGCCACATTCACATTCACACTGCCACATCCCCACATTCACACTGCCACACCCCCACATTCACACTGCCACACCCGCACATTCACACTGCCACACCCGCACATTCACACTGCCACACCCGCACATTCACACTGCCACATCCCCACATTCACACTGTTACTGCCATATTCACATTCACACTGCCACATTCACATTCACACTGCCACATCCCCACATTCACACTGCCACACCCGCCCATTCACACTGCCACATCCCCACATTCACACTGCCACATCCCCACATTCACACTGCCACATCCCCACATTCACACTGTCAATCCCACACATTCACACTGCCACTCCCACATTCCCCACATTCACATTCCCATTGCCACACCCGCACATGCACACTGCCACATCCCCACATTCACACTGCCACACCCGCACATTCACACTGCCACATCCCCACATTCACACTGCCACACCCGCACATTCACACTGCCACATCCCCACATTCACACTGCCACATCCCCACATTCACACTGTCAATCCCACACATTCACACTGCCACTCCCACATTCCCCACATTCACATTCCCATTGCCACACCCGCATATTCACACTGCCACATCCCCACATTCACACTGCCACATCCCCACATTCACACTGCCACTCCAACATTCCCCACATTCACATTCCCACTCCCACACCCGAACATTCACACTGCCACATCCCCACATTCACACTGCCACTCCCACATCCCCACATTCACATTCCCACTCCCACACCCGCACATTCACACTGCCACATTCACATTCCTACCCCACCTCCCCACCTCCCCACATTCCCACTCACACATCCCCACATGCACAGTCCCACTTCCACACCCGCACAGTCCCACTCCCACACCCGAACATTCACACCCACACATATCCAAATTCATACTCACACATGCCCACATTCACATTCATATCCTCACATCCCCACATGCACAGTCCCACTCCCACACACGCACATTCACACTCCCACAGCCGCCCATTCACATTCACACATCCCCACATTCCAACTCCCAGAGGCCCACATTCACACTCCCATAACCTCACATTCGCATTCCTACCACCACATTCACATTCCCACATTCACATTCCCACTCCCACACCAACACATTCACATTCTCACTCTCACTCCCACATCCCCACTCCCACATCCCCATATTCCAACTTCCACATCCCCACATTCATTCCCACTCCCACAACACCCCCACATCCCAACATTCCCAAATTCCCACAACACTCCCACATTCCCACCCCCACATCCCAAATTCAAACTCCCACATACCTCACATCCCCACATCCCCACATTCACATTCCTATCCCCACATTCACATTCCTAACCCCACATCCCCACATCCCCACTCCTACCCCCACATCCCCACTCCTACCCCCACATCCCCACATTCAAACTCCCACATCCCCACATTCACACTCCCACATCCCCACATTCAAACTCCCACATCCCCACATTTACACTCCCAGATCCCCACATTCACACTCTGTACATAGCTTTTTAGGAATTTGCACACACACGCATATATATATAAATGGGTCACTCTCCTGAAAACTGGCCAGAAGTGTCACATGGAGAGTTATAATCTAATATTTGAATTTTTAATATTTTTTGGTTGCAAATGAAAGCTGGAAATTTCCCCTTTACATCTATGTAAAATATCAATTGATGAGATAAAAAACAAAGGTGTAGTCCATGATTAAGCTATGTCATATGGCAATATAACATGTGTTGCTCAGACGTAACACATGCTTAGGACACCACACAGTCTGCTTAATATAAATCTAAGCAGAATTAAATAATTTTATACTGAGAAGCATATTAATCATGGCATAATATACAGAAATATGTAGTGCTTATATTGATTAAAAAAAGTAATTCCCAGCCATGCTTTATTCAATGAATAATTAGTGTAGAATATTTGTGTGGCATCCAGACACTACTGGTTACATCTGTGATGGAAATTTGTAATGTTATTTCTGAAGACATCAATTTTTCTTTTTTTTAAATTTAAGCATGCATACATGTTAATAAATACTTCCTTTTGATTTGGGAACTGTTTTGTTTGATATATCAATGCAATACAAGATGTTAGTAAGGATCCAACCATGTCCCATATGTCATGTTGCAAATGGCTGACTGGAAAATGCGGTTTTGGTACAAAAACACTTCATAACTAACTTCCTAACTGGTTGCATGCGGTTTATTTTATTTCCCTTATTTCTTACATCAAATCTGAACATGAATATGAAAAGTATACGGAAAAAAATAAGTAGGACATTTTTTTATTGATGTTTTAAAATCCCATCCCATGCTGACCAATTTTCAGGAGAGTGACCCACATATATATAGAGAGAGAGAGAAAGAGAAAGAGAGAAAGACCAAGTGATTGATTTTTGCCATTGCCTTTGCGCAATTGGAGTTAGTAATGGAAAAGTCCGAGCAGGGCGTATTAAAGCATTTGGAGTAAATGCACTGTGAAATGGCCAGATACCCGCCTGCCTCCTTCACCGACATCACTAACTGACCTTACGACCAGGCTACAGCTCCTCACATCCCTGCAGCGAAAAGGCTCATTTGTGCACAAAGGTATACGGATGGGGTGGGACGGGAGTGGTTCCTGATGGGAGAGCCGCCCCGCCCTCCAACAAGAGCCCTTGTGCAGTATCAAAAGGATGTCGCTGGTTCCTACCAATATTATGGCTTTCAGCGTACAGCACCAGCACTGTTTAGAGGTGGTTGTATTTACTGATGATTTCCACCACCAACGCGCCCTCTGGTGTTAGGTGGAGAACTAACGTTGTGCATGCAGTGTGCATGCAGCATCCTCGGGTATAGTCTTATATAGGGTGGTCCCTTGTTACCCTGCCCTCTGTTGGTAGTGGCAAGAAGCAATGTTATCGACAGCAACTCACTGCGCATGCTCCGTGGGAAAAGTTCATCTCTGCAATGTTCCGGAAAAGATCAACTGTGATTGTTTTTCCAAAACACGGATTCTGTTGTCAGCACAGACAGTTAGGCGTGTTTAGATTTAGATGCCGTTCCATGTGAACACTCTGTGGTTTTGGTTGGTTGGTTATTGGAGTTTTACGTCCTGACAACATCTAAGGTCATATCAGGACAGGTACCGACTTGTGACAGTGCACACTCATGGTGACTTTATAGTGTTGCCCCACTGGGAAATCAGGCCACTGGTACCATGATCCGATATCCCACTCAGTCACATTATCCTGACACTGAGCTAAACCAGTCCTTGCCCTATCCTATTAATGCCGAGCGCCAGGCTAGGAAGTGACAAGTATCAATTTTCTAAGTCATTCATTTGACTCGACCGGGAATCGAACTGCCGACCTTCTCTATGGGAAGCCTGCCCTCTACCGATTCGGCCACGTCGTCCGGTGTCTGTGGTTTTGATTGGAGAAGAAGAAGAATTCTAAAAGGTAGTAGTGGGCTTGGCTGGCGGGTTTTATTTTCGGTGAGCGTGGTCTCAGCTCCTGTATCCAAGGGGCGCCAGTTTCCGGGTGCCGTTGCCCCCACGCCTGGGTTATGATGGACGTGGGCAGGTTTACAGTGGCGCCCGGCGGGATTATGTGAGTCAGGGCGGGGTTGTCGGAGGTCTGCGGCCCTGCTCGGCCAACAATTTGCCGTCCATTCCAGCCAACATAATATTATACAAACATATAAATAAATATATATATATTTATGTATATATGGTTATTGCATTTGGCTTCATGCTGTTTATTTGATTTATTCCATAAACACCATGGGGTTAGTGTTTACATATGCGGTTTTGATAATAAAAATATATATATGAGGAAAATATGGGGGGTGGTGGATATTTTGTAGCAGTGGCTGCATCCATCCAACCGCCGCCACCAGGGGGGCGCAGCGAGCGCTGTATGATGCTACATTGATCGGCATAACGTCCGAGGCGTGGCGCTGGCGTCGTCCGCCCCGCCAGCCAATTGCATGGGAAGCACTTTAATTGGCGTGGATTCGATGGCCGGCCCTACGGCCGCGCCGCCTGGCGGGCAGCGTGGTCAGGCGTGCTTATCAGAGACCCCCACCGGCTCCATATACACGCGCCGCGCTGCAGGCTCCGGCAATGGGAAGCCATCCAGTCCGTTTACCATCGATCCCATCCGCCATCCACACACCCCCATCCGCCATCCACCTGCCCGCCACCAACCGCATGCTGCCATCCGCCATCTGCCCACCACTATCCGCCATCTGCCCTCCACTATCCACCATCTGCCTGCCGCCATCCACCATCTGCCTGCAACCCTTCACTATCCAACTGCTGCCATCTGCCCACTGCCCACCACAATCCGCTATCTGCCCGCCGCCATCCACCATCTGTCATCCACCATCTGCCTGCAACCCTTCACCATCCAACTGCTGCCATCTGCCCACTGCCCACCACAATCCGCTATCTACCTGCTGCCATCCACCATCTGCCCACCGCCATCCACCATCTGCCTGCAACCCTTCACCATCCAACTGCTGCCATCTGCCCACTGCCCACCACAATCTGCTATCTACCTGCTGCCTTCCACCATCTGCCCACCGCCATCCACCATCTGCCTGCAACCCTTCATTATCCAACTGCTGCCATCTGCCCACTGCCCACCACAATCCGCTGCCATCCACCATCTGCCATCCACCATCCAACTGCCGCCATCCACCGACTGCCCACCATCCCATCTGTCATCTGCATGCCACCATTCACTATCTGCCATCCACACACCGCCATCTGTCCACCGTCATCTGCCATCCACCTGCCACCATCTGCCATCCGCCCACCGCCATCTGATATCTGCCATTCACCCGCTGCCATCCACCCGACCATCTACTCCCTCTCTTTCTCGTAGGCTTGCCTCCTTTTCATCTTGTCCCATTCACACTGAAAATATGGCAAAACAGCGATTTCGAAAAGGTGTTTTGTTGTTGTTGTTGTTGGTTGTTGGGTTTTGTATAGGGTTTTTTTGGCGGGTGGGAGTGGGGGGAGGCGAGGTGGGGAACTAGCCTTCAGTTGATATGGGTTAATTTTCTAAATAAAATTTGAACACTTTTAAACAAATTTATTCTTAGCTTTTTTCTCTCCTCCCTCTTGATACTTGCATTGATTTCCCCTAACTGCTTGCAACTAACTCATGATGGCGTAGTCGCCCAATGCATCATGGAGGTCCCAGTGATTCCCCTGAGATGTTCACTTTGTAAACTCACTGAGAAGATGGCGACCCGGGCCCATAGAGAGCTGCCAGAGCCACCTGGTGGCCGGTGCAGGAAGTGCAGGCCCACATCCACATCCCCAACGAAAGCATGCACCCCTCACAGCAACCACCGAGCACTTAGTTTGCACTAATCCATTGAGAGATGGAGTTATTCAAATCGATCGACTCCCCGGCTCAAAGAAACCATAATTAAATCTGCAGTATTCAATAGAGCTTTGCATGCTGGGAATCCTGTGCGATTTACAGTCCGTGTAGGGTTCGCGCATACAGGTTCTCTGCAGAAAAGTATTGGTTTGTCATTGTTGTTTTCAGATGACGGCTTACTTTACTGCCAGCTGCCACTGCGGTCCTGCTAGATGCATGGCGGTAGTCATGCAACTGTGCAGTTAATGGGCAACCGGTCGCTAGTTAATAGCAACTCCATCAATCTTGTACATGCACTTTGTCATATTACGCACCCCCATCGCTCTCACACACACATACACACACACAACTTTCCATTGCATGTTACCGTGTTTATATTGATCCCAATTATATTCACAACTGTTGGCATAATCAAAGGTAAAGCAGCCAGCCACGCATGGATATTCTAACCCAATCAGGAACCAGTTTTGAAAACACTGGTTCATTCATCTGATGAGCAAACTCTGGAACATCAGGAAGCTCTTATCTGCAGCCTAAGTTTACATGTGTCGGGTTTTTAAATAAGGATTATAGACCTACTCTTTTTAAAGAGCACAATTTCATATATATATATATATTATTATAACTACAGTAAAACTTCTCTAAATCGACAGACTATGGGACTAACTTTAAATGGTTCATTTAGGGAGGTAGTCGGTTTAGGGAGTTGTTTTATCGTTACAATGGATCGTTTAGGACCCAAATAAAGCGATCGATATAGGGAGGTGGTTGATCTATGGAAGTGGTTGATTAGAGAGGTTTTACTTTATATACATAAATGTCTCCCTTGTTAGTACCTCTGACAGAGCAATACATCTCAAATACCTCTGCATATATAAATATATATATATATATTTATAAGTATACAGTAAAACCTCTCTAACCGACCACCTCCACAGATCGACCATTCACCTATATCGATTGCTTTATTGGGGTCCCAACAATACCATTGTAACCATATTCTAACTCCCTAAACCGACCACCTCCCTAAATCGACCACTTGAACTTGGTCCCAAGGTCGGTCAATTTAGAGAGCTTTTACTGTACATAGATTATATATAAATATATATACAGTAAAACCTCTCTAACCGACCACCTCCACAGATACTCCCCTATATCGATCGCTTTATTTGCGTCCCAACAATACCATTGTATCCATATTCTAACTCCATAAACCGACCACCTCCCTAAATCGACCACTTAAAGTCGGTCCCAAGGTCGGTCGATTTAGAGAGGTTTTCCTGTACATAGATTATATATAAATTTGCAAGGGGAGTAGATATATATATAATAAATAACTTGATTCTAACTATTTGTCATGAATTCCTATTATCGCGATCGTGGCTGTGAGGATTTTACTTTAAGACATAAAACTTGCCCCGAATGAATTGTTAAAGGATGGGTTTTCCTTGTTTTGTTCACTCATTTACCCACTTAGTGTGTGATGGGGGCCCGGAGGACAGAGGGGCTGTGAGGAATGAGATGGGAGGCAGTATGTATCCAAAGACCCATAATTCCTTAACGCTGGGCACGTCCATGGCGTAGAGTGAAAGAGTGGAGAATGTGCATGCAAAGAGAGTCATCGGCGCCCAGCCCACAGGGCCCCCCGTGCTCACACTACAGAGTGAGGCAGGAGGGTGTGCTGCACTAACTAAAAACACCGCACCATTTCCCACGCCATCCATTATCCCACACCCACTCAGCACATCCCTCACCGAGCCCTCCCCCCGCCCCCATTGTACTCGCTCTTGCATTTCCTATTATCGCTCTCTCTCTATCAGAGCTGGCAGTCTGAACAATTCCCACATTTTCTACCCATTCTCTTCCAGTTATCGTATCAGTGTGAGCTCTGCATTTATATCAATGTGTATAATATGTGACGGGTTCTGTGCTGATCTTTTCTTCTCCACATCCATCTCCCCTTGGTGTGGTTACCGCACACCACTTGCACTGGTGTCATTCCATCATTCGCGACTGAGCATCCCTGCCATTCGAACACCAAAACACATGCACTGCCTTCCATGCACATGCAATGTCCGACATACCAACGTCACTGCCAAAAGCAAATTCCCAGGATACTTTGCATGGTGCATTGTATCCGCACTGCCATCCAGAATACACTGGGGAATTGTTGAAATGGCATCCAGTGGACAGTTGGGTGACCTGATTGGGGAACAAATGCTGAAGACCTTGTGAGGCTATTGCAAAAGTTACCATGGTCAGCCATTGGTGGGACGATTGGTGATGCCATTATGAAGCCATCGGTGAAACCATATATATGACGATATGGTAATGTCATTACTGAAGCCGTTCTGAAACAGTTAGTGAAGGCATTCTGAAATCATTTGTGAAGCCATTTGAGAAGCCATTGGTGGAGCCATTGGTGAGCCCTTGGTGAGGCCAGTGGTGGAGCCATTGGTGAAGCCAGTGATGAAGACATTACTAAAGCCATTGCTGAAGCGATTGCTAATGCTATTCTGAAGCAGTCTGTGGAGCCATTGGTGAAGCCATTGGTGAAGCCATTGGTGAAGCCATTGGTGAAGCCATTGGTGAAGTCATTGATGAAGCCATTGTTAAAGCGATTGCTAAAACCATTAGTGAAGCCATTGGTGAAGCCATTGATCGAGTCATTACTGAAGCCATTGGTGAAGCCATTACTGAAGCCATTGATGGAGCCATTGCTGAAGCCATTGCTGAAGCCAATGCTGAAGCCATTGATGAAGCCATTAGTGCATCTTTGCTGAACAAACCACGTCAAAAGGGGCTATTGCAGATTAGCAAACTGAGCTACATAGTTCAGATTTAATCAGCGAGCCTGCTACATGGTGCGCTAAGTGCCATGGATTGTGGGTGCTCTCCCCAGCTCATACACCACGCAAGAAGGGCAATAACTGTGATCATTTTTCTTTTGCTGGTTTGGGCAGCCATTGTGTACCCTCCTTTGGGCCCATGGTCGCTCTCCTTAATAGCCGAGCTGTGTAAAGGTCGGGTCTAATGGTTCCCATAATAGGCACCGCCCCTTTTATGGGTAATACTATTCATCTCCTACACACACCCATGGGTAATATCATCCAATATTGGGTACTACATGAATGGAATTTGAGTAGAAAGGCTTACTTCATAACTTTGTTAATAATCGCTAATATCATTCTTGTTTTGTGTAGTTTGTAATAAAGCACTATTCGAAGTTCACCTTCTTATCCTCCATGTCTGATGTGCCATTCGAAAATTGCGGCCCTCCCATTGACGCAATTCAATCATTGCCAATGTCGGAAAACATTTATTTTGATCAGGACCTTCATAATGATGCAATAGCGTCTTTAATCAAACACGCGGAGTCTGCATCATCCAGAAACCATCAAACGGCGAATGGAAATATGGCTATGGGGAACGCACTATTTCCCTTTGTCAATCTGACGGATTCCCCAATTATCAAGAACAGAATAGACGCACTGCAGCTGGTAGGCTTTTCCCAGCCGCCGAGGTAAAGACCCTGCATTGGAAAATCAATCGGGACTGTTCCAGTTTGCAGTTTATCACCAACCCCCAGGAGCCTTGGGCATATAAGCAGGTGGGAGAAGTGTGCGGGGTGGGGGTGAGGGTAGCGCATGGTTTGTGTGTGTGTGGGGGGGGGGGGGGGGGGGGGGGGGGGGGGGGTTGAGGTAGGAGTTGGTCGGGGTTCGGTAGAAGCTCGGTGGGGGATTGGTATGGTTGCGATGGGGAGGGGGGGGGGGGATTGGGTGGTGGTCCCTGGGCGGGGGTACCCAATATACCATCTGCCCCGGACACTCCGCATGAAGAGCCCGGGTGGGTTACGAAGAGGACCGCTACTGACCCATACCCCCCTAACGCCAAACCTAATATCCGCAGGGAGAGCAGACAGGCCAGCAACGGGGACGGTGCCTTTTACAGTAAGACGAGGAGACATCACAAACCGATGGACCCTTCCTGGACTGAGCTATGGTCAATATTCATTTGACGCTGAGATTGTTGATTTGTGGGTGGCCGTTGACCTGTGCAGC
This sequence comes from Branchipolynoe longqiensis, assembly GCA_030323885.1. Lineage (NCBI taxonomy): Eukaryota > Metazoa > Annelida > Polychaeta > Phyllodocida > Polynoidae > Branchipolynoe > Branchipolynoe longqiensis. The sequence goes on along the minus strand of CM059187.1, from coordinate 118,355,007 downwards.
TCACGTGCTTCCTGCCAGACCATGTACTCAGTGAGTGGGCCCCGCACACAGCTCCCTCTGCCGGGGCATGTTACTCGGGGAGTGAGTGGGCCCCACACGCAGCCCTCTACAGCATACTACTCTCATCGAATCGATAAATCCGCAAAAGCCAAAATTTCGATAGAGCTCCATTGCAAATTGAGCCAGTTGCATGCAAGTTCCTTTTTTTGATTGGGAATATTGACATTACCATCCAATAATATTACAAGCTACTACTTCGAAGCCATGAAACCACGAAACCAAATGGTCTTAAAGCAAGAGCTACTTTGCATTTTGAGTTTTTATTTTGTTGGCAGTTTTCAGTAAGAAACAGTAAGCTGGTAAGAACAGCTCCAACAGAACCAGCCAGGATCGATCTAATTGGCTGAAACTGGTTGGTGAAATGTATATGCAAAGTGCCACAGGCGGCAGACTATTGGCGACACTGCCACTGGCCTTATACTAGGCAGGCCATGGTCCGTGCAGGCGCCACCGTGCGGGCAAAAAAAGACATCCCTCCTGCTTTCAGACTTAATTTGGGTTCGCCAAATGACAATTGCTGCTGCTGCCTTGGCGCTCTCTAATGCCTCTGGCCAGTGCTGGTCCCTAGGAATGTAATGAATCACTGGTGGTCCCCACTGAATCGAACACTGTTACAGACTGTTTTACACACCCAAAAACCCACTGCCTCTGTTAAACAAATAGCCAAACGGGTCCGAGTAGATTAAAATCCTAAATAAATTATGTAAAGATAATATATGACTGATGGATAACTAGCCAGATTTGTGTTCGGGTTGAATTAGGAGAATTATAGATTGTGGGGTGTTCTTTTTTTTTTTTAGATGGAATCAATCGGTTAATTGTGAGTGCAACGCCCCCTACTGGAGGAGGGTGACTGCGCACCACTAGACATGGCGGCCACATCGGGAGACGCCGGCAACAATGGTCTAATGCGATGTTTCCCCAACCATTCCGCTGTTCACCCCCTCACCAACATCCCCACCCCCACCCTAAGGAACTGCCTAGAGAGTTGACTTCTTCTTTTTCTTCTTTATTTTTTCTTACACTTTTATTGTTTTTGTTTTATTCTCAAACTCAATTTCGTCGGCAGGAAATCCACGTTACATCTTGGCAGTGTGACAGCGACATAGTTTATGGAGGCCGATCTAACGATTGGCGAATCCCACTGCTGTTTCTTATATTTCAGTTACAACTGTGAAATAAGGCCACCTCCACCACCACCACCACCACAACCCCCACCCACCAAAACAACCCACCACCACAACCCACCACCACAACCCACCACCACAACCCACCACCTCCACGACCACCACAACTTACCACCACCAGAACCCACCACCACCACAACCCACCCCCACCTGCCACCTCCACAACCCAGAACCCACCACCACCACAACCCACAACCACAACCCACCACCACAATCCACCACCAACACAACCCACCCCCACCTGCCACCTCCACCACCTCCTGCCACCTCCACAACCCACCACCACAACCCACCACATCCACCACAACCGCAACTCACCACCACCACAACCAACCACCACCACAACCCACCCCCACCTGCCACCTCAACCACCACCACCACAACCCCCACCAACCACGACCACCCACCACCACAACCCATACCTCTACCAACACCACAACTCACCACCCCCACAACCCACAACCACCAGAACCCACCTCACCTGCAACCTACACCACCACCGACACAACCCCCACCCACCACAACAACCCACCACCACAACCCACCACCTCCACCACCACCACAACTCACCACCACCACAACCCACCACCACCACAACCCTCCCCCACCTGCCACCTCCACCACCACCACCCACCACCACAACCCACCACAACCACAACCCACCACAACCCAGCCCCACCTGCCACCTCCACCACCACCACCCACCACCACCACAACCCACCACCACCACAACCCACCACCACCACAACCCACCACCACCTGCCACCTCCACCACAACCCACCACCACTACAACCCACCACCACCACAACCCACCACCACCACAACCTACCCCTACCTGCCACCTCCACCACCACCAGCCACCACCACCACCCACCACCACCACAACCCACCACCACCACAACCCACCACCACCTGCCACCTCCACCACCTGCCACCTCCACCACCACAACCCACCACCAACACAACCCACCACCAACACAACCCACCACAACCCACCACAACCCACCACAACCCACCACAACCCACCACAACCCACCACAACCCACCACAACCCACCACAACCCACCACCACCACATCCAACTACCACCACAACCACAACCCACCACCACAACCCTCCACCACCACAACCTACAACCCACCACCACAACCCACCACCATCCACTAACTCTACCACCACCTCGACCCACCAAGTCCACCGCCACCTCAACCCACCACCCACCACCCACCACAACTACCACCCACCACAACCACCACCCAACACAACCACCACAAAACACAACAACTACCAAACACAACCATCACCCAACACAACCACCATCACCATCCACCATTTGCCATCCATATTTTATTCCTATAGATATTATTTTGGGAAAACACACAAATGTAAAACTACAGAGAGAAAAATTAAATCAGTGTGTGGATTTATTGAGAAATTACGGCCCCTCCGTTGATAATAGTGCTTGGTCCATGCTCGATACATGCATGGTCTCTGCAGACATTAGAAATTTAAACGAAGATTGCCTCTACTCTATGTGTGCTTTAAGGCTGCTTATATTTACAGTCTGTATATGCGTTTCTGGGCTATATATAGCAATATACAGAAGGGACTGCGCATTGATTACAGGATAGCACTCTACGACTGGCTTTGCAACATGCAACTATTTCAGCTGGCTGGCAGGCGGACATACTAGGTTGGTCCTTTAAGTGCCTGTCACACTATGCCGGATTGAGTAACGGACAGAATTGTCTAGTATGGTGGCGTTCGGGCATGACAAGTATCAAAATGTATTAAAATGTGTCAAAGTGTTGTGATATCGGGTCTAAGAACAGACATGAAACGGAAATGAAATGGACATGAAACGGACATGACCGGATAGCCAATGGACGAAACAAACTCAAACCGGACAAGAAGCATAGACGTCAATCTGGCGGTATCCATTCTAAGTTTTGTGCATGTTCAAAACTTCTAACGGATCAGGCCGGATATCAATGGATATGCAATGGACACAAACCGGACTTTGCCGGATATCAACGGACTTTGTTTGGTTTCTTTCAGTTTCCGCCAATCTGGTGATGTGTGACAGAGCCTTTAGGTGAGGGCGGGCGGAAGAATGGCTGTGGTATACTGTTTGGTAACTGGCGGGGATGGGGAGGAGAGGTCGAGAGGGGGTTCCGTGGAGGGGGAGGGGGGTTGCATGCCAGTGAAAAGGTGCTGGGGTAATTAAGATTCTGGCCAGATCTCCATGGCCTAACTGCGTAAAATAATAACTCTTTGTGTCGATGTAGAGAATCATTGCTTCTCTTAGTGCATGCACACATAAATGCTCATCCATCATTAGAATAAATTAATTAGCAAAAAATAGCTATATAATTTGGACGATAATTATTATTGTTTTTTTGACAGTGAGTGAAATTGCCCCAGTATCCAAAAGTCTCATGGTAACTTAGGCAGGTTCACAGACTCATTTCATACATATGTGAAGCAGTGCATGGAGCAGGTCTTGGTATAGCTATCTATGGTCGGTGTGATTGGTAGTTATGTAGATTTGATTCAACATCAGACACGTCAGCAAACAGCACCAACCATGCAGCAGGAGAGGAAGAGCCCAACTAGATTTGGTCAGTCACAGTAGAGTCTTATTATTATATTCATTGATTAAAGTTGCACAGTCCGGTGGTTTTGAATTTCTATATTTTTTCTGAGATAAATATATTAGATCGATCACTAGTACCTACATCAATCAAAGTTACTTTTATTTTAAATGGTAAACTTTTTAGATATTTTGAATGCAAACATGGAAAATTAGTTTTGGCAAGCTAGCCAAAACTCTGACACCATAGACTTCTACAGTAACAGATTCTGTTAAATTGACTCAGAATTGCCTTCTACGCAGAAACAAGTGCATCAGTATCTAAGTTAGATATGTAAAATCAAATCTAGATAATTGGTTTGGTTTTGAAAATTTGATATTTCATCGGACTATGCAGCTTTAAGATGGGGAAATTTCAATCACGGCTAATTGGTCTTCCTCATTCCACTGCTCTTTGCCTTATTCCATAAATGCTGAATGTCAGGCTAGGTTGTATAAATGCTTCATTCATTTGGTGTGTCTCGGCTATGGTTTGAACTTCGGTTTACAATCAATCGCACGACCTGCCAAATGGGAAACTAGCATTCACCGCCATTGGCTATTATGTGTAGTCGCCAATAAGATGTTAGCTGAAGCTATTAGAAGTGAGATCTGCTTAGCAGGAATATCTGATTAGTCACACAAGCATGCAGCTAAGGCATTGTTAGTTCCCGTGGGTAGATAATAATACCAGTGGTATATTACATAGTGCATTGCTGCCGATGTTTGCTCGTGTACTTTAATGGAAAGGCAAACTATCAGCACATGCCATTTTTTTTTGTTATGTGGAAAAACCCATAGATGTTTATTTGCAAGGATTTGGTGTACTTTATTATTGATGTTTACTTAGCTTAATTGCCGGGCGAAAGTTATATCCAGCCTCAAAGTGAAACACAAGCCCGGCCTTGTTGTGTATGTGCGGCAGCACGTCTCTCACCACCACCCCACACCCACCTCTCCACATTACCCCGGGGGTGTATCAGAGGGCTCAAGTAAGAGCTACTCCCACTGATGAGCAGCTCGGGAACTAGAGTTTGGCGATGGCAGGCGCACACACACGCAGCTGGGGGTCGGGGAGGTGCCGGTGGAAGGGTGGTGGTGGTGTTGGTGGTGGTGGTGGTGGTGGTGGTGGGGGTGTCGGCCATGTCACGAACAGTCGGGCCAAGGCAAACAGGCGGGGCACGGTGGAAGGAAAGCCGCCCGGGGAGGAGGTGGGAGCGGTCAGGTGTCTGTCGGGGATCTCTGAGTGTGGGGACACGTGAGACGGGCACACACGCGGCCCCTCCTGCTACTAAGAACCAATTACCCCTGGGGCCTGACCACGTGAGTCCCCCCCCCCTCCCCACCAACCAACCCTACCCACTACCCCCGCCTCCGCCCTCCCCTCCGCCCTCCACCCACCAAGCAGCACTCTCCCATCACCTCCCCACAGCAGTCCACCTGCCTCCTCTGCTCTCTTCTCCACTCTGCACTTCACCCTCCCTCCCCGCCCTCCCTCCACCCTCTCCCCCCAAGTGGCCCTCTCCCATCACCTCCCCCAACAGCAGCACACCTGCCTTCTCCTCTCCTGTCCACTGAGCTCTTCAGCCTCCATCCCCTGCCCCCTCCATCCCTTGCCCTGCCCCCGCACAGCGCGAGCTCTGGCGGCTTAGGGAAGTTCACAGACTGATTGGATACATATGTGAAGCAATCTGTGAGCAGCTCATAGCACAGCCATGGCACCCGCCACAAGTCATTCTTCGTCGGAAAGTCACAATAATATCCTCATTGTCAGAACTATCCATCACGCCCTGATAATCTATTCCTCTGACCTATTTCCCAGCAACGAGGAAGCCTTACATAGGGGAATCACCGTACACGCTACCACAGTGTTCCTACAGTAGATTAGTAGTTTCCCGCTCGGTGGCGCCAAGTAATTAATTCTCTAGATCATACAGTGGGGAATCCTTAGAGTGCCGTGTGCAGGTGGCCAGACACGTTGACCTCTGGCGCTGACCAGCTGTTGGGGAGGGAGCGTTGGGAAGGGGGGTCACTTGAAAGGTCATCGGTGATGAGGTCAGGGAATGCGTACACGCTGGCCGCCAGGTGTTCCCACCACGTGCGTGTCTGCGCATGTCTGTACAGGAAGAACCACCCAACCACCCGCGCATCATTCATTTCGGCTCGTCCATTTTGTGCTTCCTGAGATTTAGCTGAGGATGACCAAGAAAGGTGGCGACGGCACAAATCTCATAATACACAGACAGTTATATCCTATTCCCAATTAACCGACCAGACGCCATGGCCAAATGAGTTGAATGTCTCCCGTTTTGGTTCGAACCCTGGTCGAGTCAAAGCAATGACTTAAAAATTGATACTTTTCGCTTCCTAGCCAGGCACTCGGCATTATTAGGATAGGGTAAGGACTGGTTGGCCCAGTGTCAGGATGATGTGAATGAGTGGGATATATAATGTCATGATGCCAGCAGCCTGCTTTCCCAGTGGGGCAGCAGTATGGAGTCACCATGAGTGCACACTGTCACAAGTCGGTACCTGTCTTTATATGACCTTAGATATTGCAAGGACATAAATTCCAACAACCAACCAGACTAACCACACGCGCATCATTCATTTAGGCTCGTCCATTTTGTGTTGCCTGAGACTTAGCTGAGCATGATCAAGAAAGATGGCGACGGTAGAAATCTCATAATACATGGGGAGTTATATCCATTTCCCAATTAACCACGGATGAGATACACCATATCTAGGTTAACTAGATTGCATGTTGTGGCTCCATTTCTTCTTACCTTCATGAGAATAATTGCAATATTAAACGCATCACCTGACTGCGATCTGTGAATATTGCCAACTATTTGCAGCTTTCGCGTAAGTTGTTTTTCTAGCATTGGTAAGATATATTTTTTCATTCCTACTTTTTTGTTCGTTTGCTCCATAATCATGTCAACATAAGGAAAGTGGAATTAGTTCGAATTTAAATTATTTTCAGATCAAAATCTTTTATTTAATCTGCATTTTTGGATTGGTGTTTACGTAGTTCTGCGCCTGAACTCTTCATATACATATATGCATATATACATATATACATATGTGCTATATAATTTATTATGTGAATATAAATAAGGAATATTCCCTAATGTTTTCAGTGCTCTTTCTGGGCACCTCTCGCTTCCCAACACCCCTTATTCTCAGGAGCCCCCCCCCCTGTCACCGGGCACACTCTGCTTCCCCCTTCCTGGGAACCGACTCCAATGGTTTCCCAGCTCTCACTTCATATACACACAGTGTAGTGGTCTGCACTGACCTCTCAGGCAAGGAGCCGCATAGACAGGTAGGCGTGGGTAGTGTGTTGATATCAGGGGGCCTAGGTGGTGTAATGGTTAGCACACTGGCCCGGAATGCAAAGAGATGTGGGTTTGAGTCCCGCTCTAGGCGCAATATTTCCCATTTTCATCACCCCTACGACACTGGTGCCATGACCAGGATCCTGTACAAGCTATGCGCTGTATAGTTGTTGAACCTACCCTGTGTATGTAAGTGCGTTGCATTGCCTGTATGTATGTAATTGTAAGCATTAAAAGACTTACAATTCCAGGGGGACGAGTGTAGTGGTCTGCACTGACCTCTCAGGCAAGGAGCCGCATAGACAGGTAGGCGTGGGTAGTGTGTTGATATCAGGGAGCCTAGGTGGTGCAATGGTTAGCACACTGGCCCGGAATGCAAAGAGATGTGGGTTCGAGTCCCGCTCTAGGCGCAATATTTCCCATTTTCATCACCCCCACGACACACACATATACATATATGTGCTCTATAATCTATTATGGGAATATAAATAAGGACACTATCATCTTAACTTATATTTGTATTGTTATTTGCAAACTACAGCTAGTGTATGCCAGTGATTAGTTCCAGGTTTGGCCACACCGGGGGCCACCTGTCAGGGGCTCTGACCACCTATAAGCGAGCTGTGTCTGGTCATTATCACCTCCAGACCAACTCGGATTGTCATTTTTTTACTTTAGGTGGGCAATTGTCTATATTCCTGCCAGAGAATAATATATACTCTTTTTTCAACCACGTCAGCCTTCTTGTTGTTTCTGTTTACTGGGGCCAACTGTTTATTTAGAAATATATATTTATATATATATACTTATGGGGTGGAGTATATATGAAGGGTTCATATACAAAAACTGACAAATCCATTTTTAATGTGTTCTGTAAAATAGAATTTATGGTTGTGCTTTCCAAGTAAAGTCAATTTCATATTGAGTAGGGCATTATATACAGGGAATGTCACAAGTTCTGCAAATAAAACCGGATTTGAACATCAAAATGATGGCAGCTTCAGCTGAAACTGGTAGTCATGGTTTCATTTAGGCCTGGATGATATCTGTCAGTTTTGCGTCTGAACCCTTCATACATTCTAATCAATATTCATTTATATCATTTCACATTAAAATAGTTGCCATTTATATTATAAATAGTTGCCATTTATATTTTTATCTCAATAAATTCGGCTGGAAGTGTTATTCTGACTGAAATACGTGATTTATTTATAATTAGATAAATATATGGGCGGATTTTAATTATCAATTTAGTAGATCAGGGGGTTTCCCTCCTTGATGCGCGAAAAGGAAGAAGGGAAGGCGGGGGTGGGAAAAAAGGCGTTTTTATTAACGCCTCAAACAGAGCATACAGAGGAACAGGTAAACAGGCAAAAGAAGGAAAGGGCTCATGAGGAGCAAAGAAACAGGCTCGTGAGGAGCAATACAGTGAGGGGCTCATGAGGAGCAGAAGAGATAAATACAGGGGGGCTCATAAGGAGCAATGTCAGAGTTCTGGTAGAGGGGGGGCCGAGGAGCCCTCCGCCGCAGAGGGAGGAGGGTAGAGGAGGGAAAGTTGGGTGGGTGGGTGGAGGAAAAGAAGGGAGAGATCTGGAAGGCGGCAGGAGGGCGAGTGCCTGAGGGAGGCCGGCGGGCGGCCTTATAAGGGAAGGGGGGGGCGGGCGACAGCAGGTGAGTTGTGAAAGCTGCCGGCCCGGGGGAGGGCGAGTGAGGGTGAGCAGCGGGCGTCGGGTGAGGCGCGAATGCTGCGCGACACGGGGGCGGGGGAGGAAGCGGCGCGCGGCGGGGTCTGGTGAGGTGTGAGCGCAGCGCGACAGCCCGGGGCGGGGGAGGGTCTCTTCCTCTCCTCGCATCAAGCGTAATGCTTCGCATTACGACCGATGCGCGAAAAGGAAGAAGGGAAGGCGGGGGTGGGAAAAAAGGCGTTTTTATTAACGCCTCAAACAGAGCATACAGAGGAACAGGTAAACAGGCAAAAGAAGGAAAGGGCTCATGAGGAGCAAAGAAACAGGCTCGTGAGGAGCAATACAGTGAGGGGGTCATGAGGAGCAGAAGAGATAAATACAGGAGGGGCTCATAAGGAGCAATGTCAGAGTTCTGGTAGAGGGGGGGCCGAGGAGCCCTCCGCCAAAGAGTAAGGAGAGGGCTCGAGGCGCGCCCGAGGTGGGGGCGCGGGCGCCCGAGGCGGGGGCCCGGGGAGGCAGGTCTGGTTGAGAGGAAGGTCCGGGGCCTACGTGGAGGGGGAGCGGGCGGCCAAAAAAGGGAGGCCCGCTCCTGAGGCCTGGGGGGAGGAGGTCCGGCGAGGGTCGATCAGGGGGGCAGCGAACTCCTCAGGGCTGGGCGGGGTGGCAGTCGGGGTCGGGTCGGGCGGGTCCATGAAGGCGGTGTCGTGAGGATCGGTGGCTGGGCTGTCTGGGGAGGGTCTCTCGTGAGGCTGGGCTGAGTTGTCTGAGGTGTGAGGTGCGAGGTGATGGTCCTCAGCTTCGTCTGGGCGGCGTTTCGATCGGTGTTCGCTGGGGGGCTGTCGGTGGAAGTCGCGGGGCTGTCGGCAGTGGTTGGGGTGAGGCGCCGGGCAAGGCCCCCCGGGCCGGCCGGGGGGAGGCCGGCGGATCAAAAATCCGCCGAGGCGGCCGGGGTCTGGCGCTCACGGGCTTGCTTGGTGCGGCATCCGGCCTCGCTGTGCATCGTTAATATGCGCCGCACATTGGCGCACTATGCACAGACGTGCCGGCGCCTGTCTCCCACCTCGCCATGGGCCTCTCCGAGGGGGGCCCGATCACACGAGGCGGGATCGCGGTTCCACGCGGAGCAGGGGGCCCCGTGCGTGTGCCTATCGTAGGCGGTGCGGGTGTCGACATGCTGCCGGGGCAGGTGTGCGCCTCGAGCCCCATCGTCGCCTCGGGGAGCTGTGAGGGGCGTGGTGGGGGGGTCCATGGTCAACATGCTGTCGACTCGGATCATGTTGAGGGCCACGGGATCGTGCCACCCTTGGGGGAGCCTTCCGTCCGCGATCCATGAGAAAATGGTCTCTGAGTACCGGCGGACGGCCGGCCATGGGTGGACGAGGTTGTCACTCATGATGGTGAGGTGATGGTGGTGTAGGCCCTGGAGAGAGTGGGCGGGGAAGGAGGGGTGGTTGACCAGAGTGAGGAGGGCGAGGTGGTACTCGTCCTTGGTGGCCTCACCCAGTTTCACTGGCTTCCGTCCCGGGCCCCTCTCTACCAGGTCGGAGGGGAAGACGTAGTCTGAGGGGACACCTCGGCGCCGATCGGTGTGGCGCGCCTCGGCGGAGGCCAGGATCTCGCGGACTGTGTCGGCCGCGGATGCTGGGCTGTAGTCCACCGTCTCCTGGCGGTATGCGGGCGGCGGGGCCGAGGCGGCGGCAAGGCGGATGTACCCCTCGTACTGTGGGTGAACCGCCCCAGGTAGAATCGCTTGAGGCGGGGGAGGCGGTCGGCTCCCGATCGCGGCGTGGGCCCGAGGCGCTGGGGCGGGCGGCGGTCTGTAGGCGGCCTCTCGCATTGAGGCGGGCTGGGGGCTGTCCGGATCTCCTCGGGGGAGCCCGGTCTCGACGGCCTCCAGGCGGGTAGAGAGCCGGCTGATCGCCTCCAGGAGGAGGGCCGTGTCGCTGGAGGGGCGGCCCGAGGACGCCGAGGGTGAGGCCGGGCCCGAGGAGGGTGCGAAGCCTCCCGGCGTCCTGGTGCTCCTCCGGCTTTTCCCCTTTCCGCGCCCGGGCATGGTGGATCGGTCCGAGGTGAAGAAATCCCAAGACAGGAAAAGAAGGGAGAGATCTGGAAGGCGGCAGGAGGGCGAGTGCCTGAGGGAGGCCGGCGGGCGGCCTTATAAGGGAAGGGGGGCGCGGGCGACAGCAGGTGAGTTGTGAAAGCTGCCGGCCCGGGGGAGGGCGAGTGAGGGTGAGCAGCGGGCGTCGGGTGAGGCGCGAATGCTGTGCGACACGGGGGCGGGGGAGGAAGTGGCGCGCGGCGGGGTCTGGTGAGGTGTGAGCGCAGCGCGACAGCCCGGGGCGGGGGAGGGTCTCTTCCTCTCCTCGCATCAAGCGTAATGCTTCGCATTACGACCAATGTTATAAACAATTTTATTTTTATTCAAATCACATTACTATTATCTAACATGTATGGAGACCAGACTATCATGTAGAAATATTCAGAGAAGAGCAAGTAGCACAATGATATGGGAAAGTGGCCTGTCTAGTTCGTTGTGATTCCAGTCCCCTGACCAGACACTCTCCCATAATGGTACTCGTCACACGCACAAGAGGGCGCCACCATTACCGAAGCCACCTGGCTGTTTCCGTGACTATGCATCTCCCCCGTCCACCACCACCACCCACCCCATGCCTCTTTTTTCACCAGGTTTTGATCTTAAAAGTTTGTAGAGTTTCAAAGGTCATGCTACTAGCCAGCATTACACTCCAATCTGCATTCAGTTGCCAAGTTAAAGTTTATTATAGTCGATTAAATCGTGTTGTGAAAACAACGCCCTCTCCTCTTCTCGGAAGTATAGGGTACTGTACTATTAATGCACCTATGAGTTCGCTCTAAAAGTCTAAAATATAAATAATTGCTTAAATTCATTCTGAGCATATGTGCCTGAATTGCACACTGTATGCAAACAAACAAAATAATAAAACACACAGACACACACTGACAGTTCCCTTCTGGGCTAGAAACTATTTGACAATATTTGCAATATTTTAACCGAAAGATTCGGTCGGTGAATTATTGGTGAAGCGCCTCCTAGTAGTTATTATGTGATTTATTGGTGATGCATATAACATGGACTAACAACGCTAAACCAGCTGGGATCAATCATTTCAATGATAGGAGTATCTGATATTAACTTACAGATTAACCTACAGATCCTCTTCTCGCTGATCTAGGACCTATTGGGCCTCTAATGCCTGTTCGTTATGGTAAAGAAAAACACTTTTTTCCACATATATGGAGGTCGGCGGAGCCCTGAAGTCATATAATTATGAGTGTCCTCTCCAATGTCTATCCAGCCTTCTCTCAAATGCTTCTACCATCGGTTGTTCAACCACATGGTCTGGAAGACTGTTCCATGGATCTGTCACTCGAAAGAAAAACGAGTGTTTTCCTGACCTGCATATCTGCCTCTGTACGTACAAGATCTGCACAACCTTTCAAAATCCCTTCTAATCTCTCCCCTATTATCGGCCACGAAGACCAATTTCCGGTCTTCGATAGGGGCTGCTGACAAGGGATTCGTGCTGGGGAACTACAGGGTTGGTTGGGGGGGGGGGGGGGGGGGGGGGGGGGGAGCGCCGAGCCGCGCAGTGGATGGGGAGTGGGGGTTCTTACTTCGTTTTATTGTTTTCGTTTTTAATCCAAGTTGAAACATGACTTTGGTGAGCCATTCTAGCCGCGGCGACCCTAGTCCTGGGGGAGCTATAACGTGTTGAACATAGACCGGGCGACACATTATTGGTGTGCGAGAGTCACTACATCTCCATATGAATGCTCTGCGCTGAGTACCCCGTTTTCCCAACAGTTCCGCGTCTGCAATCTCCCAATAACAATTAACAGCCAGGTGACTGCATTGAGTGTGTTACCAAAAACAGCTACACATGACCACCATTTTAATTTAGATGATACGTACATTGATGTCTACATTTCATGCACATATATAATTGGCTTAAAAAGTAATAATGGAGTAATTAAATTAAAGGCAATTTATAATTTGGTGATTTTGTCGGTGTGGCTTATTTGTTACGACGCACCCTACCCGGCATCGACACGCCGTGAGATGCCTATACGTGGCATTGGGAGTGTGTATGATGGTAGTGTGTGTGTGGGGGGTGCAAGGCATAGAGGGGGTGGGGGGCGGCGGGCTTAATATTACGGCATCATGTCTCGGCTGGCCCCGTGGGCATTATTACACCAGCAGTAAACTTCCACTATTAGGGTGGGTGTGAAGGAGAAGGGGGAGCGGGGCGGGGCCGGGCGGGGGTGGAAGGGGTGGTGAGGCGGGGAAGTGAAGTAAAGGAAGTCGGTACGAAGCCTCTAGTCTGGATGTTACTTTGGGGTTGAGTATTACCACGCAGTGTCGGCAAGGGTTATACTATGTGTAGTAGTACGTGCGAGGTAGAATCTTTGGTGTTGGGTTGTTTCCAGTAGGGGAATGTAATGGCCCTGCCACACTACGACGTAACGACATCAACATAGGGAGAATGTGAAAAACGTCGAACTTCTTGGCGTAGTATGCAAATTTGGGCACAAGTTGAACGTGGATGCAGCGTAGTGGACGAGAGAGTAACGGCGGTAAAGCATAGTGATGGCGTCATTCAACGAGAGAGGACAACGTAATTACGCTCAGGGAACGTTATGTACGTTATTCCATCGCCAGAACTATGTTGCTTTACATTACCTTATGTTACTTACATCATGAAACGGTGGCAAAACAGTAAACGTACGTTGGTTGTCCGTTAGGCGTCCGTTATCCTGGCGTTTTCACTACGCGGACTGCACGTTCCCACTGGCTTTAATGTGGGTCAACGTAGTGCAACGTAGTTGAACATAGTGACCAACATTTTAATAACGTCTGTTTAACATCATTGACGTTCGCCGAACGTGTACAGAACATACGGCGAACGTAAACCCTTACGTTTGAGGTACGTCGAATGTTTTGAACATGTCCAAAACCTCGACGTAACTCGACGTAACACGACGTAATGTGACGTAGCTCGACGTCAGTCTCACGTCATTCTGACGTCATCATAGCGTAACCCAACGTACGTCATCCTAATGACAAAAAATGACCACATTAGGCTCACGTTCGCTCGTTACGTCATAGTGTGACAGGTGTATAAGCAGTAAACAGCACGCGTATACAATGCTATTACCTCTATTAAATGAACACTCCTCGCGAGGCGGTGGGGTGGATGGGGGACGAGAATGTAGGTTTAGGGGAATGGAAGGAGGTGAAGGGATAAGAGAATATGTGCTTATGGGGAGTTTTTTTTTAAACACCTAAGGTCATATAAGGATGGGTACCGACTTGTGACATTGTCCGCTCATGGTGACTTTATAGTACTGCCCTACTGGGAGACCAGGTCATTGGTACTATGACACGATGTCCCACACAGTCACATTATCCTGATACTGTGCTAACCAGTCCTTGTCCTATCCTTTTAATGACGAGTGCCAGACAAGGTATCAACAAGTATCAATTTTTGAGTCATTGGTTTGACTTGGCTCGGATTCGAACTCATGAAGCCTGCGCTCTACCGATTCGGCCACCGCGTCCGGTGGTGGGAGGGGGGGGGGGGTGAGAAGAGAGATGGGGAGGGGTTATGAGGAGAGAGAGGTGGCACTAGGGAGCCTCTTAATGTAATTTTGTGATTTGCTGTCTGATTAAAATTAGACAAATCTGGAGGCGCGAAATGCCTCATAGAGAAAGCGTACGCATGCGCATGGTTCCTGGTTTAGCCGCCGGGAGCGTGTGGCTCACAATTAGCCCGCTATTAGAAAATCAATGTGGGAACACAGCGCAGACAGCCGAGGGTGCATTTCCTTTTTATTCCCGGCCCTGTCCCCAATTGCCCCCGGGTATGTTAATGGGTATTTATGACTGGCTGTTACTACGTTTTAGTGCGCATGCTTCTGTTTAGTGTGTGTGTGTGTGTGTGTGATGTGGGGGGGCTGGGGGGAGGGGGGGGGTAAGGAGGGTTAAGGGCCTGTCACACTACGACGTATAGTGTTAGCGTATGCCGACGTATGCGCTTTTCGACCAACACGTCGGTTTGTTTGTTTGTTGTTTTACGTCCTAGCAACATCTAAGATCATATGAGGACGGGTACCGACTTGTGACAGTGCGCACTCATGGCGACCTATTATGATTTTCAAATTAATTCGAAACGTTACGCACACGCCGCCGCCATACGTCGTAGTGTGACAGGCCCTTTAAAGGGGGGATAGGACGGGTCCTCATACTGACGCGCCGACCATTGGGTCATGGTCGGGTTTATGGGGTCAAGGTCAGGTTTATGGGTCACGCGTCTGTTGATGCAGCGAATTGTAGTGCTGCCAGGGAAAGAGGGTGTGTGTTGTGTGTGTGGTGGTGGTGGTGGTGGTGGTTGTGGTGGTGGTTGTGTGTGTGTGTGTGTGGGGGGGGGGGGGGGGGGGGGTCAGTGCGAGATCACGATAGCATTTTCTTGTGTGGAGTCGCTGGGCTTGCGGGTGGATGTGTAGGTCTGGGTGTGGGTGGGTGTGGGTGGGTGAGTGTGCGGGTGTGCGTGTGGGGGTGTCGGGGTGAGTGGGGCAAATTTCGTCTCGGTTGTAATTAATTATGGATTATTTAATTACGGGTGATTGAATGATTAATTACATGGAAGCCCTGCGGGTAAAATTGTCGGACGATCGGGCGGGGGCGGGGAGGGGTGGGGTGGGTCCAGAAAAGCATGCCAAGGGGTCAGGCCCCACATGTGTTCTGCCATCTCCGACTGTGCAAACATGGAGTTTTGATTGATTGATTGGTGGTTTCTTTACGCCGTGTCGGCAGCATAGGCCATATTCATGGCGAGAATTGTTTGTTTTTTATTCAACCATCGTCTTTACATATAATGTAAAAGCATACAATCAGTTATGTGTCAATGGACACTTATGAATTTGTAAAAGCTCAAAATCATATAAGTAAATAAAATAGATGAAAGAATTAATTAATAAACATTGTTTTAATGAACTATATGAGGTGGTATAGACCAGATGCCCTCAAAAAGGCTAAAATGTCTTCTTGTTTTACTTTAGTAAAAATGTCATGCATGCTGTTTGCAGTGTAAAAATGTTGGCGCAGTGCCATAAAATCAACACAGTTTAGTGAAAGGTGCTTGACTGTCAGTGGGGACTCACATCCAATACATTCAGGGGGAGGCAAACATGGAAAGCACGTCATCGGGGTAGGGATGCACCTTTAATTAATCGCTCACCCTCACCTCCCTAGTCCAGGCTGTGTGTGTGTCCACTGTGAATTGTATTAAAGCTGCATAATACAATGAAAGCATCACATTTTGTACAAACCAAACCACTTACCTAGATTTGATCCTATTTATATTGCCATGGGAGTGATGCCAATTGGAAATATTGTGCCTTGAGCAGGATTCAAACCGCCACTTCCTGCCATTCCGGGACTAGCATATTAGATATGACACTAACTATGATCACTATACCCATGCTTATTCTGTCTATGTGGTTCCTTGCCTGAGAGATCAGTGCAGACTATCCTAGTTAGATACCGGTGGACTATATATGTGTGTTATAGAGCACATGAAATATACATATTACACGGTAGAAACTGCCAACCATAGGACTATGCAACTTGAGAACTGCACAAGTATGTTGGTCAGGCATGGGGTCGGGGATTGGGGGAGTAAGATTGGTTTAGTGTTCTTAACCCTCAACTAAATATCAATATGATGGATATAATACCATCAAATTTGGTGGTTATTATTTATTATTACACCACCCTAATAGATTATAACCCCGGTAAAACAAACTTGAAGGGACCCTAGAAATTTGTTTGGATTAACCGATCATTGGTTTAACCGAGCTTTGGCTTCGACTTTGAATTGGCTTTGGCAAATATGTTGGTGCATTATGAATGCAATATACAATGTATGTGGACACTTTGATTATTCTTTTTTATGTGTATACAGTATAACCCCGTTAAACCAAGCTCGGTTAAACCAAACGATCGGTTAATCCAAACTTTTTTCGGCGGCCCGGCAAAATACTACCATTTATCATATAAAAAAAGTTGGTGGGGTCTCAGATGACCTTATAGCACCATGATAGTTTGGTTTAACCATACTGGAGTGGCCTGGGGTCCGACAATTTTGTTTGGATTCACCGATAGTTTTGATTAACCGACTTTGGTTTAACCAACATCTTTATATGATAAATGGTAGTATTTTGCTGGGCCGCCGAAAATAGTTTGGATTAACCGATTGTTTGGTTTAACCGAGCTTGGTTTAATGGGGTTGTACTGTATTACACGGTAGAAACTGTCAACCATATGACTATGTAACTTGAGAACTGCACAACTAAGTTGGTCAGGCATGGGGTCGGGGATCGGGGGAGTAAGATTGGTTTAGTGTTCTTAACCCTCAACTAAATCTCAATATGATGGATGTACTACCATCAAATTTGGTGGTTATTATTTATTATTAGACCATCCTAATATTATGTTTCTTATTAAAGCTACATGGTCCAATGACAACATCAAATTTTCAAAACAAAAACAATGATCCAGATTTGATTCTACATATCTAACTTAGATACTGTTGCACTTATTAAACATTTGTCGTCACATATAAGGCAATATTGAGGCAATTGAATAGAACCTGTTACTGCAGAAGCCTATGGTGTTAGAGTTTTGCCAAGCTTGCCAAAATTAATTTTGCATGTTTGCACTTCAAATATCTCAAAAGTTTGGCATTTAAAATAAAAGTTACTCAAAACTCAAAACCATCGGATTATGCAACTTTAATTAAAAATCCAATATTTGTAATAACTTAATCTGGATTGAATATTTGAATTGAAAGAAGACATGGACTGCTTTCGTATCTATTTCTCTTATTGTTTCTTGTCGCACCTGGCCTAAATTGAAAGTAGTAGTGGTCAAGCAATACGAGTACCATTAACAAACAACAACTGGCCACTTCATGCCCCACCGGCAACGACCCCATTCAGCATTGGTGGCGTAATAAGTTGGTTTATTGGTTGTTGTAGTTTTACATCCTGGCAACATCTGAGGTCTTATCAGGATGGGTACCGACTTGTGACAGTGAACACTCATGATGGCTTTATAGTGCTGCCCCACTGGGAAATCAGGCCACCGGCACCATGACCAGATATCCTACTCAGTCACATTATCCTGACACTGAGCTAGCCAGTCCTTGTCCTATCCTATTAATACCAAGCATCAGGCTAGGAAGCGACAAGTTAAAATTTTATAAAAGTCATTGGTTTCACTTGACTGGGAACCAAACTCCCGATCTCCAGCACGCAAGGTCCGCGTGGTGTAATAAGTTCCTGAGCGCAACAAAGGTAAAAGAAAACGGCCACAATGCAACAGCAACAACAACAAAAAACCCAATGATCTAACGTTACAAGCGGGAACGAGGAAATAATCATTTCCCCCTTCTAATTGATTATATATCCGGTGGGGCTGGAATACCCGGCTGCCTGTCGCCTGGGGACCTGACCTCGCCCGACACATTCTACACCACCAAGCCACTGCTGGCACAAATGACACATTGCCCATTTCCTCACTGACTGTCATGTATTCCTACGCACCAATCATCTGCGCCAAGGCCCTGGTCCGGCCCTTCTATGGGCAGCCGTGTGGTGAGCACGTCACGTGACTTGCCTTTAAAGGTCAGGCGACTGAGCACAACGATGTCACAACCCACAAATAGCCGCATTCCATGGTTTATTACGCGTGTTGTGCTATATATATGATGTATAAAGTATGTATACCAGTATTATTAGAAATGGTACCCCTTGCTACTATCTGTCTGGTGGGGGAGAGGGTAATTCGAACCCACCATCTCTCGGCGAGGAAGTGAAACGGAGTTACAGCGACTTGGGAACCACGTGGGTTTGCGTTCAGGTGGGGAGCTGCTCGCGCGCTCAGCCACCACTGCTCTCAACGGCTATCGGCAAGTTGGTGACCAGGTTAAAGCTTTAGAAAATGTAATGAATGTACGTCTGTTTAAAGCCAGCCAGAGTAACTACTCGCTCCATCTATACTATATATTGTCTGTGTCTTGTTCTTCTCACCCCGAATAACTAATAATAATATATATATGTATACTGTATATGTCCCAATAGACACGCACTGCGCGAGTGCAGACATGGATGCACATCTATTCAAAATTAAAGGATTTCATGGATTTGTTTTTGTTGTGCCCCTGAAATAAAGTAGGATTGTCTTATTTTATGTGCAATCAATCTGAATATGATCGTAAACTTTTATTTGTTTTTGTTGTGCCTCTGAAATAAAGTGGGATTGTCTTATTTTATGTGCATTCAGTCTGAATATGATCGTAAATTTGTGCGTGCTTTCAATCTTGAAATGGGGCATGTGCTTCTATTGGGTAGCGTGCTTCTATTGGGACATATACGGTATATCTACATGATATATGATAATCATACAGTTATGAATTCAACAAAGTTACTAACATTCATCTACCACTCCTGCTTGCACATGGTGGCGCCACCTGTTGGACCCCTGCGGCTTCCTCCAGCTCGAAGCTTCTCCCCTCACACGCCACACTAAAATATCAGTTACTGTCCTATACATATCTAATATATTTAATGTATATATACGTATATATGCATATATATCATATGGCTGTTCAGATATATATATTGACTGCCAATGCGAGTTGGTAGCGGTCAGTAAGAGGTGGGAGCACCGTTGGTGGCGCAACCAGTTCAGACCGATTTGGATTAGGATAGTTCATATTGAATTACTTTGGATTACATATGTCGAACCTTGTATTATTTATATTTTCATAAGTCCTTCTCCATCACATATAAATAATGGCAGGCCCGGATGCAGAGTCTGCAGCAAATATCTGCAATTACTGAAGAAAGAAGCAGACTGGCGCCAACCCGCGGTATGTTGGTTGAGATAGCCCTTTAAGAGCGGGAGACCACCATGGATCCTCAGGAAGAGAGACACGTGCATTAGGGCAGGGAACAAAACAGGTGAAGAGCAAAAAGGAAAGAGTGCGTGTGTATGTGAATAGTTCTTTCTGTGTTTTTTATAATCGATTTGAGCCTTCTGTAATTCATTTATTTGTTCAGTTGGCAGCTAAGAAATAAAGCTGATCCGGTGTGGATTAAGGCTGGACTCCCTGGGGCACTATGCATCTTGTCCAATGCCGTCAGAGCCTCGTGGCAGGGATGCTGGGTGTGGGAGATTGAGATCCCGCTAGGGATCTCTGTACCGGAAGTGGCCTATGAACTTTGTGCGGGAGGTTTGGGTTTGGTTTATTGTAAGTTTATTGTCATAGCAACATTTAAGTTTTTATGAAGCGTCTGAAACCCATCTTCATAAGAACTTAGATGTCATAGCAACATCTAAGTTCTGATGAAGACGGGTTCAGACTTTTGTCAGCACGAGCTCATGGGGGAATTTATAGTGTTGTTAAACTGGCGTACCATGCCGCCGGCACCATGATTTGATAATCCTCTCGTTAGTCATTGGACTATCCTGGTTCCCAGGTTAGTTAGTGATGAGTATCAATTGTGTAAGCCTTTATTTTGATTTTGGTGGGGGATCTCATCCAAGACTTCCCGTACAGGAAGCGGGAGCCCTATCAACTGAGCCATCCCGTCCCGGTACGGGAGTCCTAATAGCGGTTTGTGGGTTGTTTCAGACTGTAACAATGAGGAGAATGGGAAACAGCTGAGGAACTAACGCCATGACTGGTATGATTTCAGAGTGACGAGGGAGAAGTAATGGGATGGGGGGGGGGGAGTGGCTGAGTGAGGTGGGAGGGTGGAGGGGAGGGGTGATGAGGGGAGTGTGGAGGACGTGGGGTGGATAGGGGAGTGGCCGAATGAAGTTGGAGGTGTGGGGGTGGGGGATGGGGGGGGGGGGGGGCGTGGGAGATGGTGAGGCGGGAGTATGTGGGGAGGGGGAAGACGTGGAGGTGGATAGCGGAGTGGCTGAATGAGATGGCAGATGGGGAGGAGTGGGGATGTTGAGGCGAGAGTGAGGCTGGAGGGTGTGGAGATGGGGAGATAAGGTAGGGGTGGTCGGTGGAGTGGCTGATTGGTGTGGGAGGTGGCGGGGGTGGAGGGGATGGTGAGCGGAGGGGAGTGTGGGTGAATGGTAGAGTGGCTGATTGATGTGGGAGGTGGGAAGTGAGGATTGTGAGGCTGGAGTGTGTGAGGATGGGGAGAGGAGGGGCGTGGACGGTGGAGTGGCCTATTGTGATGGAAGGTGGGGTGGGGAAGTGGGGATGGCCAGGCTGAAGTGAGGCTGGAGTGTAGGGGAAGGAGGAGGAGGTGGGAATAGGCAGTGGAGTGGCTGAATGAGGTGGGAGGTGGGGAGGGGCGGCGGGAGTGAGGCTGGAGTGTGTGAAGATGGGGGAGGAGATGGGAGTATCCGGTAGATTGGCTGATTGAGGCGGGAGATGGGGGGGGGCGGGTGAGAGAGGATAGTAGAGTAGCACATAGAGTGGCTCAGTGGTGCTGGGAACCGGGCCGAACCCCGGAAGTTGACAGCATAAAGAGCCCCGAGCTGTCAATGCCGCCACATGTAGGTCACGGGTCAGATCTGAGCCACATCCGCGCAGTGACAGGCGGGGTTATGTGGACACTGCAGCAGTGGTGTGAGATGGGGTGAGGGTAGGACTAGGAGAGTGGCGTGTGCGTCGAGGTGGGTGGTGGTGGGGGAGGTTAGGGGTGGGTGGGTGAATGCACGGTGCTGCTGTTTGTTTGTTGTTTTGCACCCTAGCAACATCTAAGGTCATATCAGGACTGGTACCAACTTTTGACAGTGCGGCGACTTTTATAGTGCTGCCCCACTGGGAGACCTGGCCACCAGCACCATGACCACAGTCACATTATCCTGATGCTGAGCTAACCAGTCCTTGCCCTATCCTATTAATGCCGAGCGCCATGCTAGGTAGCGCAAAGTACCAATTTGATAAGTCATCGGTTTGACTCAGCTGGGATTCGAACTGCCGACCTTCCACACGGGAAGCCTGCGTTCTACCGAATACGCCGTGACGTCCGGTAAAGCGGAAGCACAACCACATATGTGGAATATAATGATGCCTAGTACAAGCATGTTTAATCAACAGCATTTCATTTTATTAGCGCACATTTACGGAGCTAGTTTCCAACTCCCTATGAAACTATATTCGGCACTTGTGTTGTCCAGCCGAGCGGACAACAGTCCTGTGTGCAATATAAAAAGGAATATTAGTCGGTGTTTTGTTGTGTTTTCACAGGCCTGACTTGTGATTCTCAGCTTGTACACAGATGGAATAAAACGCGATGGAGTAAAACGTTATAAAACATCATATATTTTTTTATAATATAAAATATTTGCAATCTCATGTGGTACGCAACTGGGATCTTACATATATGGAAGCTAGGTCCCTGGTTTCGATTGATATTTAATTTTTTTTATTAAATCTGAATAATGAATTCATTTCATTCTAGCCATTGCATTGTGCGGTGCCAGAATTATTTCTTGGCTCCATCTATAGCTGGCTCACACGCTATGTAGTCCATTACCCCCCACCCACCCCCACCCACACACACACACCTGCACACACACAGACAAACACCCACACACACACATCGGCACAAACCCCTGCGGCAATATTATGATGCTGCGTTTGAAACAACTATCACACAATAGAGAGTCGTATGGACTTATAGACACAGCCCAGACACCGGTACAGCGATCAACCATTACCTTAGACACCGGTACAGCGATCAACCATTACCTTATTATCACCCCTAACCCCCCGGGTGCAATCGCGCGGATCAATATCTCCTGTACACTGACTACGTCCCGTGTATTCACTGGGGAACTGCGCTGGATTTGCTGTATATGCACAAACATCACACTTGCACAATGAGAAAAGTAACTGCACCGGGCGCGCTGGCCAAATCGGTAGAACGCAGGCCTCCCATGTGGGAGATCGGGAGTTGAACTCCCCGTCGAGTCAAACCGATGACTTATCAAAATTGATACTTTTCACTTCCTAGCTTGGCACTCAGCATTAACAGAATAGCGCAAGGATTGGTGAGCTCAGTGTCAGGATAATGTGACTGAGTGGGATATCGGGTCATGGTGCTGGTGGGCTGATTTTGCAGTGGGGCAGCACTATAAAGTCGCCATGAATGCGCACCGTCTGTCATAAGTCAGTCCCCATCCTGATATGACCTTAGATGTTGGCAGGATGTAAAACTCCACCAACCAACCAACCAACAGTCACTGCATGCAGTGTTCCCATTTGAGTTTGTCGGCTAGTGTCGCGGTTTAAATTCTCCGCGGGTTTACATTCTATGAGGGGGTTCTGCGTCAAAATTGAATGGCATGTCCGCCAAATTGGGTGTATTCGATTAATCAACTCAGGTGACCCGAGTGACTTTTTGGCGCATGCATACATCCTACAGACTCAGGTTGAATAATCGAATATGCTTCTCCATGCTTGGGGTGGAAAAAATGGTGGCTTAATCCAAAACTTGTTCTTTCTTTTTTACATAACCGATATAACTTCAGCAAAATAGTATTTAAAGTAGTTTTTGATTGCATAGTTTAGCTATATTTCAATTTCCTTAATCTGGTTTATTAAAAAAACAAAAACACATAGGGCTTGTACTGGTGGAGGGGGGGGTGAGGGGAGGGGAGTGTGGCTGAATGGTACATTGGTAGAGTGGTTGATTGATGTGGGAGGTGGGACCAGCACAAATGTGACGTCATCGCTCCTAGCCAACCCCAGCCAAGAGGTGGGTTACTGGGGTCGGGACTTTTTGCACACGGCACGTGTTTTTGTCAACTCCACTCGCGGTGTTCTATTTGAATTTCTAGCAACTCGGGTGACCCGAGTCGTCCGGGTCGTATTACTCGAATACGCTAATGCGCAGAACCCCGAGCGTAGAATGTAAACCCACGGAGAATCTAAACCGCAATACCGGTGAGAGGAGTGGGAACGATTTGCGTGAACGGTGTGCAGTAACATTCCGAAGTGACATGAGAATCCCACGTCACCGCGCGCCTGTCGTCTTAACACTTTATCGATCATTTCCGCCAAATTAAATTAACCTCAAACGTGAGAGACTAACGTGCTTACATAGCCTGGAATGCTAATCAAATAGGCCCCATCTGACACGAGGTAAAGGTCACAGAAGCAATTACATATATATGTATATATATATATATATATATATATATATATATGTCTGGTATGTATATAATATATATACACACACACCGCTTAGTATACATCTACATGTATACATCGCTTATATATATATATATATATATATATGTATATATATATATAGTTGCGGTGATAAAAGAGCACTCTACTAAATCAGCGCTAAACAGGGTAGCGCTAAGCGATGTAGACCTATTATATATAAATATATAATTATAATATATATATTATATATATATTGCATTCTATATGTTAAAAATATAATATAATGTAGTAATTATATAATTTATTATATATATATAAAGGAGGCGGAGTTTCCCCCCTTCTCTCTTTACTTAATTATTTCTTATTTATTTCTTATTTATTTCTCACTGTATATTCGCTCCGGGCCCACTCTTTTGCCCCGGGACTGCCATCTCATTGCCGCTTGGCTCAGTCCAGCCTTGACTGCACGCCGAGCACTACTGATTTTTAGCCTAAACACAGTGTGAGGAAAAGACAAGGGTACTGCGGGTCCAACAACAAGGTCACGCTCAATCCGCCAGGTACCTGATACTGAACATAAAATGTCAGACGACCAGAACACTGGAGGGGTTGAACTCATCGCCATGTCGTCTGAGGAGCGACTTAAACAACTGGAGAAGGAAGTAAGGGCGCTCGAAGTTGAGGACGAGCTGGCTGCCTTGGAGGAGCGGAAAAGAATACTCCTATTAAAGCAAGAGAGACGCCACCAACCCAGCACAGGAGCACGACGGGATGTGGGCGAGGACGTTCGAGACGCGAGCTCAGGATACGCTTGCGACGACGGGGGGGCCAACCAGACGACCCGTTACGTGGACGCGACTTTCGTCGGGAAACCGGAAGACGGCTTCTGCTCTTACGGGAGGGACGTAAGCCGTTCACGATCTACCGTACGCCGACGCAGGACTTCGAGCAGTGCATCGTCCAGCAGGAGTGCCAGTAGACGACGCAGAAGTAAGTGGAGCCTCAAGAGGTTCACTGTCGGAAAGAGAGATATCGGTAAAGTGAATTGTTACGAGTTGATATCTGCCACGGGCCAGTGGGCACTCGGTATAAAGGAGCTGGGCATTAAAGACTTGAGGGCCTTGTTGGAGCACATTGTGTTTCTGGCCCATAGGGCACGCACAAATGAATATTTCGACTCGGCTCACACTGACTATGATCGGTCAATTAGAACACTGGCCGAGGAGATAGGGTTTGCTGCTTTCTCTAGCGCCAACAGGGGCTCGAGTGTCCTATTTTATTCTTCGCTCAATGTAAGATCGAGGAACTCCGGAACGACAGGCTACGCCACCAGAAAGCCGGGTAGTCAAACTAAGAGGCCTTGCTACGCGTGGAATGGCGAGAAGGGCTGCACACGAGGCGAGGCTGAATGTAGATTCGGCCATGTCTGCTCAAAGTGCAACGGAAAAGGCCACAAGCGTCCAGCATGCAGGGAGTGACAGTGGGCGCACTCTCAGGAGCCCAGCCAGGGGCTAGAGGTCTTTGCAGGTGACCAGGGTTACAGGGCGATTGGTTTAAACCACACCTGTGATGCCGACATGGAGAAAGGGGTCTTTGGAGGTGACCGGCTCGACAATCGGGATAATAGGGTCTTTGTAGATGACCGTGAGGACTGTGCTGATATAGGGGTCTTTGTAGGTGACCGCATGTGCTGTGTGGAGAATAGGACTCCTACAGATGAACTTCATAATGTGGACGAGGGGGTCTTTGCAGGTGACTACGTTACACACAAGATGGGGGCTGATATGGAGGACACCCCACCACGAAGCCCCGAGCCTGTGATAGATTCCAACCCATTATCTGACAGTCAAGGATTACAAGTACCTGAATGCATACAGGACTGGATGCAAGTGAGAAACTGTGAGGGTTGTCTGGAAGTGACTATCAGTGAATTCGAGGGCTCCTCGCCCGTCGTGTTCTATGTAACAAATGACTGTGACAGGGGTGTTTGTTCTTGTGTATACCGCCTTGAGGGTGTTGTTTGTCAATTGAAGCCTTGTCGGTTTTTTCGCTGAACTGTTTCTCAGGGGCGGCATTGATCCTGAAGCCTATTATATATTACGAGGGATAGTCTTCGGTTTTCAGGTGATAAATACTGAATTTGACAACAGCTACGAAAACAACAATAGTAAACGCTTGTTGGCATGGGAGCGGGACATTATCGAAGCGAAATTGGCTGTCGAATTAGACCAGGATGTCATTTCTTGTGTTGACTACAAACCACAATGTGTCCACTCCATGTTTGTCGTCCCAAAGGAGGGCGGGGGGGGTCGGCTGGTTATCGACTGTAGTAAGCCCCGTGATAGGTCGGTCAATTCGGCCACTAGTGAGGTCGCCCATACGTTTAAATACCTAAGTGTCGATAATGTAATCGACAATCTTGAGCGGGGGGACCACCTATCATCTATTGACATAAAGGATGCCTACAGGGCCGTCCAGATAAACCCTAGGGACCGCATAAGGCAGGGTCTGAAGTGGAAATTTAGGGACGATGACAGAGTCAGATATATGGTCGACAATCGCCTATCAATGGGTCTTGCCTCAAGCCCCTTTATATTTACAAAAATATCTAATTTTATTGTAAGATGTGCAAAGAGGGAAGGCATAAAACGGGTCATCAATTACCTCGATGACTTCTGTATTATCGGTGATTCATGGGATCACAATGCTATTGACCAATCAAAACTAATTGCAATAATACGTAGGTTGGGGTTCTCACTAAGCTTTCGAAAGTTGCTCTCCCCGACTCAGAAAATGCGTTTTCTTGGGATCGACATTGATACTATAAAATTAGAATTAACTCTCCCCGCTGATAAGCTGATTAAATTATACCGAGTTTTGGCTCAATTCCGGGGTCGGAGGAAAGCAAAACGGAAGGATCTTGAGAGACTGGGGGGTCTGCTTGCACATTGTGCCAAGGTGATCCGGGGAGCCCGTACCTTCTGCCGTGGGATCTATGATCTCATTGCCTCCATCAGGGAGCCTTATCACTACACCAGGTTGGGTGTGGGCTTCCGCCAGGACATTGAATGGTGGGAACGTTTTGCCGCACGTTTTAACGGTAAGGCTGCCATGCTAGGAAAATTTACGCGGGTCTGCTCAGTTTATAGCGATGCCTCAGGCTGGGGTATGGGGGCTACCCATGGGGCCGATTGGTTAGTCGGCTGTTATAAGGGAGAGGATGATATAGCGCTTGGTGACTATGCTGGGCACCATCACGTCTCACCCGAGGAGGGGTTGGACTCTGCTCATATTAACGTAAAAGAAATGGCGGCCGCATTTGAGGCAGCCACACGCTGGGCGCATGGTTGGGGGGGGGGCCTCGATAGTGTTCATGACTGACAGCGTTGTGGTCCAGGCTGCACTGAACACGGGCCGCTCCCGCTCACGGGAGATCATGGGTTATCTCCGAAAGCTTTTCTGGATGGCGATCGAACAAAACTTTATATTCATTTCTTCCTATATTCATACTTCGAGAAATATCACTTGTGATGCATTGAGCAGGCTGGGGGATGTTGGAAGTGCTGCTAGGATAGCAGCTGTTGATAAAGCATGGCTCATGTGTTGTAGAAAGATTTTTGAGGCCCCCTTTTCTTTTCATTCCAGGGCGGGAAGCACTGGCAAGGGAGCACCAGCTATATGAGAGCCGGTTTTATTCCGCCAATTCCTGGTCTTCAAGGGCGGCTCAAATTAAGCGTTATTTGACCTTTGTCGATCAGTTCGGGGGAAACAGGGCTCCTTTTCCCTGCACCTCGAAGTGGGTCGCTCTTTATGCGACCTGGCTTGCCAGGGATCTATCTTATAGATCTATATTGAACTATTTGTCATGTCTAAATTTTTACTTAAAACAGAATGCTTGTCAAACTATCCTCTATGCCGATTACTATGTATCTGCAACTTTGAAGGGCATAAGACGTGAGAAGGCTGATGCACCAAAGGCTGCACCCCCCCTCTTACCACATATGTTGGTTAAAATTTTTTGGGGTTTGACCCTGAACTCTGACATACCGCCTGGCGCGCTGTACCTCTCACTCCCTGCGCCGGGGCGGCGCGACTTATCTTGCCATGTCGGGGGCTACGATCGAGGAGATAAAGTTGAGAGGGGACTGGGCCAGTGAGACGGTTTATGCTTACTTAAAGACGCCACTGCAGGTGCGCATCTCAATGACCTGAGGGTGGCCTCCTCCCTGGCCCAGTCGAAGCTTGAGTAGTTTTGGGTGGGGGCCTGTGGCCCGTTTGGCTGTTATTTTGCCCGGCCAAGGGACCTTCAAGCAAAAATAAAAGAAGGTTCCCCACCACTACTCATTGTTCTCTCTCTTTTCCTTACCGTAGCCTAAATTTATGTAGAATATAATTTATTATGTATATATAAAGGAGGCGGAGTTTCCCCCCTTCTCTCTTTACTTAATTATTTCTTATTTATTTCTTATTTATTTCTCACTGTATATTCGCTCCGGGCCACTCTTTTGCCCCGGGACTGCCATCTCATTGCCGCTTGGCTCAGTCCAGCCTTGACTGCACGCCGAGCACTACTTATTTTTAGCTTTAGGTAGGGCTGTTATTTTTTCCCGGCCAAGGGACCTTCAAGCAAAAATAAAAGAAGGTTCCCCACCACTACTCATTGTTCTCTCTCTTTTCCTTACCGTAGCCTAAATTTATATATATATATATATAGCTGCAGGGCAAAAAAACACATTTGAATTTCAGTGTCATTCTCCACTACAATTATTTACCCATCCAGTGCACTCTCATGTGCTTAATTCCGCGTAATTACCTACCAGTTATGTTCAGACATCAGTGATGACAAAAAGAAATGCTACTGTTCATCGAGCGAGTATACAGTTCAAATAATGGTATCTATGCATCATTTTTTTGTTTGTGAATATAGTTTATTCATTGAATAAAGTCTTTTGTCAGCGCCGTGGCACTGGTCTTCCAGCCATGTGACAATACAGTTATTTACAATATATGTATATGTAGTCTGATAGTGTCATCAGCAGCTAGCTCAAATCAGCTGAAATAACAATATCAAACATTCAAAGACTTACATATGGTATAGTTTGACAATTCATATATAAAAATAGTAGTTATATGTTGTATTCATACACACTTAGATACATACATGTGTATTGATTAAACCTTTACATTACGGAGTGGTTAGGTGCATAGTTTCCCTTCATAGGTTTGTATGCCTACTATATTGTGAATTGCAAAACTATCATGTTGTTGGAGTTAACATTTTGAGATGGAGTGTTAGAAGAATGGTTTGTTTATTCTTGACAATTGAAGTAAGTGGGGAAGGTATGGAAGGCAATTATCTTTAATGGTGATCCTTGATAAATGAAACGATTTACAATCAAATCACGCTAATAATTAGTCTCCCTTTGAATATTTGGGATTATATGCACCCAAATAGTTAGTTTTTTTAATCAAGCTAAGATATATGAAACTGTTGGTTGGTAGTTACAATAGTACAATTCCAGTAGTACCTCTCTTCAACGCACACTCTTACTGGTGAACCCCTCCCATGCATGAGTAATTCTTTTCAATGTACAAACGAATTTTGTTTCATGTTATTGTCCCTTCGATGAGAGGTCACCTGCTATGTCAGGGCAACATTGGTCTGGGTGCAGAGGTGTCCATTGAAGGCAGGTTCTTTTGATCCTTTGCCAGTCCAGTTGCCTCTAGCAGTGTGGAACAGCAAAGGTTCCCAAACTGGTTGTTTTAAGCTTCCTGTTTGGAATGTTCAGTCGAGTCTTTGTAACATAATTAGGCTGATGGCTGACTCATTGATGAGTAGACAATAATTAAGAATATTCACATATAAACCGATTGTATCCTGACATACCATGTGTCCTGACACTGGAGGGACATTCAAATGAGACAAAAACAGTTTGCAAAGTTGTTCGCACTTGGCAGGGGTTCGCTGATCGCAATGGTCGTTGAAAACGGGTACCACTGTATACTAATGTCATGGGGGTGATGAAAATGGGAAATATTGTGCCTAGAGCGGGACTCGAACCCACATCTCTTTGCATTCCGGGCCAGTGTGCTAACCATTACACCACCCAGGCTCCCTGATATCACCACACTACCCATGCCTACCTGTCTATGTGGTTACTTGCCTGAGAGGCCAGTGCAGACCACTACACTAATATCCATCTGTCATAGTGTGTAGTAACAATAAGGGAAATAAATGTAAACAGGAAGTTAGAGGATACTAAATGTATCATCGAATTGGGACACCATATATATATATATGGCTTATAAGATCTGATCACTAAAAAAATTAAAAAATAAAATAAATAATAAATATAAAAAACAGTGGTCCTTCGTTGATGTCTCATTATGACATGTCACATCCGAGATATGAGAAATGCAATTTCAGTAGCGTGCCGTTGTGTGCCCAGCTTCGCCATCCAGGGTGTCTCTCCAGAAGATAGTATTGGGACAAATATTGATTAGATGCCACACAAAACTAGACCCATTCCTACTCTGGGCGCCTGGTGGTGGCATAGTTGGTCGTTATGTCCCCCACCCCTCATCCCCCCACCCACCCCCACCCTACCATTCACGTGGTGTCGGAGGTTGGGTGAGGCGCGGAGGTGAGAAGGCTAAGGGAGGGCTCGAGAGGGGAGGGCGGTGATATAAAACCACCTCTCCTAGATCTCAGTGCATTAATAATAGTCGTTCGTGCTGCTGTATGGTGTGAGATTACTCGTGTTATGGAGCTAGTGGGTTGGTTGGTTTTACGTCCTGGCAACATCTAAGGTAATATCAGGACGAGCACAGACTTGCGACAGTGTGCACTCATGGTGACTTTATAGTGCTACCCCAATGGGAAATCAGGCCTCCGGCTCCAGGACACGATACAATATATTTATAATATATATATATGTCATGGGGGGTGATGAAAATGGGAAATATTGCGCCTAGAGCGGGGCTCGAACCAACGGAGAACAATGGACGATGGACTCGAACCCACATCTCTTTGCATTCCGGGCCAGTGTGCTAACCATTACACCACCTAGGCTCCCTGATATCAACACACAACCCATGCCTACCTGTCTATGAGAGGTCAGTGCAGACTACTACATATATCTGAGCCTGTCTCAAAAGGTGATACCTCTTCTTTTTTTTTGTCCATTGTAACGATTGACACAACACAGCACAGAAACGGTTACACTGAAACCACAAGGACATTTGCTTCAAATCAATATGTATTCTATTAGGATTTTGGAACACCATGTAAAAAACAGATCAGTTTATCCTGAGCAAATGCATAAGCAGATAATATGTTGATCGTTACAATGGACAAAAACTTTGTCCCATATTGCTTAGCACCTTTTGAGACAGTCTCATATATATATTATATATATATATCGGTAAAACAGAAGTTATCCTTCAACTATACCCAGGTAAGTCTCGTATAACTTACCCTATATATATATATATTTATATTTATATTTGTGTATATATATATATATATATATATGCAAAATAATCTCTGCATATGTGGGTGTATATAAATATGTATATAGCATATGTTGACAGCATATTACCACACATCTATGTGTATGGAGAGAGAGGGGGGGGGGGCAGGCAGAGAGACAGAGGGCGAAGCAAACATTGGTGTTGTTTGTGTGTGGCCATATGCTGGTGAGTCCATATGCTGGTGTGTGTGTGTGTGGATGTGTGTGTGTGGATGTGGATGTGTGAGCCTGTCCATGCGCGTGTTGTTTATAAAACACAAATTCCCCGCGGGTGTGCGCTGGTAAGATAACAAACTGACAACTGGATTAAATTGTATTGCGCCTCCTTGTTATTTACTGCTGACCTGTCAGTATCACGCCGGACGCCGTTTACGCTGTGTTTTTGAGCTGTGCTAAATAGAAAATAAATGAAAATGATTGTTAAAATAATGCAAGTTTCTGTCAAACTTTACACATGTTGTGTGCTAGAACTGTGCTAGACCAACCAGTGGTCCACAACCGGTTCATCGAAGGCTATGGTATGTGTTGTCCTGTCTGTGGGAAAGTGCATATAATAGACCCCTTGCTGCTGATCGGAAAGAGTAGGCTATGCGACGGCAGTGAGTTTCCCCAAAAGAAATATGTCAAAATGACCATATGTTTGATGTCCACTAGCCATTGATACAAATCAATGCGCTCTAGAGGCATCGTTAAATAAAACAAACTTTCCTCTTTTAGAACTGTGCTAGAAATAAAATTATATCAAATGATGTTTTAAAGGATAATGCAAGTTTCTTCCCAGCTTAAGCACGTCACATGCTGAGATGTGTGCTAGAAGATAGAACTGTGCTAGATATAAAGAAAATGTATCAAATAATTTGTAAAAGAACAATACAAGTTTATGCCCCTTTTCAGCATGGTTTATGATGTGTGCTAGAAGTTACTGTTAGGTTTTTTTTAAAGCTATTTAAAATAAATGTTAAAAATAATAATGCAAGTTTCTGTCAGGCTTAGGCACGGTTTACACTGTGTACTGGAACTCTGATGAAATAAAAAGAATATATCGAAAAAATAATTGTTAAAACAATATATAGATAAAATAATTGTTAAAAGAATAATGGAAGGTTCTGTCCTGGCGGTGCCCACAAGAGGTCAGTGTGGGTCGTCAGAACGCGCCTGCAGTCACTCCATTTGTCAAACAATGCAAACACTATTTTCTCCCAGTCGCTATTGTTGCGTCGAAATGATGATGTCCGAGGGCGGACAAGCACGTGTGTTGTGCAGTTAAAACGCCGCGTCATGCAAAACAATCTTGCCATTCCAATTGTATTTCTCCGCGTGAGCTGTTTAAAGCAAGTCTGGGTGGCATTGACAGCAGATTTCTCTACTTTTTTTTCAACCCTTTTTAAAAGAGGTGTAAAATTCAACAAAACGCTTCAAATAAATCAAATTGAAGAGTGGTGGTGGTGGTGGGAGGTGGGAGGTGGGGGGGCGGGGGGTTATTTGTGTATTCATACTGGTTGTCAGTGGGTTTTTTGTTGTTTGTTCTTTCTGGACGTGTGAACTGTGGCCTTGCCATGACAAACTGTCAGTGTTTTGTGAGTGACAACGCACTGCTTCACAGATGGGTGACATCGGTTGTTCCAGGTGGTTTTGGGTGTTTAGCGCTTAAGGCCAACTTAAACCTGACCTAAATGTTGTCTAAGCAAATGCATACTCCTTGTTCAAGAAGTACATTATACCCCAGTCACACTACTGCTTGCGACCGTTTGCGACCACTGTGCGACCACAATAAAAGAGTTGGTCTCAAAGAGGTCGCAAGTGGTCGCAAGTGGTCACAAAGTGGTCGCAAGTGGCCACAAAGTGGTTGCAAAGTGGTCCTCAGTGGTTGCCAACCTCCTTGCAACCATTTTGGTCATGGCGGTGGCAGCTACTGCACTAAAAACGTCATTGTGGCGAAAATCGTCGCTTAGAGGTCGGTGACCATTTTCATAGTATGCTTTGGTCGCAAGAAGGTCGCCAGTGACTGTGGGTGTAATCAGGGAGCCTAGATGGTGTAATGGGTAGCATACTGGCCCGGAATGGAGGAGATCTGGGTTCGATTCCCGCTACAGGGGCAGTTTTTCCCATTTTCATCACCCCCACGGCAATACGATGGCTAAATTATATTGGATTTCTATGTAAAATCCTATATATTTCATACATTCACTTCTTTGATTGTGTTGTGAATGGAATATCTGACCAGTAGGATTTAGTTAGTGTTTGCAAACCTCCTGTAGGCAAGCCATGTTTGATACACAAATGATGTAACTTTATTGTTCTACCTTACTTCTTGCCCACTGCTGTATACATACATATATATACACATATATATATATATGCTGTATAAGCCATTATACGAGTATAATAAGGCCGGAAGCTTCCATCTTCTCCCCAGCCCTATCTCCTCCCCCCGGTCATCTACTGGTGGAGCCTTCTTAACCTACAAAACTTCCATCCTACACTCACTCATATTCGTTGGGGGAGCCACACGTCTGTGCACACACTACTGCCCACCCCCCTACATACACTCACTGGGGGGACTTCGTCCTTTGCCGTAGTTCCTCTTGCCAGAGATTACAACTCTTACTCACTATCATGTATTGTGTCTTTCATATTTGTAGGACAACTATTATATGCTGAATAAGCCATTATACGAGTACAATAGGGCCGGAAGCTTCCATCTTCTCTTCTCCCCAGCCCTATCTCCTCCCCCCGGTCATCTACTGTTGGAGCCTTCTTAACCTACAAAACTTCCATCCTACACTCACTCATATCCGTTGGGTGGGGGGGGGGGGGGGGGGGGGGGGGGGGGGGGGGGGGGGGGCGGGGCGCCACTCGTCTGTGCATGCACCACTGCCCCCCCCCCCGCCATACACTCACTGTACTGCCGGATTTTTCGTTTCGGTAAAGGGCGTACTTCCTCTTGCCAGAGATTACAACTCTTACCCACTATCATGTCTTGTGTCTTTCTTATTATGGACAACTATTATACAATATATATATATATATATATATGTCAGATGTAATAAGATAACTAAATGATTGATTTACCTAGTCTACACTGATCTATCAGGCAAGGAGATACAATGACAGTTAAGCATGGATAAGGGTGATTGCATCATGGTGCTTAGATAGTCTAACGGTTAGGACGCCAGCCCCGGAAAGGCAATAAGTGTGGGTTCGAATGCTGCTCTAAGTGCAATATTCCCTTTATTTGCATCACTATCACGACAACCTGTAACCGGTAGCAGTTAAAGAAACATGGCATGTGTTTAGCAACATATGGCCACATGACTTGTAATATTGTTTCAAAGTCCCAACCAGATAAGTGCGATTAAATTCATTAAATGTCTCGAAGCCTCGACCCCGCTATTTAATGTATGAGTCACCAATGAATGCTAACTAGACAATGGCTATCTCACACTGGGGACACCGCACATAGTCAGGATATTGTATAAATAATCTGGGTCATTCCCTTTTTATATGAGGTGGGAGGAGGCTGGGATTCATGTCACTTGGCAAAATGCCGCAGGGAATTCGAAGATGGGACCAGTCTGCAGACCTGTGAAGAGACGATTTCAACTACCATCCAACCCTATGACGTCAATGGGAATAACTACTTTCTCTATATTAACTGACTTGCAGCATACTCTATGCAAAAGGCCTTATACTTATACTCTAAGTTAGTGGTGCCCCCTGGTGACAATAAGATTGGTTGATTGTTTGTGGTTGTTTTAGGTCATAGCAACATCTAAGGTCATATCATGTTGGCGTTATAGTGCTGCCCCCTGGGAGAGCTCGTCACTGGCAAAATGACCCAATATCCCACAGTCACATTGTCCTAATACTGTGCTAACGAGTCCTTTCCCTATCCTAGTAATGCCAAGCGCCAGGCTAGGTAGTGACAAATAACAATCATATAAATTATTGGCTTAACTCGAATGGGAACTGTAGTCCCGGTCTCCCGCATGGGAAGCTGCGCTCTATTGAATCGGCCAGCATGTCCGGTGATGACAATAGGAAGAACTACTTTTCTCGATAGCAGCTTACTGTGCAGCATGCGGTGTGTGAAAGATCTTATAGGGGCGTTTCGACACCAAACCGGCCCTCTGATGGCAATATGGAGAATTACTGTTTTAAGTAGCAGGTCACTGTGCAACAGGTATTATGCAGTTATAGGGTGTGTCAACGCCAACCCTGCCCTTCGATGGCAATCTGACCGCTCAAGAACTAAAGCTAAGATTCCATATAGATGTATGTGGTATGCGGCATGTCATTCGCATTTTTTTTTTTAATTTGGGGACATTAGTTGTTTAAGCAGGGGAAATTTCAGTCGCAGGTCTTCCTCATTCCACTGCTCCTTGCCCTATCCTAATAATGCCGAGCGCCTGGCTAGGAAGCGACAAGTATCAATTTTTAAGTCATTGGTTTGACTCGACCAGGATTCGAACCCACGACCCCACGATCTACCATACGGGAGACGGACGCTCTAACTCATTTGGCCATCCCGTCTGGGATGTACATTCGCACCGATCGGTCGATTGAGCGATCCACTTTGCTGTATTCACATTCACATTCACATTCGCATTCGCATTCGCATTCACATCCAGACATATGGAAGCACCATTTTTTTTGTCGCATTCACATTCCGCATATACAGAATCATAGCTTTATGGTGTAAGAAGCAGTTCGCTGCGCATGCACCGCTGAAAATGTCAATCGGGGGTGGTGAAATAAGATCTAAAATATAATAGTTTTAATAAATCCCCAAAGAACAAAGCAAACGTCATATTGGTTCCACATGTGGTTCTGGATAACTCATGAAATAATAAAAATCCTGTGTCTTTTTTTCTTCCCTTCTGAAACAAATAATCAGGAAGTATTGTTTCGCTCACAGCATCGCGTCGCATATATCCGTCCTAACGGATATTGCACATATATATAGAATATTATATATATACAGTAAAACCTCTCTAAATCGACCAACCATGGGACCAACTTTAGTCGGTCAACATAGGGAGGTATCGTTTTAGAGAGGTTTTTTTTATCGTTACAATGGTATTCTATGGGTGATCATTTAGGACCCAAATAGAGCGATCGCTATAGGGGAGTGGTCGATTGGTAGAGGTGGTCGTTTAGAGAGGTGTTACTGTGCAGTAAAACCTCTCCAAATCAACCAACCATGGGACAACTGTAAATGGTCCATATAGGGCGGTGGTCGGTTTATGGAGGCTTTGTTAATGCTATTGTATGGGCGATTGTTTGGGACCCAAATAGGGTGATCGATATATGGGAGTGGTTGATCCGTGGAGGTGGTCGGTTAGAGAGGTTTTACTGTATATATATATAGAGAGAGAGAGATAAATATATATATATATATATATAAATATACATGTATATATACACATGTATATCATAGCAGCGAATAAATAAGTAAATAATAATAAATAAATAATAAAAGGCAGCACCGCCAATCTATATACATATAAGGTATATATATAGGGTTGGATAGTGACAAAAATTCCATCTATTTGCCGTGAATTATTGCGAATACGCCGTTGGTAATGGGTGCTGGTAGCAGTCACGTGATTCTGGATGCAGGAGTTGACAGCTTCGGCATTAGGTACTCTGTCATCAACGTCCAACACACCATATGCCCGCCACATCGAGTACACCAGGTCTCCTTATATTTGGGGCTACTCCAAGACTAAACCAGAAAGCTGCGTAAGCCTTCCGAAAACATATTCAGGAATTAACACATATTTGTTTGTATATAACCAATATGCATCTCTCTCTGTATATTGTACATATCTATGATATAAAAACAATGTGGATAAAAATGCAATAATATACATATCTGCTAACATAAAAGATGTAGAGAGACATGTATTAATGACTAATAATATGCATTCATCTCTATATGTGTATTTGATTATAATCGTGCTTATTCATTGTCTTATTCATATGTTATTCATTGTCTGAATATATTTTATTCAATATCTGAATATATATCCATATATATATATATATAGCAATGGTACTCACCTATCTTATTATTGTTTATGTATTAGTATTAAATGTCTCTATTTCGAGTGCTGTTCCATTCCTCCTCACATTCCCATTGGCGCCACCTGGAGTGGCTTCCGGTAGCATTACCGACCCGACATCCACTCAGTCTGTGGCAAAGCCGATGTATATATATATATATATATGCTATTTATAATATATATGTAAGCACAATCCATAGCCTTTTGGGTACTAATAGTTCAGAGAGAATGGGGCATTTCTAGAACCAGCAATTTGCATATATCCAGCTTTCAGCTACACATTATTCAGGCTACTGCTACTTAGCTTTTCTCTGCAATCGGTTGCGCCGGTGTCGCGGTTTCAGTTCTCAACCAGTTTTAGTTCTCAACTGTCGCTTCTGCGCATGCGTGGATTTGAGTGACAACTTTGCTTTTGCTGTTGATGTCTGTGTGTGTGTGGTGATTTCTAATGTGTAAATCACTCTAAAACCCTTAAAACCTCATATACCGACCGTATATTGTTAATGAAACACACAAGTTGGCAAACGCCCATAGAGGCCATGATGAATTTGTTGCATTGAGATGCAGACGCATGCGCAGAAGCGATTTTGAGAACTGAAACTGGTTGAGAACTGAAACCGCGACACCGGCCCCATTTTTAGACATAAACTGTGTTTAAGGCCCTGTCACATTACGGCGTATGGCGGGAGCGTATTGAAAACCTACGTAGGTCCTGCGCCTGCCGGCCTATGATGACATTTGGTGACCTTTTGGCTGGTTTTGAGCGTATGTGGAACCTATGAGGAGCGTACGAGGAGCGTATGAGGAGCGTGTGGGAGCGTGCTGTGACATTTTTTGACAGTTTTGATTGGCATGTGGAGCGTGCGAGTAGCGTACGAGTAGCGTACGAGTAGCATATGCGCGTATGAGTAGCGTGCATACGCTGTGCATACGCTGTGCATACGCTAGGAGTACGCTCCCATACGTAACTCGTAGGTTATGTGTACGCTACATACGCTAGAGATACACTAGAGATACGCCGGTGACACAAGTTGAGCGTATGAAAAACCTATGCCGGCATACCCCTAGCGTACGAGGAGCGTATGCCGGCGTATGAGGAGCGTATGTCGGCGTATGAGTAGCGTATGGGCCATACGCTCTCATAGGTCGAGATTTTTTGAGCATGCACAAAAAAATGTGGACGGACGGATTTATGAAAGCGTATGGCGGCGTATGCCTCATAAGCCGGCATCTGGCGGCATCTGGCGGCGTATGAGTAGCGTATGAGTAACGTATGCATAGCGTATGAGTAGCGTATACAGCGTATGCCGACGTATATGACATAACGCGCCTACGCCGCCATACGCTCCCGCAAAAAACCCTAATGTGACAGCCCCTTTAGGTACAAAGTGTGTTTAAGAGACATCTCAGGTCATAGTGTCAGTCCTCCCACTACCACCACCCAGCACCGGGCGCGATGGAGAGTGCAGGCCTCCTGTGTAGGAAGGAGATCGGTCATTCAATTCCCAGTCGAGTCAAATCAATGATTTACAAATGTAATACTTCTTGCATCCTAGCTTGGCACTTGGCATTAATAGGATAGGGCAAGGACTGGTTAGCTCAGTATCAGGATAATGTGCCTGGGTGGGACATCGAGTCGTGGTGCTGGTGGCTTGATTTCCCAGTGGGGCAGCACTGTAAAGTCACCATGAATGCATACTGTCGCAAGTTTGTACCCATCTTGATATGACCTTCGATGTGGCCAGGACGTAAAACCCCAACAACCACTGCAGACACTCATGCAGAAGAGGCATAGTCAGTAGTGTACAAGTAGAGCCATTCTACACCATTGACACCAGCACATTGACCGTAGCGTTAGGTTAATTTCTTTATTGGGGTTTTAAGTCCTAGCTACATCTAAGATCGCAAAACGCCGCTAGGCCTAGGGGGTCCATGGCCGATGGCTGACGTGGCTGTGGTCACGTGATACACCTACAGGGCGCAGCCTGCTGCACACCACAACACGGAGGTCGGTGTCTTGCTTTTGCTGACCTCACTGACCTCAAGCCCTGTCTCG
Source organism: Branchipolynoe longqiensis (assembly GCA_030323885.1). NCBI lineage: Eukaryota > Metazoa > Annelida > Polychaeta > Phyllodocida > Polynoidae > Branchipolynoe > Branchipolynoe longqiensis. The sequence continues at coordinate 118,315,192 of CM059187.1, read as the reverse complement.
CCCATATTATGCCAGGCCCACCCCAGGGGGGCCTTCTGTCCCGCGCGCCCTTTGATCGTTGCGTGATGCGGCGTGCGTGTGTGCGTGTACGTGTGCGTGTGTGATAGGACGGAGGGGGTATGTGTAGGTATGTACATACAGTACTGTGTACGCTTGTACTTCGGTGCACCACAACTTTGTGCGTTTTGATTCGCTAGTGACCACGCAACCTCCATCCCCCTGTTTCGTGTGCCATGTGTCGGTAAATAATTTGTTTTGGGGTGTCGGGTGAGATTTCTGCCAGTTTTCTCATTTGACAGCTAGTTCAAATATATTTTCTTTTACTGCAACTTATTTTGTTCATACATTCTCCTGAAAACTGAGACAAAATGGCAGTATGTGACAAACGTAATAGAAAAAGCATGTTGATATGATAGTTGATTCTGTAACCAGGTGGATAGTGAACAGCTAGCTCGGTGGTCGCCTGTGTCCGTTGTGTCCATTGGACGGATATTAAAGCGAGTCAGTCCGTCAAATAGCATTATATAGGGGTTGTAGCATACGTGGACAATGTGGTTTGGTAGTACATGTGATTTGGGCGATTTCTGTGTACGACGGGGTTTATTTAACTTGTTTCGCTCCAGTTTCTCGCTTCACCACCATAGCCTCGCGCTGGTGCTGGAATGGCCGCCGCCGGTGCTGCCATCTACTGCAATAACGGGAACCTACCGTTGTCGTGGTAACATCGCTGGTCTGGCGCCCGATTGGAGCCATTGGGGTTACATACTGGCAGGATGCGCTTCGTTGTCACTCTTTCACTATATGTTGTTTGTTTGTTGTTGTTTTACGTCCTAGCAACATCTAAGGTCATATCAGGACGGGTACCGACTTGTGACAGTGCGCACTCATGGCAACTTTATAGTGCTGTCCCACTGGGAAACCAGGCCGCCGGCACCATGACCTGGTATCCCACTCAGTCACATTATCCTGACACTGAGCACACCAGTCCTTGCCCTATCCTAATAATGCCGAGCGCCTGGCTAGGAAGCAACAAGTATCAATTTTAAATTCATTGGTTTGACTCGACCGGGACTCGAGCCCACGACCCCACGATCTAGCAGCACGGGAGACGGACGCTCTAACTCATTCGGCCATCTCGTCTGGTCCTTTCACTATATATATATATATATGAATATATATAAGCTCTATATATGGACTCGAAACCAGATGCGGTGGCCGAATCGGTAGAGTTCAGGCTTCCTGTGCAGAAGACCGGCTGTTCGAATCCCAGCCAAGTCAAACTTCTGACTTACAAAATTCATAATTGTCACTATCTATCCTGATACTCGGCTTTGTGGTAGTAGGGCAAGGACTGGTTAGCTCAGTATCAGAATAATGTGACTGAGTGGGACTTTGTACCATGGCGCCGCAGCTTTGAATCCCCAGTGGGGCAGCACTATACATTTACCATGAGTGTGCACTATCACAAGTCGGTACTCGTGCTCATATGGCCACACATGTTACTATGATGTAAAACTCCAATAACAACAATTTAAGTCTGGTCGAATAAAAACGATGACTTAGACAATTAATACTTACAGGTACCTAACCTGACGCTCGGCATTACTAATACTAGGGTAGTATCATGATAATGTGACTGAGTTGGATATTGGGACATGGTGCCAACATCCCAATATCCCAGTTATCATTAAAATAGTAATTGTAAAATGTGTCCAATTTGATATGCATAAGAAAATAATTTTTTTAAGTGGCATGACAAATTATTATCTTTACAATTTGCTTCAGCAAGTTTCGTAGAAATGTGTACTTGATTGCGATTATTGTAATATTAATGAATTCCATAACCTAAATTACTCAGGTGTAGATTATATTTAATTATAAATCTAAGGTGTTTTCCCTAAATTGTCGAACATTTAAATAGACAACATGTGATGTGGTGTGTTAACTAATTGGGAACAATATCTGGAGTTTTACTTTTATATCTGCCTCCTATGTAAATGCAATTTCACAGCCACCATAATAATTGGCAGTAACACAGCAACATCAATGGTTTAATACACGGAGTATCCAAACACCACAATATGTGCATATACAAGTCTGCAGGTATCAGCACATTGAGTCACGCGTTGGCATTGTGCCAATTCAACATGATATTGTGCGCTTTAGTTGTGTAGCAAAATAAATTTGACTGGCATAGTTCAAAGCATGTGTCATATGGACCCCCACACCCCACCCCGCACCCCCACCCCCCACCCCACCACTGTCCATTTCCAGACATCCATTAAAGCTGCATAATTCGATGGGTTTGAGTTTCTCTCATTTTCTGAGACACACATATTAGGTTGTTCATTATAATCTACCTGACTTTAGTTTGAAGTAACTTTTATTTTAAATCGCTAACTTTTGAGATATTTGAAATGGAAACATGCTAAATTAATTTTGGCCAAAACTCTATCACCATATGCTTCTGCAGTAACAGCTTCTATTAATTGACTCAGTATCCCTTTATATGTGACGACAAATGTTTAATAAGTGCACCAGCATCTAAGATAGATATGTAGAATCAAATCTAGATAATTGTTTTGGTTTTGAATATTTGATGTTTTCATCGGACAATGCAACTTTAATGAAACCATGGAGGCGCAGCTTCAAAGTGATTGTATCATATTTAGCTTTCGACGAATATATTTATAGCTACTTTAAAACATGGCACTGCTAGGTTGACTACGATTCTTTTGGGAGATGTTTAAAGCTGCATAGTCGATGAAAACATCACATTTTCAAAACCAAAACAATCCTCTATATTTGATTCTACATTTTTAATTTAGAGGCTGGTGCATTTAATACACATTTGTCACCAGATTGAAGGGAAATCTCAACCATACACAGATAAAAGAACCTGTTTCCGCAGAAGCCTGTGGTGTCAGAGGTTTGGCGTGCTTGCCAACAATATTTGTCGATGGTTGCACTTCAAATATCTCAAAAGTTAGCCGTTTAAAATAAAGGTTACTTCAAATTAAAGTAAGGTAGATAATAGCGATCAAGAAAATGACAGAAATTCAAAATCATTGGACTAAGCCACGTTAATAAAGTAATTCACTTCCCATGATGCGCTGTCTTCTGCGCATGTGTGCTGGAGTTATTGTATTACTTATGTAATCATGTGACCGATGTGATCGGGGTGTTGGCTGGACCAGTTATCAGGTTGAACATTTCGATATGGTGTACTTAATTAGTGGATGGTTGTTTTGTGTGATGGGGTAGGGTGTGGGTAGGGGATTCTTCATGTATACTATAGCAGTAGTTTAAGCTGAGCATTGTTCGCAATTTTAAAAACACCGGAGAGTAGATGGGATATATATAGACAGGCAGAAGAAATCTTCAAGAAAGAACAAATATATATTATATATATATATATATATATATATATATATATATAATTACATTCATATATATATATATACATGTCACGTATTTATATAAACATATAATATAGATGTATATGTATAAATATGTATGTTATTGCATCTATATGTACATCTGTATAAGTAGGTATGTTCAAATATATATGTATATGTATTCATGCATGCATACTATGCATATGTATACATGTGCATATATATATGAATATATATGGATATATGTGTATATATATATGAATATATATGAATATATGTACGTAGATATGGATACATATATATATGGAGATATAGACATATATGGTTATATACCGATATATATGGACAGGTATGTGTATATGCATATACTTACATATAATGCATATGGTGGCGGTTGGCTAAATTCCTAACAAATGCCTAATGACTAATGGACAAAAAGGAGTCCAATTGATAAGGGCTGGAGATATAATTGAATACAGAGTGCATACCAATAAATTTAGCACTCTGGCCTCGTAGGGACGTACATGTGCATTCACCATTACATCAGTACATAAATGAGTTATGCCATTACTCGTCCAATACAATACCTGAATGCACGCCCACATATGTAGTTCATTGTGGACACAATTTGTTGGTGAATAGACTAACACTGTAGTTGGTAAATAAGTGCGTAAATAGGGGGTACGTACTAGCAACAACTGACGTCATGTCCGGACGAGCACCGACATGTGGCGGGGTGCACTGGTGGCGTTTTAAACCAAAAATGTTATAGTGTTGTGACACGGTACCCCACCCAGTCACAGTATCCTGACATTTTCCTTGTCCTATCTTAATATTGAAAAGCACCCGGCAAGGTATCGCGACAATTTACCAGACGTTGTGGCCTAATCGGTAGAGCATAGTCTTCCCATGCGGATGGTCAAGAGTTTGATTCCCGGTCGAGTCAAACCAATGTCTTATAAAATTAATACTTGTTGCTACCTAGCCTGGCGCTCGGCTTAATAGGATAGGACATGGACTGGTTAGCCCTGTATCAGGATAATGCAACTGTGCAGAATATTGGGTCATGGTGCCGGCAGCCTGGTCTCCCAGTGGTGCAGCACTATAAAGTCACCATGAGTGTGCACTGTCACAAGTCGGTACCAATCCTGATATGACCATAAATGCTGCTAGGACGAAGGACAACAACAAACAAGCAGTCTCACTTTTGTAAACCCTTGCTCGGTCTCTATCGGGGATTGAAAGTTTCAATGAAACCGCGGGAAACTGGCTCCTTTATGAGCATTATCCTAGAAGCCGCTGTGCGGGGAAGAAATGCTCCACTTCGAATGTGTCTTGCCCAAGCTATTGTTGAATAATCTGCTGTGGCGACAGTGCAGTCCCATGTCATTTCTCATGGGATCAGTGGGTATTAGGTGGGTATTGGAGCCGTAACCGCCATGGGACTCGCTGATCCCCGATGGGACTCGAGGCTCACGGTCGTCGTCCGGACCATCAGGCGGCTCACTGGTACAGTGGTAGTGGTACCGGGCCGCCGAGCCTTTAGTTCCGTCTGCAAGCACCAGGTAGCAGCACCTCCACGACAACCGTCTGCTATGTCTTATTGAAACTGGATGGCGAAAGAGGCGTGGTGTGTTGAAGAATTGAGGTGCAGTTCAAGTGGTGTATATACGTATATATGTATATATGTACATTATATGTATACATATAAAGTCTGTGAATAGGGCCTTTGCTGTAGACACGTGTAAAATTACGACAAACCAATCCAGTATATTATAAGGATAAATATGACAAAATGATATCTTGTATTTTGTCTGCCAGTTGTATAATGTTGTGATATATATATATTATATATATTATATATATATATATATTATATATATATTTTCCCTCGGTACTACGCCTCTGACTACTCGTAGCCCAGGGAGAAGGAAGCACATCCGGGTCCAGCAATTAGCATAATCAGCTCACCACAGGAGGACTTTTGTGAGCAGCTCCAGCAGTTTTTTCTACATTAACTACAAAACCAACAAGGTTAGTATCTTTCAAAATGGATACGTTGGTTCGGTTCATGTTAGCATTCACGTACACAGTTTTAAACAACTTTTCACTAAGTTTTAGCTGATTTACAGCTTAGTTTCAATTGTCTTACATATGATCGTTAGAACAATGCTTCCATTGTTCGGTTATTAATTAAGCCGCCCGTTGCCGAATGGAGAGATGTTTGGCAAGAGCCATTTACATCGTTAGGGATTCATTCCCTGGGTCTCATTAAGATTCCCCATTTGTGATTCTTGTTAAAGCATACCTCCGAGTCCTATAGTATTTTCTTCAACTTGTTGGCGAAGAAAGCCACAGGTGGGAGAAGTTTATAGGTTCTTAGAGTGTGGGAGGGCACTGCTACACTGGTCCCTACCCCTCGTTTGGAGTGGTTGGTTTACCATACCATCATCCTGCGACTGTCAAATTAGCAGAATGCCTGGATTAAATACTCCTTTTAACGCCATAATACACACCTCGTATAATTATACTCTAATTATCGGTGTGATAGTCAGCCTAAACAATGCCTAAGCATTGGTTTTTGTTTTTACTCACAGTCTCCGAGCTATGGCCACGAAGTGGAGTAAGGCCAAGGCATCTCATGTGCTCAGTGAAGCTGAAGACTGCTCACCGTGGCACCGCACACAGTGAACAAAGGGGTTCTTTTGGCCCTCACAGCCATCATGCCTATTGCCAATAGGATGATTGCCGAGAACAAGTTCTCAACACTGTGCGACAATATGAACGGGGTAATTGCATTGCCTACCAGAATGGAATAAAATAACGGATAATCTAACTATCTTTAGTTTAGCGGAGGGACAAAGAATCCCTTTGATTGAGGAACCTATTCAACCCTTATCGATGTCATGGTTCCAAACGCGGGGCGTTAGACAATCAACTCCTAAAATTTTGTGAGAAAGGAATTATAGACCGAGCACTACATGTGACTGGGGGATTCCTATCCAATATTTTCTTGCAGGCTAAACCAAATGGAGATTTAAGATTAATTTTAGATCTAACATTATTTAACAAATTTGTAGAATATAAACATTTTTAAATGTTCTCCTTGGACACAGCAAGACATTTAGTCAGGCAAGGCGGCTGGTTAGCCAGTGTAGATCTTAAAGATGCATACTACCTATCTATAAACTAGATGGGAAATATCTCAGATTCTGTTGGAACAATGAACCTTATGAGGTCACATTTATGCCGAATGGACTAGCTTGCTCTCCACGCTTTTTTACATGGTTAGGAAAATCAATATTTTCCTAAATGGTTAGGGAAGGACATATTATGTTTCCATATATCGATGATTCATTTATTGTTGCACAAACACAACAACAATGCCAGATGGTAGTAGACAAATTATGTGAAACATTAACTAAATTAGGTTTCTACATACACAAAACTAAATCAGTACTAATACCAACAAACAAATTATAGTTTCTGGGATTTTTGATTGCCACTACGGAAACTACCATTTCATTAACAGAACTAAAAGTTGATAAATTGACAACAAGAGCAAATCAATTATTACAATTGAACAAACCAAAGATACAACAAGTCGCAACATTGATAGGAATTATGATAGCATATGCACCAGCTATTGTTTATGGCAAGGCTCATATTAAATCGCTAGAAATAGATAAGAACTTGGCATTGGCATGCACAAAAGGAAACTTTGAGCAGCCCATGACGATTTTGGCAGAAGGCCAAAATGATATTACGTGGTGGTTGTCAGACATCAACGATTCACCCAACCCTATTAGGATGGGAGAGCCTAACACTACAGTTACAACAGATGCTTCATTAGATGGCTGGGAGGCTCATAGAAACCAACAGGCAACAGGGGCCATATGCATGGAGCAGTGTTAGGGGGCAAAACGCGTTTATCGCGGGATTTCTGGTTTAGCGCGGACAAGTTGGTATGCATGGAGCAGTGTTAGGCCTAACACCGAGCGTTTAAACTCGGAAATTCTAACTCCGATCATATCTGGTTTACAGCGGTGTTAGTGCTAGGATGGAACCCAAATCTACTCAATGCTATCATATTTAACAGAATTACATACGCAATAAGTGAAATTTAAGCAAATTAACCCTAAAAACAAAGCGATATTAACACAGCAGCCGCATTGGCGGTGATATTAAAAGTTATATTTTCGAATCGACGAACGTAAAGTAAACAAATCGCCGCCGCCGTCGCCGCCGAATCGGCGGGAATTTCTTACTCCCAAATCTATTAAATGCTGTCATATTTAACAGAATTACATACCCAATAAGTGAAATTTAAGCAAATTAACCCTAAAAACGAAGCGATATTAGCGCAGCAGCCGCATTGGCGGTGATATTAAAAGTTATATTTTCAAATCAACGAACGTAAAGTAAACAAATCGCCGCCGCCGTCGCCGCCGAATCAGCGGGAATTTCTTACGCCCAAATCTATTAAATGCTGTCATATTTAACAGAATTACATACGCAATAAGTGAAATCTTATCAATTTAACCCTAAATTCGAACCGATATTAATGTAGCCGCAGCATTGGCGGCGTTATTCATATTGTCAAATCGAGGGATTTCCCAAATCTATAAATACATTCACATTTAGCTAACACTCACCGTTTAGGCGCCCATGCATACGGCTTGACATAGTTCTCGACGCCACCGATAACCGGTGTTAGCTACCCTGTGTTAGAGCGATAACACCACACGCCGCTAACACTGCTCCATGCATATGGCCCCTGGTGGTCAGTGGATGGAAGATGAAATCTCCGATCACATAAATGTCTTAGAATTTAGAGCTATTTATCTAGGACTCCGTAGTCTAGTTCACCTACCTACAAATCATCTAAGGGTTTTGACAGACAATACAACAACTATGGCCTACATACGTAATATGGGAGGCACTCGTGCCAAACCATGTAATTATATAATGAAGCTCATTTGGAACTAGGCAGAGGAACACGAGATATGGCTAACCATAGCACATATCCCAGGCAGTCAAAAACTTTCGCTGAAAAGAAAAGCCGACATTTCCACGACCATAATAAATTTTATTACATATTTCCACCATTAAGCATTATCAGCAGAGTGGCCAGGAAGATCAAGATGGATCACACACATGCAGTACTGATAGTACCAGCATGGGAAATACAACCATGGCTAGTGGCAATAACATCAGCAGCAACAGACGTGCTCAGATTCCCAAGAGGAAGCAACAACCTGCAACACCAGGGACCACTAACAGCCCACGAGACGTGTCAACAACACCCCTTTTGGCATTCCTTTGTTAAGAAAACATTTAGAACAATATGGTTTAGACAAAATTACAAAAGAAAGACTTATTTCACATGCCTGGAGGAAAGGGACAGTGAAATTATATACAAGTTATCTAAAGAAATAGGGACTTCATTGCCTTCTAAAAGGACTCAAACCTTTAAAACCTACAATAGCCCAGATATTAAGATTTCTAAGAATCCTGGAGGATGAAGGATTAGGATTTGGAGCAATTAATGCAGCAAGATGTGCACTTTCAATCATTCTACCTAGAATTGATGGACAGACAATTGGAAAGCATCAGTTGGTACACTGGTTTAGCAGATCGGTGTATGAGAGAAACCAAAATATAATAGGTTCTGGGATGTGTTGATAGTATTTAAGTTATTCAAGTCATGGCCTAGCAATGTACACCTATCTATGAAGGAACTAGGTTTTAAATTAGCAGTGCTATTACTACTAGTAATGGGACACAGATGCCAAACAATTGTGGCACTTTCTCTAGATGGATTACAGATAGACAAGGATGAGGCAACATTCGATTTAGAGACATTACTAAAGTCCAATCGCACAGGGGACCCACTGTCCACAGTACATGTAAATAGTTTTCTGGAGGATAAACGGATTTGTGTAGTTTCAGCCATGAGGGTGTATATATCCAAGTCATGTGGGATTAGAAATTCCAGACAGCTACTAATCAGCTTCATTAAACCGCATAAGGCGATCTTGAGAGACACACTCGCAAGATGGACCATCAAGGTGCTTAAGGAGGGAGGGGTCAATACTGGACACTACGCGTCCCACTCAATGCGTGGAGCCATGGTTTTCAAGGCAAGACAATTAGGGATCTCAGTGAAGAGAATGGTAGCACACCCCGGGTGGAAGACAGCTAGATCGTTTGCAAAACATTACAACAAACGAAGAAGCCAAGCAGCCTAGTGACTCGCCTACTCACCAACTAAAGATAGGGGAGAAACAAAATTAATATTTTGCACGACAAACAGTAGTATGATTACAACATTAAATTATAGAAGGATAAAAAATGAGATCATGTAAAATTCTCCCTGGGCTACAAGTAGCCAGAGGCATAGTACCGAGGTAAAATAGTATATTTATACGAATCTTACCTGGGTACAGATGATTCCCGAGGTACTAGCCTCGAATAGTCGTGGGTCAGGGCCCACCCAGCCAACCCTACTCTACCCTACCATGACTATCATGTTTCACTGGAACGAAAACGAAAACACAATAGCATCCACAAAGAGCTAAGATCATTTTTTATCCTATTAAGTACATAAAAGATTGCTGGAGCTGGATGTGCTTCGTTCTCCACGACACATGGTTATCCAAGGCTAGTACCTCGGGAAAACACCAGTTATCCACCATCTGTATCCAGGTAAGATTTGTATAACTATACTATATATGTGTATATATCAATGCATTGAGGAAGATATTTTGCTTCTGCGAAAGTAATACACAAAATATGCATGAAAAAAAAAGAATTTAGGTTGTAATTCTAAACTCTAACGATGCAGGATAAGACTCCGAATTGGCGTATTCGATAACTGACCAGACGGGATAGCCAAACGGGTAAGACAACTGGTTTCCCATCCAGAAGGTTGGGAGTTCAAATCTTGGCTGAGTGAAACCCAATGACTTCAAAAATTGATACTTATTGCTACATAACCTAACGCTCATTATTAATATGATCGGATGGGACTGGTTAGCTCAGTATCAGAGTATATCACTGAATCATTCAGTGAAAGGCAGGTTATTTTAACCAGACGGGGTGGCCGAATGAGTTAGAGCAGCCATCTCCCGTGTTGGTAGATCGTGGGATCGTGGGTTCGAATCCTGGTTGAGTCAAACCAATGACTTAGAAATTGATATTTGTCGCTTCCTAGCCAGATGGTCGGCATTACTAGGATAGGTCAAGAAGCAGTGGAATGAGGAAGACCAGTCGTCTGCGACTGAAATTTCCCCTGCTTAAACAACTAATATACCAACAACAAAAAAGGGATATCAGGTCATGGTGCCGGCAGGCGGGCCTTGCAGTAGTGCATCACTATACAGTTGCCATGATTGCGCGCCAGTCCCGATTTGACCTTACATGTTGCGAGGAGTAATAACCAAATGAACAAATTCATTTGAACGATCATGCGTAACTACGCAGATTTAAAATCGTGTGTTCCTAAGGCTACTATTATAATGTTACAAACATGTTGTTTTAACCAGACTACTGGTAGGTTCCGAAGAGTACACATCAGCGGTGCGTGCAGGCATGCATGTCCGAAAATGCATAACAAAAGAACATACTAGGAACTACAGCTATCTACCATAAACAACTAACTGTTGTATACACAGTAAAAGTACGCTGCATGTTTCCATAACAGTAACGCACACGTACACATACACTCCTTATCAGCAACTGTTGATAAGGGACTGGCCTATCTGACTGTTATAGCACGGTCCCTGGATGGCGCCAGTCCTTGTGTCGCCATTGATAAACAATGCATGAGTTATTGTCAAGTCAAGTGATAATAACTCCCTCAAACCCTGCCTTTGCCGCTGACCCCCCCCCCCCCCCCCACCCACCCACCCACCCCCAACACCCTCCGCCACCACAACCCAATCCCCAACCCCCAACCCTCGGCACGTCCCAACACACACATACATACATGTATACAAACGCAGACTCCTGTCAGGCATCTATTTCGTTTTCCGTCATAGTAACCCTTTACACAAACATGCTTGCATGCGAACCGGATCTTGTTTGAGAATAGAAGTGACACTAGACGCCAGAGAGGGAAAGAACAAAATATCACTGGAAAGGCATATGACGAAATGGATGTGCAATGTGCAGATCCTCACGATACCCAACATAGATTGGGTCTACTCATACGTTGCAACAGTTGTCCATATCAAAGTGGTATTAGCATAGTACATATTAGGTATACTGATTCATTACAACAGTTGTCAAATGGATATCAAAGTGATATTAGCAGAGTCGATATTAGGTCTACTCATATGTTACAACAGTTGTCCATATCAAAGTACTATTAGTATAGCCAATGTTAGGTCTAGTCATACATTACAACAGTTGTCCATATTGACCAATTTCATGTGACGTCAGCATAGGTAGTTAGGTCAGAGCTCGCGCTGCTTGGCTGCAGGACAACATCCGGTCACTCTGCAAACTCACTGGCTATGAGCAATCTTCATAGTGAAAAGGTGAAATATCTCTAAAACCACACCACTTAGAAACAAACTGCTTGGAACACATATAGAAAACATTTTCAACGAATAGATTATATTAAATTTATAAGGGTGGGGTTCTGGATTTCTATTAATTTTGAATAAAATAAGGGTTTTGTACTGCACGTACCAGCAAATTCAGTGCATTGTCAATGGTCGTGAGCAATCTTTTTACAGAAAAAGTGAAATATCCCTAAAACTACACCACCTAGAGACAAACCGCTTGGTACACATATAGAAAACATATTCAACGAATAGATTATATTAAATTAAAAGGTTGGGGTTCTGGATTTCTATTAAATTTGAATAAAATAAGGGTTTTGTACTGCACATACCGGCAAATTCAATGCATTTTCAATGGCTGTGAGCAATCTTCTTACAGAAAAAGTGAAATATCCCTAAAACCACACCACCTAGACACAAATCGCTTGGAACACATATAGAAAACATATTCAACGGATAGATTATATAAAAATTATGAGGTTAGGTTTCTGCATTTCTATTAATTTGGAATAAAATAGCTGTTTTGCACTGCGCATACTCAATGCATTGTCAATGGGAGTGAGCAATCTTCATACAGAAAAAGTGAAATATCTCCAAAACCACACCACCTAGTCACAAACCGCTTGGAATACATATAGAAAACATATTCAACGACTAGATTATCTCAAAAACCACACTACCTAGGGACAAACCGCTTGGACCACATATAGAAAACATATTTACCAAATAGATTATATTAAATTTATATGGTTAGGGTTCTGCATTGCTATTAATTCTGAATAAAATAAACGTTTTACACTGCGCATACAGTCAAACTCAGTGGCACTGTGCCTTCGTTCTGCAGCCGAGCTGCGCGCGCATACACGATGTTTACAAACATTGAAAGGGGTCTATTCAAGTGTATATAATACCCCAGTCACACGAGGCCTGCGTTTGTTTCCGATCGATTTGCGACTCCAAAACGTCCTCCTTGTGCCCTCCTTACGCCCTCATTAAGTGCTGTCGTCGCGAGGACGCCAACCTCCCGGCGTCCATTTCGGAAATTTTGGACGCAAGGAGGTTGCTGCTGCTGCACGTGTAACCTCCTTGCGTCCTGTTCCGGCGGCGCCATTCAAAATGGTTGGCGCCCTGGCGCTGCCCTGGTGCCGCCCTGGCGCCGCCCTGGCGCTGATATGGCGCCGACCTGGTGCCGACCTGGCGGCGCCAACGCATGCGATGCTGCAATCACCATGTGGTGGCGATCTGGCAGTGATCTGGCGCCGCCCTGGCGCCCCCTTGGCACCGCCCTGGTGCCGCCCCGGCCCTGATACGGCGACAGCCGGCGCTGCCCTGGCGCCGCCCTGGCACCGATCTAGTTTGCCCTGGCGCTGCTCTGGCGCCGCCCTGGCGCCTACCACGTATTTGAATTTATGTATCAAATGGGACGCTGGGAGGTTGGCGTCCTTTTGGGCGTAATGAGGTCGGAGGCGGACGCTGGCTCTCGTGTGACTGGGGTATAACATAGCCGATATTCGGTCTACTCATACGTTGCAGACCAGACGTGTTGGCCAAATCAGTAAGAGCGCAGGCTTAGTGTGGAAGGTCAGGAATTTGAATCACGGCCGAGTCAAACCAATGACTTCCAAAATTGATACTTGTCGCTACCTAGCCTGGCGCTCATCATTATTAGGATGGAGTAGTGAGATAATGTGACTGAGTGGGAAATCAGGTCATGGTGGTGGTGGCCTGGTTTCCCAGTGGGGCAGTACTATAAAGTCGCCATGAGTGCATACTATCACAAGTCGGTACTCGTATGAGTGCGTACTGTCACTAGTTGGTACTCGTTCTGATATGACCATAGATGTTGCCAGGATGTACAACTCCAAGACAATAAGCATATCATATGTTGCAATAGTTGTCCATTTCAGAGTACTAATGCTGTATAGCATATCGATATCGTATCTCCCAGCTCTACGTGGGTAGTCCCCACGTACCAGTGCCAGGTTACGGCATGCACCGTGGTGTGCGTGTTATTTCATAAATACAATGTATAACAGTAATTAATAGTTGCAAATTCAAATAAATATGTCAGTTCATATAACTTTTAATAAGAATACATCAGCAGATTCTTAAAATTTGATAGTCTGAAGGTTTTGAGTTTCTGTTTATTATTTTTAGATAAATGTATAAGGTTGGTCGTTATATTATATCTTTGAAGTAAATTTGATTTTAAATGGATATCTTTGGAAATAACGGAAAGGCCGATATGCCCCATTAATTGTGGCATACATATAACAAATCTTAATCTAAATCTAAATCTAAGTAAAGTTTCAAAAGTCGATTTGCTTTTTGCAACAGTATGACCTATAATTGAATGTAACATTGGTTGCTCGGCTGGAAGATGACCCCATTGTGGAAACCATGCAATTAGTTAGTTACCTTACTAAATGCTTGGGGTTAAAGCTGCATGGTCCGATGAAGCATCACATTTTCAAAACCAAAATAATTATACAGATTTGACTCCAGATATCTAAATTAGATATTGATGCACATATTAAGCATTTATTGCCACATAGAAGGGAGCACTGAGACAATTTGATAGAACCTGTTACTGTTGAAGCCTGTGGTGTCATAGTTTTGTCGTGCTTGCCAAAACTAAGTTTATATGATTGAAAACTAAGTTTATATATCTCAAAACTTATCCATTTAAAATAAAAGTTACTTCAACCGGAAATAAGGTAGATTATAACAATCACTTTAATATATTTATCTCAGAAAAATTACCAAACTGCAAAACCATCAGACTAAGCAACTTTAAATAAAACTCACCTCAACTCAAACCTCAATAGGCTTCAGCACTAACAGATTGTATTAAATTGACTTGATATTTTTTTCCTTATGTGCGTAAAGAAATGCTTAATAAGTGCACCACTTAAGCTAAGATTCCTTATATGTGGTATGCGGCATGCGGCATGCGAATGTCATATATGCGGCATCCCCCACAACATTTGTTGGGTTTTTTCGTCCTAATTTGTGAAGGAACAGTATTGGTTTCTATGGCAAATGCAGCAGCATTCGCATTCGCATGCCACACCGATCGGTCCAAGATTCAGTTGCCGCATTCGCATTAGCATTCGCATTCGCACATTCGGACGTATGGAAGCACCACCATTCATTTACATGCTTTTCGATTCTTATTCGCATTCGCATTCGCATACCGCGTGTAAGGAATCTTAGCTTAAGTTTGATATGTAGAACCATCTCTAAATAAGTGGCTTGGTTTAGAAAGGTGTATGCCTTCACCAGAATATGTAGCTTTAAGTATGCAGGTATAGCAATACCTCAGGGAGTTTGACGCCCCTGCCTTGCAGAGTTCTAAACCACTGCCTTGTGGTACAGGTCCTTGACAGAACCGAAGGCTAAGGGAGCAAACCTTAAACAGAAAACCATGTCACTGTGGCAGCATTAAGGGCGGTTGATGTATGGAACTCCCAACATCTCCCGACCAGCCACTGCAGGGACAAATAGTTTTTGCGCCTGTCTTGACATGTTCTTGCCAGTGTGAAACCTCTATTTGCTCCCCGAGAGAGTGCCGCTGGTAACTTGCAAAAGCCAGCAGCACTTCAACAGTTTTGCAGGCAGCTTTCATGAAATGTTGGCTACCAAAGCAGATCCTCTATTCTCAACTGTCTTCTGGCTACAGAAAGAGAGGGTGCCCCCGTCTCCGGTGCAAAGATACCATCAAGAGAAACCTGAAGCTAAGAGACATTAAGACCGACTCATGGACGCAACTCTCACAGCAGAGAGCTAAATGGAGAGCGGCAGTCAAGTATTGAAAGCAGTCTTTGTCGCATCGCGACCGACAGCATGATGATGATGAAGTAAATAATCTTACCGTAGGCTTTGATTATATGTGCAGTATATTTGCACGTGCTATCTATACATATACACCAAATAGGTAACAAATTGTAACTTCTATGACGTGACACGTAAAGTGTGTATATGTATAGGCCTCGCTAAAGGATTCACAGGCGTGAACACAAACCCTATATAAAAGCTGGTGAAAACTGCCTTAGTATGGAACAGGAAGTAGAAACTTTGGCTCCAGTATCAAATGGCTACCCATATCGGCACAGAGTTGCTGAAATGGAAGAGAATGCAAAAAGACAAGATGGTGGTGATAAAACCCCATCGGTTAAATTTGTTTAATTCCTTAAACTACATGTTTTATTATATATTTAAAATCAAAAGTAGCGGATAAATATGAAGATTTATGTGAAGAATATATTTTGCTTCTTAAATTACGAATTTACCTGCTCAATTCATTTCCCCGCCATGTCGAAATTCTTTGCCCGTTTTTCTAATAGGTTGGTTTTCACCCCTGTACTGCAAGTACGGGGTGAAACTTTTATCTAGTATAGGCCATGCTGACACACAGATATATACTATTTCGGTGTGTATACGCATATATTTATTCTAAGCACATGTTTATATGTGCTATGGTTTTATTGCGTTTCAAGTTCTTCTTTTTTTTTTACAGAAGTCTATCGGAAATACAGTCCGATTATATAGATAAGGTAATTGCGATGTTCGCCTGTCTATCATGACAATAGCGCCGAATTGACCTTGTAAAAGGGCTTACGGGGCGCGGTGGACGCATCGGTAGAGCGCGGGCCTCGCCTGTGGGAGGTCGGGAATAGACTACATCCCGTTTCCGACTGCGCATGCGCTGAAAACGGGTCCGGGAGCAAAGCAAAGGCGAACGGCCATTGAGTTTGCCGATACGCATAGGGCAAAACTGGCATTTTATTCAAAATAAATAGAAATACATAACAATTTGGTACAAACATGGACAGAAGGATGCATATATAATGAATATGTTTAAAATACAACTCTCCATAATTAAGCATTTTGAGCTAAGAAACATACAATTTCAGTCACTTTACAGGCTGATGTTTACATCACCATTGATTAGTCAGAAGTAATTCTTGTTCTAAATATTAAAATGTCAAATGTGTCAACAAAAACTTGTTTCAAAGAAATATATAACCAATATCTGATTAACCCTACTCATTTTCTATTTCTACATATGTCATTAACCATAGAATGTAAATAAAAACATGAATAAAATAAATCAAACTGACTCTGGCTATGGCTCTAACACTAGTCTGAGTGCCTAGATTTGTCTAAATCTAAATGCACATGGCATAAGATGTGCTTATTATATTGATGTAAATGCAATGCTGGATAAAAGATGAACATCTTACTTTATTATATATATTTTTTTAGTTGGTATTCTATGTTTCTAACAAGAGCTGAGATGAGCTGAAACTAGCACATTTCATAGTTGCACCCAGTGTATTAGCATGTGCCATGTGCTTCTCGCACTTTGTTTTGCTCTGACACATCCCACAATGCACCGTGCCGCTGGAACCGTGATGTAGTCTATTTGGTTCCTGGTTGAGTCAAACCAATGACTTATAAAATTGATTCTTGTCGCTTCCTAGCCTGGCACTAGGCATTAATGGGAAAGGGCAAGGACTGGTTAGCTCAGTGTCAGGATAATGTTTGTTTGTTTGTTTGTGACAGTGAGATATTGGGTCATGGTGGCGGCGGCCTAATTTCCCAGTGGGGCAGCACTTTAAAGTCGCCATGAGTGTGCACTGCCACAAGTCGGTACCCGTTCTGATATTACCTTAGATGTTGCACGGACGTAAAACTCGAATAACCAACCAACCATGTAAAAAGGCCGCCCTGATATGACCTTAGATGCTGCTAGGACGTAAAACAACAACAAACTAACATGTAGAGGGGACCCATTGACACACTATGGATATACATTACAGCTGACTTAATGAAAGAGAGAGAGAGTGATGAGATGTTACCCTCAGCATGCAGTGAAAGGGAAAGGACACACAGTAGATCCTATTGACATAAGCCATGACGCCATCTTTTCGCAAAGTTGCATAATCTGACAGTTTTTAGCTCTTGTCATATATTTTGTTCAGATAAATATATCAGGTTGATAATTATAATCTATTTTATATTACTTTCCAGTATGTGTTATATTAACAGGTTAACTTTGAAGATCTTTGGGATGGCAAAATTTAACAAAATTAAATTCGCGACCAAAAATGTGAAGATGATATGTTTCAGTACTGAGAGGTTCTATTATATTGACCTGGTATTCCTTTTGAATAGTAACAAAACCAAGTTTAATAAGTGTACAAATATTCAAGTTAGATAATATATTTGTAAGTGTTTTAACTTCGAAAAGTTTATGCTTTCATCAGACGATGCAGATTTAATAGCGATATGTCTTTCCTGATGTGTTTGCCAGCATACCAATAAGCTTTGTTGTTGTAGTTTTACGACCTAGCAGCATATAAGGTCATATCTCGGCACCGGTTTGTGACTTGTGACAGTGCAACTTTATGGTTTGCCTCATTGGGAGACTGTGCCCCGGCACCATTTCCCAATATGCCACTCAGTCACATTATCCTGATACTGAGCTAGCCAGTTCTTGTCATATTATATTCATAGTAATGCGGAGCACCAGCCTGTAGCACCAAATATTATTAAATTGTGTATACCTTTCCTCGGCCAGGAGTAGAACCCGACTGTAAATAAGCCCCAATGTGTTATTGAGATTTTGTGGTGTTCATTAACTGCAGAAGCTGACCATTATTTAGCATATTACTCTGGATTCGAGCGTTCTAAAGATTGTTTAACATTCCCTTTGGTCTCACTTTAAAGAACAGTTAGTCGGTTCAGATTAATAATGTAATGGATAAGGTCTAGAACATTTCAATATCAGTCACTGCTCTGTGCTTTGTAAAACACACACGCGTATATATATTATATAGATGTATATATGATATATATATATATATATATAGATATTGCAAGGATGTACTATATATATATATATATATATATATATATATATATATGTATATACACATAATAAAACACAGCACAAAAGCAATAATACAGTTAACACAACCTACCTACATATACATACATACATATATATACATATATATATATATATAGAGAGAGAGAGAGAGAGACAGAGAGACAGAGACAGAGAGGTTGTGTTAACTGTATTATTGCTTTTGTGCTGTATTTTATTCGGATTATTTTATCTCAGAAGTATAGTTCGGGAGATTAATAGCCTCTTGTACTTTTTAAGATCAGATATTGCCAGCTAAACGGTAGATGATCAATTGCTGGGTGTTTGTGGTTGCTGTTGCCTGATGTGTTCATGCAATTTTGTTGTTGATTCTTCGGGGTCGATCTAATGTTCGTAGGTAGATGGAAGGAATCTTTATGGATCTAGCGGTCATATATATTATATATATATATATATATATATAATATATACATACTATATATATAATTTTCGCAGCAAAGTGATCCATTAGCGAGTGAGGATAAGTACCAAGAACTGCCGATGGCGGCGCCACCGTGGGCCAGCAGGCCGCAGTTAATCGATATTTGTCTGTTATTCGACATTAACAATATTATACAGTGACAATCATAATAATAATAATAAATCTCATACCGATGATTTATACCCGTATATTTATATACTAGCTATAATAATAATGAATTATATCTATAAGTAGCGGAGAAATCGTTTCAGTTTTATTGTATTGGACGATAGTTATGCGCGGCTGGTCCTTTGCTGCCGGGCTACTACTACTAGCGCTAGTGGCGCCCCCACACTAGTGAGTAGTGTATTCCCGGGACCTGTGCCAGCTTGGGCCACTCCTCCACCCACCGATTTTCAAATGTTGTTATATGTTATTGTTAGGCAAGGCATTCTTGCCAGAATTATATCAAATATATTTCAGACCAAACTTGTCTTGTTTTTATTGTTGTAGCTAAGCTTATGTATATATATTATATATATATGGGTCAGGATCACGAAAAGAGGCCAATTGGGGGAAGTTGTCGGCATCGATCAGTGGATGTCAGCGTCGATCATCATAATTATAGTTTAGCATTGACAGAGGTATTGGAAAGTCCTTAAATTTATCCTGAATGTAAAGGTAGAGAAAATAGAACAACCTTATTTGTTTCTAGGATAATTTAATATAAAACAAAGAAATGCAACACACTTTAAGAATTGCGATGCCGACATCCTGGTAAAGTTGTCGGCGTCGATCATTGGATGTCGGCGTCGATTGTCATAATTATAGTTTAGCATTGACAGGAGTGTTGCAAAGTCCTTAAATTTATCCTGAATGTAAAGGTAGAGAAAATACAACAACGTTATTTGTTTCTAGGATAATTTAATATAAAACAAAGAAATACACTACACTTTAAAAATTGTGACACCGACATCTTAAATATACCACCAATTGGCCCATTTTCGGGAGGCCGACTCATATATAACCACACATAATATATAACCACACATAAAGTCTACTTTTAAGGGCTATGTTATGGACGCGTTTCTTGTGTGGCAATCCTCACACATGATGGATGGAACGCTGGGGCGAGGTGTTACACAGTATCCGAACAATTAGTGTCGCCCCCTGGTGTGACTTTTTGGTCAGTACAACAGTCGGCAGCAAGCGATACCTCGGTTACTATTGCAGCCGTGTACACCTGAGCTTTGTGTGCCTGAGGGTTCAGTATACCTGTCTGAATGCTGATCCCGCCCAGACAATGGATGTGTGATGGGTGTGTGTAGAATGTACTTGGTGGATTACAAAGCAACAACTTCGCATTTGTTAGCGGTGATCATGAAGGAATGTTGCTTATCTAGAGTAGCTGATCCCAGTTTGAACATCTAGAGTTGCTGATCCCAGTTTGCACATGTTGCTTATCTGGAGTAGCTGATCCCAGTTTGAACGTGTTGCTTATCTAGTGTAGCTGATCCCAGTTTGAACATGTTGCTTATCTAGAGTAGCTGATCCCAGATTGAACATGTTGGTGATCTAGAGTAACTGATCCCAGTTTGAACATGTTGCTTATCTAGAGTAGCTGATCCAAGTTTGCACATGTTGCTTATCTAGAGGAGCTGATCCCAATTTGAATGTGTTGGTTATCTAGAGTAGCTGATCCCAGGTTGAACATGTTGCTTATCTAGAGTAGCTGATCCCAGGTTGAATATGTTGCTTATCTAGAGTAGCTGATCCCAGTTTGAACATGTTGCTTATTTAGAGTAGCTGATCCAAGTTTGCACATGTTGCTTATCTAGAGTAGCTTATCCCAGTTTAAACATGTTGCTTATCTAAAGTAGCTGATCCCAGTTTGAACAAGTTGCTAATTTAGAGTAACTGATCGCAGTTTGAACATGTTGCTTATCTAGAGTAGCTGATCCCAGTTTGAACAAGTTGCTTATTTAGAGTAACTGATCGCAGTTTAAACATGATGCTTATCTAGAGTAGCTGATCCCAGTTTGAACATGTTGCTTATCTAGAGTAGCTGATTCCAGTTTGAACATGTTGGTTATTGAGACTAGATGATCTCAGTTTGAACATGTTGGTTATCTAGAGTAGCTGATCCCAGTTTGAACATGTTGCTTATCTAGAGTAGCTGATCCCAGTTTGAACATGTTGGTTATCTAGAGTAGCTGATCCCAGTTTGAACATGTTGCTTATCTAGAGTAGCTGATCCCAGTTTGACCATGTTGGTTATCTAGAGTAGCTGATCCCAGTTTGAACATGTTGGTTATCTAGAGTAGCTGATCCCAGTTTGAATATGTTGCTTATCTGGAGTAGCTGATCCCAGTTTGAACATGTTGCTTATCGAGAGTAGATGGTCCCAGTTTGAACATGTTGGTTCTCGAGAGTAGATGATCCCAGTTTGAACATGTTGGTCATCAAGACTAGATGATCCCACTTTGCACATGTTCGTTATCTAGAATAGGTGATCCCAGTTTGAACATGCTTAGTTATCTAGAGTAGCTGATCCAAATTTGAACAGTTCAACTAGGTTGGTTGGTTGTTGGAGTTTTACGTCCTGGTAACATCTAAGGTCATAACAGGATGGGTACCGACTTGTGACAGGGCACACTCATGGGGACTTTATAGTGCTGACTCACTGGGAGAGCACACTACTAGCACCATGACCTGATATCCCACTCAGTCACATTATCTTGACACTGTGCCAACCAGCCCTTGCCCTATCCTAATAATGTCGAGCACCTGGCTAGGAAGCAACAACTACACGTTTTTAAGTCATTGGTTTGACTCAACATGAGTTCAAACCTGTGGATTCAAATCCCACAATCTACCAAAAAGGAAGACGGATGCTCACCTCATTCGGCCATCCTGTCTGGTCCAGTCCAGATACGAACTATACATAATACTTCAGGATTCAGACAAATCGATGTAGCATATAGCATACAATGTGTGGTCAGGTCAAATAATTATATTATTTTGCTGCATAGTTCTGGAACAACCAGTAAGAAGACATGTATAATATCACCATGTAGACATATATGCAGAAAGGAAATAGTCACATAGAAATAACTCGATACCAAGATGTCCAAGAGGGAATGAAATAATGAACCTAATGCCCGTCACACTACGATAATGAGTCAGTAGGAGACGTGAAGACGTTGAACTTCGGCGTAGTATGCAATTGGCACAAGTTGAACGTGGATGCACAGTGGATGAGAGCATAAGTCGGTAAAGCGTAGTGATACCGTCATCACGAGAGAGGACAACGTCACACGTCACGGACATTATGAACGTTATTCCATCGCCAGAAGAACGTTACGTGAGTTAGATCGTCATGAGAAGTTGAACGTACATTGAATGCACGTCTCCTGACGTTACTCCTGACGTTCTCCTGACGTCACAGAGCCACGAGGCCATCTACACTCGTTTAATGTCGGTCACGAGTGAATGTAGTGAACGTAGTGAGTCATTGATAACGTCGTTTAACGCATGCACAGTTCATGAACGTGAACAGAACGTACGGCGAACGTAAACCTACTTCGATCACGTCAAAGTTTGAACATGTCCAAAACCTTGACGTAACTCGACGTAACACGACGTAATGTGACGTAGCTCGACGTCATTCTGACGTCATCATAACGTAACCCAACGTAATGACGAAAAATGACCACATTAGGCTCACGTTGGCTCGTTACGTCGTAGTGTGACAGGGGTATTAAATACTAAATAAACCCAGATCCATCCGTGCCATACAAGAATACGCAAAGGAGGCGAGGAGCAAAAAATGTGAATAGTCTAACAAAAGAAACCAACTGTTTGGAAGAAATCTTTGCTAACCTCTTTGCTGGAGACTATGTGCAGGTTGGTGGTTTACGTGAACAATTTGTTTATGAATGCTATAGCTGAAATCTAATATATCCTCGGACATAATTGGCTCAATCATAAACCCTTCGAGAAATAGAGACCCCTTGTTTTTTTGTTATTGGCTGTTGAGCTGTTGATACTTTCTTCAACAAAAATCAGGGTATTTCCTTAAAAAATATAAAATAAACATTTCAGTAGCTACTAGGACCATGGCCGAGAGTTTTATCGACACTTCTTTATTCTTAAAATAGAGTAGGGGTAAGTTGTATGCGAAGTTAGGGATTATCACTCTATGCCACCATGTAACCTAACGCGAGCCTGCCCCTAAGTCCAACCAGATGGCAGGCTCGGGACCAAGCCTAAGCCTAAAAGTAGAAGTGCTTGCGGTGGGGTGGTTACAATATTTGGGTGCGAACTAATATAATGCATTCATATTCATTGTGAAAATCGACTACACAGTTGCATACATGTTTTTATTAGTTTTATTCTATCTGATGTAGTGCTCTATTTAGTATTTTGGGGCCTCCCCAGATATATGTATATGTATATTATATATATATAAATTTATATATATATATATCACCAGACCGGATGGCCGAATGAGTTGAAGGTTCGTCTCCCGTTTTTATAGATCGTGGGATTCGAACCCACCGGTTCGAATCCTGGCTGAATCAAACCAATGACTTAAGAATTGATACTTGTCACTTCCTAGCCAGGCACTTGGCATTATTAGGATAGGTCAAGGACTGGTTGGCTCAGTGTCAGGATAATGTGAAAAAGTGTGATATCAGGTCATGGTGCTGGTGACCTGGTCTGCCAGTGGGACAGCACTATAAAGTTGCCATGAATGTGCACTGTCACAAATCAGTACCCATCCTGATATGACTTTAGATGTTGCCAGGGTGTAAAACTCCAACAACCAACCAACATATAAATATATCCGGTAATAATTATATTCTATTTTAAACCCACCACATCAGAGTATTTAGATTACTGTTATTCACTGATGTGGAGTGTGTTCTGTAAACCCCCTCTATGTAAAAAGATCGTATAGTTTTGTTTGTAGGGGTTTCACGTCCTAGCAACATCAATGGTTATATCAAAATTGATCATATATAGGACTACATCTATATGCACACAAATAGATAGGTGTTGATAGATATTATGGGTTTTTTTCTTCAAAATACACCATCATACCAAAAAGTGAGTTCATTTTCAACACATTTCCCTTCCTTGAAAAGTAATTCATGGTATCCTTATCATAAGTAATCCACTCATATGCAAATATTTCGGCGACTGGGTTCCATGATAGACATGGTCTGCAGGTTTGTAAACGTTCCGCTTATCAAATCAGTCAGTAGTAAATGAAGTAATTCATCCTATTTCATTGAAACTGAGAAGAACCACATACATCACATCAATCTAAAACTTACAAATAAATCAACACGGTTGAAAATCTACAAGCACCAAAATCGCCTCCTGCAAAGATACGTCGAATTTTCATTTGTGCCTTGAAAACAAGTTGTCAGAAGTGAGCTCCATGGCTGTAATAGTGTAAGAACATGAGCACTACTGGGATAAAGCTGGGAATATATATCCGGCCTGAGTGTGAATTGAGTCCATCTGGACTTCGTTACCAGCCTGTACCTCCACACCCCGACGTGCACATGCACTGCTCCGCTGCACTCACATTCGGGTACCGCACTGAGCGCGAGGGCCCAGTGTAGGCTACCTCTCCGAAAAACGCCCTAGTGCATCGCCTCCCCGCCAGGCGGCGCGTCAATTTTGAACTAGGTCACAGCGCTGGGGGGGGGGGGGGGGGGAGGAGGGGGGCACTTGTTCGGTCAGTCGCGGCTGGCATTGGGCCAAAGTTGTGTTGGTCTGCGCCAGGCCTGGGTCTCCGCTACACTCTCCAGGTAGGTCCACAACTCTACGCTCTTCACAAGTTACACCAGACCCACCTACAACGTTCGGGACTCAAGTTGAGAATAGCCAACAGGGTTTGCGGGATTTAAAATCAGACGGAATCCTTCGTTCAGTGTCCCCACAAAGGAGTGGTCTTTTAAATATTTGTTTAAAAAAGAACTGATGCAGGTGGAGATATTGTAGAGCTACCCATGCCCGAGTTTGGCCATGTGCTTTGTTTATGTGTGGAATGACCTATATATCTGGAGGTGCGACGGGTGCACACTCACTCAGCACAGACGTGAGTGACGGCAGTCTCTCTCTCTCTTCAACTCTTGTTTTGCTCTCCGTTGTGTGCTACTGAAACTGGGAGAACACTGTAACTGTTCGTGATTTTAAACTTGGATTGCGCGGAGAAACTACCACGGGAACTATTCGTCACAACTCTGGGAAGTTTACGTGCAGGACGGTGAGATGCTACGCACTGACTACTGGACGTGTGTAGAGAACTTTTACCACTAGAGACTTTGCTCCTTGCTCCTCACTCACACTTCATCACGCTGTCTCTACAAAGCCGAGTGCAGGGCTTCGGATGGCAAGCTAGCCGCTTGTCCCTCACTTATAAAGTCAACCAGGTTACCATACAGACTAGGCTAGCTGGGTAAGCATGATAATCAATCAATCAATAGGATACAGCTATAATACTATTAATATGCCTTGGACCTGTTAGGCGCTCTTAATTAATAGAAATCGAGACAGTTCAGAGTTCTTCAGATGGATTGTAGCAACTGACACTGTCACTCATGATTCAAACTCGCAGTAGTAACTATTAAACTAAGTAAAGGTACTGTAGAAGTGCTTCTAGATTCAAAGATTGCTGGCTTCATTAGACATTAATGTAATATATTTAAGTAAACAGTGATACAGGCTAATACTATCTTCAATCTTGAGAATTTAATTACTATTGTTTAAACAGCCAACACCTACTGAGCTACTGTTGGACAATCACTGTGCAACACTGATCAGCAATCTGTTAATTTACATCCAGGACATATCTGTCATCACGCATGTAACTCCTCATTGCACCTCAGGGGATAGTTAAAGCTGAATGAATGCATGTCCATAGGCATATCATTCACTGTTATTATTTTGGTGACTTACTGATCAGTACTAAAATATAGATATATATATATACTATTATACTAATATAGTATTTCTTTTATTTAAAAATCTTTTTAGTAAATTATGTTTATTGTACTGAATAAGTTATTTTATCAGCACCGAAGCACTGGTCTTCCGGTCATTTTTCAAATCGGGATTATTTACAATTTTTTTTTTACATAATCATAGAGACATGTAAGGTTAGCTAAAGGCCCCGTCACACTACGACGTATGGCGGCGGCGTGTGCGTAACGTGTCGAAATAATTTGAAAATCAAAATGGGTCGAGATACGTAAACTTTTTGCACCGCGGGTAGTCTCAGCGACGTATGAAGTGTACGCGCAGCGTATGCCTGGTGTATGGCTACCGTATCCCTAGCATATTGTGACGTATGTAAAGCGTATGATGACGTATACTCAGCGTACTGAGACGTTTTTTGACGGTTGGAGGTGACAGGTCTAGCGTATGAGACCCCTACGCCAACGTATGGCCACCGTATGAGTAGCGTATTCAAAACTTATGCAAAGCGTATGATGACGTATGCTATCGCCATTAGGCCACCCCCGTTCACATTATCTCTTCCCCTTTCTGTCCCTGTCTCTTTCTCTCCCCCTCTCTTTCCCTGTGTTCTTACTCTTAGTATGTACCTAAAACAGTATATTAAACAGGTTATGCTTTCAAAAGTTTAATTCTCATAAAAAGAGAGCAAATTAATTAAAAGTATTGTTAACTAGATTACTTTACTTAGGGATAGAAAAAATATAACAGACATGTAATTGTGTTTTGGTATCTAAAACTGATATAGTTTATTTGTACATATCTATAGGCATATCATTTATAAACATATTACCATCTCAGCCGAGCAGGACTGCCAGAAGAAGCCTGGTGGTGCCTTTATATACCCAGAGGCAACACACTGGGCATACGCTCGACGTATGCTAGGGGTATGCCAGCACACGCCAGGGGCACATGTTACCGGTACGTTAGGCGTATGCTATATGCGCCAGAGATACACGGAGGGCGCTGCTTCAACGTATGGCTAACCTATGCCGACCTACCCCTAACACGTGCATAACATATACGCCAAGCTTATGAGAAACGTATGAGCAATATGCCAGCATAGGTTGAGAATTTTGGACATGCACAACAATTTTGTTGCGCCTCAACCTATGACGTCGTATCCCAAGCATACTTGATGTATGCCCAACCTATGTGTAACCTATGCCTTTGTATGCTGACGTATTGGTCGAAAATCGCATATGTCGGCATACGCTAACGCCATACGTCGTAGTCTGACAGCCCCTTTACAATAACTGTTTAGTGCACAATTTGCAGGATATATCACAATCTTGATAGTTACCCACAACGTCCACAGCAATATGGGAACAGTAGTGTCATATGATGACTAGATCAATATTAGTTGGATGGATTTGTGAGTGAGTATTTTTATAGTATTTTTAAAATGTAAGTAGAAGTGTATCTTCTGCATGCATTTGGTAAAGTTGCAATGAGTTTGTATTATGATTAGTATAATACGGTATTTACTAGTAAGCTTAATAGATTTTATTTATTTATTTATTCATATTTTCGTACATATCCCTTCGTTTATTAAATGTCAAAATACTGTTGATGATACATTCTCTCTTCAACTCTTGGCGATAGCCATTCGCCCATTGCAATGTCGGGTGATACGACCGGTCCGGTAATAATTCATATCGATATAAATAAAGCTGTCCAGTTATAGAAGTTAATTATAATTATGTTTGGCTGCTTGGTAAATAATGGTTGACGTTGTTTAAAGCTGCATAGTGCGATGAAGCATCAAATTTTCAAAACCAAAACAATTATCTGGAATCGATTCTACATATTTATGTTAGCTATTAATGCACTTAGTATTAAATATGTGTTTCTGCACAGAAGGGAATACTGTGGAAATTTAAGAGAACAGTATGCTGTAACAAACCACAATGGGATGGGATCCTCTCCCACAGGCCTGTATGTCATCTGCGTAGATGTACATAGTAGGCTAAGTTATCATATGCAGGTTAGGAAAAAACTTGAAAATTAAAAAAAAAACTAATATAGAAACTACTAACACCCAAAACCGCAAAGGTTGGCCCGAGAAAGATCAGGTAAAGACTCCTGAGTGCGGGACCAGAGCAATCCACTATCACAGCTGTCCAGCGTTGAAAACAAGCACCCTAACGGGAGCTTATACGTTATGGGCAGAATAAAAAACTTGTCACAAAACAAACAACATGTTATTGCTAAAGCCAATGGTGGCAAGAGTTTTGCCATGTTTGCCAAAACCCATTTGACATATTTGTGCTTCAAATATTTCAAAACATAGCCATTTAAAATAAGTTACTTTACCATAAAGTAAGGTAGATTATTACAGTGAATGTAAAATGTTTATTTCAGAAAGATTACATAAATTCAAACCGGATTATGCAACTTTATTGACAATCAGAATCTTTGATAATTATAATGTACTTTACTTTGACGTATTTAAAAAATTTTAAAACCTCAACATTCGTAGGGAAAGCGCCCTGAAATACTAGAAGCCATGGGCATAGTGATATGTTCCATTAAATTTACTTCTATGCCGCAAATAATGTATTTAAATGAGTGCCAATGTTTCATAAGTTGTATACATTCATATTCAAAGAAGTGTTTTGATTTAGAAAATGTTATGATTTCACCTGCAGCTTTAATTAAAGATCAGTTTATGATGCTCATATTTGAGAGTAAATCAATGCCAATGGCCCCCCTATTAGGTTTCACGACATCAGGAAACTGCTTACTTCTTTTGTATTCTGAACAAAATGTAGTTATTGCGTCATCTCGGAGAATACAAAATGTAATAATAGTCATAAACTTCACGTGTATCCTATCCTATTTTATTTTAAGAGCTTATTTCACATGGATATCTCAACACGAAACCATTTCTGAATCCTGTAATAATAATAATCAGATGGATTTTTGTGTGTACATTATTAGTTGAATAAGCAGAAGAAATTTCAATGACAAACAATTGGTTTTCCTCATTCAACTGCTCCTTGCATATCTAACTTAGATACAGATGCACTTATTAAGCATTTGTTTCTGCATAGAAGGCAATACTGAGTCAATGTAACAGAACCTGTTACTGCAGAAGTCTATGGTGTCAGAGTTTTCCATGTTTGCACTCAAAATATCTCAATAGTTTACCATTTAAAATAGAAGTAACTTTAAGCTAATGTAAAGTAGATACTAGTGATCAATCTAATATATGCATCTCAGAAAAAATACAGAAATTCAAAACCATCGGACTATGCAACTTTAATAATGCCGAGCACCAGGCTAGGTAGTGACACATATACATTTCTTAAGTCATTGGCTTGACTCCACCAGGATTTGAATATTTAAACAAACAAACAAACAAACAAAAAATTTAATTGCAGTTATTGATTGATATAGATTTTGCTCTATAATTGTAAATATACTATATCTACGATACAACTACTTAACAGAACGACGCTAATTTTGTTCAGTGGTAGATTATGCACCCAGAAATGAAGTTGTCGTTTTAGTTAACCAGCTTTAACATTGTTGTAGACTCGCTGTTAATTGTGCACTGTGGCTACTGGTCAAATAGCCCTGGGCAGAGCCATGGCGGACCGGGCGCGCTGGCCGAATCGGTAGAGCACGGGCCTCGTGTGTAGAAGATCGGGAGTTCGGTTCCCGGTCGAGTCAAACCAATGACTTAAAAATTTGATACTTGTCGCTTCCTAGCCTGGTGCTCAGCATTATTAGGATAGTGCAAGGACTGGTTAGCTCGGTGTCAGGATAATGTCACAGTGGGATATCGGGTCATGGTGCCAGTGGCCTGATTTCCCAGTGGTGCAGCACTATAAAAATCGCCATGAGTGCGCACTGTCACAAGTCGGTACCTGTCCTGATATGACCTTAGATGTTGCTAGGACGTAAAACAACAATAAACAAAAACCCAGTCATGGCGGGAATGTTCATTACTGCGCAACTGGTTCTCCTGGTATGCTGGTATATATATATGTACATGCATATTTATACACATGTATACATTGTGCTTGATTTGTAACTGCACAAACTGGTCGCACATGTCTCAGGGGCTCACCGAATGTACATTCTACAGGGTCCGTACATGATTGATTGATTGATTGATTGGTGGTTGCTTTATGTTGTGTCGGAAGCATATTCCATAGTCATGCCTTGAAAAGCCTTGAATTTAAACCTATTTTGGGTAATTATTCTTGAGAATACTTGAATTCCATTAAACCGTCCCCACTGATCTAAATTAGTCTGAAGTCGCCATTCACCATTGCCGCCCGCCCCTTTGAAATCCCAATGAAAATAGTCTTGAATTCCTTCTTCTTTTCTTTTTTTTAAAGGGGGGGGGGTACAAAAAGGAGCGGGACGTAGCTCAGGCGGTAGAGTGTCCACCTGTGAAGGTGTGAGTCATGGGATCGATCCTGCTCAGTAGACCCATTTGTAGTTTGGGCTATTTTCCGTGCTATGTCAAACGTGATCTCACCAATAATTGATTATGTAGAGGTACACATATAATTCTTTTTATTTATTTATTCAATTGCTTCCGCATTGTGGGTGGAAATGCATGGCTGATTTTAATATATGTATGTACTATAACATATATGTGCGTATGGGATGAGTTGTGACACACAGACACAAGTCAGCACCTAGATAATAGGTCCACCCCTACCCAGAGTAGGGGTGGATGACAACAGTGCTTAACAACTGCTTCAGTAGGAATTAGCTGTGAATAGGGTGGTTCCAGGGCGCAGTGTTAAGCTGAGATTCCTTACACGCGGTATGCGATCTGCGAATGCGAATGCGAATGCGGCAAAAAATCGAAACGCCTTGAAGTCAATGGGCTGCAACCCTTACATACGGTATGCGAATGCGAATGCGACAACTCGATCGGTCCCTGTAGCGATCGGTCCGGCATGCGGCATGCGACACGGGGGTGCGAATAGATTAGCATCAGTCGCATTTGTCCATTGATATAAGGCTGGAGGAGGCGACTGATAATTACGGACAGCAGGGACAGGGTGGTGTGAATAGAAAAGCATCAGTCGCATTTGTCCATTGATATAAGGCTGGAGGAGGCGACTGATAATTACGGACAGCCGGTGCAAACATGTAGGTTTATGCGGCGGACCTGTGAGGAAGCAGTCTTCATATTTGGGACGGTCCTAACATCGCTCTAAGCAAGCTAAACTGAGCCATGTTTGGACCGTCCCATTCTCTGTGTGTTGTCCATTGATATAAGGCTGGAGGAGGCGACTGGTAAAAATGCTACCAGAGCCACAAAAATATGAATACTTATCTATAATTTGGTAATTATAAAGGTAGGAACCTCCATGTGCAGTACCATGAGTTACATGGATATACATGCCATATTAGGCCATATACAGTGCAGTATGGAGTATACTTGTTTATTTTTATTTTTTAAATATAGCCAGTGATGTGCCGTCTGCCGCATGCCGCATACCGTGTAGAAGGAATCTTCCCATTCGCATACCGCATGCGCATGCCGCATGCCGCATACCGTGTGTAAGGAATCCTAGCTTTAGTCTATATTGGCACAGATTTGGTGAAATCGGAGAGAATGAAAAAAGACAGGATGACGACCACAGAAAGGTCTCAATTAGAGTTTTAAAGTTTAAACTACATGAATTAATCAGTTTGTGATTAAAATATAATGGGTGAATATAACGAAGTATTTGAAGGATATATGTTGCCTCTTAGGTTAACAATTTATGTGGTCATTTCATTTACCCAGCCTCCCGACACTTTTTCTAATGGCTTATTCAGCCGTCCTGTCTAAGATACAGTGTTGCGGGAGTTAACTAGTCGGTCCCTAGATACAAGATTCACCCCGTACTGCTGCAGTAGGGGTGCAACCCAACCCTATGTAAAAGCTGTCTAAAAAACGGGTCAATGAAATGAGAGCCTAATTTCACAATGTAAGAAGCAACAATTCTTTACATCTGTCTTATTATTAGCCCACTACCTTTGAGTTGAAAAATATAATATAATATCTAGTTTAATAAGATTTAAAAGTGAAATCGACGGCGTTCTATGGCCGCCATCTTGTCTTTTTGCATTCTCTCCCATTTCACCAACTCTGTGCCTATATAAATATCCATTTGATACTGGAGGCAGACATTCTACTCCCTGGTCCATACTAAACCTATTTTCGCCCGTATTTAGACTACGTTGTCGTTCACCCATGTACTACAAGTACTGGGTGAATCTTTTATCTAGTGGGTCCCATACATGAGCTGTACATGGATGGTAGCCGAACACGTGTTATTATGACTATTAACATTGCTATTAAAAAGATAATATATATGTGCATATAAAGTAAATATACACATGGGGAATTTTATTTTTAAACTTGCGCGGCAAGAGAATGCGAGTGAGACATAACAGCGACTTGTTTTTTTATTCTGTTTCTGACATGATGTATTAAGTAGATTCTGCGCGCGCATTCTCCGGCCTTGGCCTTCACTTCCTGTAGCCGGTCCGATTTGTGTGATGAATCAGCCTCCGATGCACCGTCCCCACTGATCTAAATTAGTCGGAGCCTCATCATTTCAATTATGTTTCCACACTGCCCACTTTTATATATATTTATATATATTATATACCATTACCAGGCTGGTGCCTGTCTGATACATACAATAATATATGTACATATATATATACATGTATGCATACTGTATACCCACTAACGGATGGGCCAATGGCCTGCACGTGATCACTAAGGAAACTACTAGTTTGATATATTTATAGATATATATATTATAACATAAGTGGGTGGTTTTTTTTAACATACAAATGAATAACTACGACTTTAAATTTGCATAGTCCGATGGTTTCAGTTTTTGTCATTCTTAGGTTGATCGATATAATCTACCTTATGTTAGGTTTTGGTAACTTTTACTTTAAATGGCTAACTTTGGAAATATTTGAAGTGAAAACATGCCAAATTAATTTTGGCAAGCACATCAAAATTCTGACAGTAATAACTAATAGGTCCCAGCAGTAGCAGTTTTGAACATTTGATGCTTTCATCGGGCTTTGCACCTTTGCGGTCGGGTTGAAACATTTGTTGTTGTCTTGATTTGGGTGTTGTTTCGGTGGAGTGGGAGGTTACGTCCTGACAACATCCAAGGTCAGACCAGGACGGCTACCGACTTGTAACACTAACAGTGCACACTCGTGGCGGCTTTATAGTGCTGCCCCACTTGGAGACCAGACAGCCACATCCGTAAGATATTTTCAGTCATAGAAAGAAGAGACGGTCATTAGTGTATACATACATACATACATACATACATACATACATACATACATACATACATACATACATACATACATACATACATACATACATACATACATACATACATACATACATACATAATTGTGTCAATTGGACGTCTTTACTATGACTCAGTCGAGATTCGAACCCCACGACATACCGCAATACAAAAAAAACGGTGCTGCCCAAGGTGTCGGTAGCTACCAGCTTCAGCAGGCTTTTTTTTGTTGCTTTAAAACAAAAATTATTATACAAGAATCAGAGTAGTTTTCTGCACACTCATCGCATAGTGGCCTCTTATTGCCACGCATCGCACAATAACCTACCTTAAAACAGCTTCGATTTATTCAGGACATGCTATTCATCAACCTAGTTGGTTTTGTTGCCGATGTTTTAAGCGCGTACCTCCTAACCTACCTGACACATACCGTCGGGGCCGATTCGGTGCTCGGGTTGTGCATCATCTTGTCATGGCCGTGTCGTGGGAAATTGGTGTTTGGCTTGCCTGCATTCTAAAGCCTGGCACACACCTCCCGTATACGATTCACGCGCTAAAACTGACTGCCTGATGTGACCCGTCACAACCCGACCAATCCCGTTTCCCAACTAAAACTGCCCGATTCATTTTTCTAATTTGATAAAACCCGGTACACACCTCCCATATAAAACCTAAAACTGAGTTTTAAGTCGCGAATCGGAAGGCACACCTAAAGACTGAAACCGACTAAAACTCAAACCTAGGTGCGAAACGTGCAGTTTTAGGTTTTATACGGGGATGTGTGTATCGGGCATAATAATGATGTGATCGAGGTGGATGTCAGCAGCCGGTCCTCCGATTATGAAGAGTTTCACCCAATAACGCCTCCGGGAGAGGGGGGGGGGGATGACCGTTTGCTATTGTTCTGTAGTTCAATTAGTGACCCTTCTTGGTGACAGTATGGCTGCCTGGAGGCAAGAACAACTGCACCAGACGACATCTCGCCTGGTCGAGTGCAGTTGCAGTATGCAGTGCGTGACACCGGCGTCCTGTTGAATTTTCTAACCGCCGTTTAATTGTCAGGTGATCAAGAAGCCGACAAGATGACACTCACAAGTATTTCACTATTGGTTTTATTAGCTGTGGGGATAGATGCCATTATGCATATAATGGCATCTTTACAAACCAGCTGTTACAGTTGGTTGATTGATTATTGGTGTTTTATGTCCTGGCAACATCTAAGGTCATATCAGGACGGGTACCGACTTGTGACAGTTTGCACTCATGGGGACTTTATAATGCCTCCTCACCAGTAGACCAGGCTACCAGCACCATGACCTGATAGTGATATCCCACTCAGTCACATTATCCTGACACTGAGCTAACCAATCTTTGCCCTATCCAATTAATGCCGAGCACCTGGTTAGAAAGCGACAAATATCAATTTTTAAGTCATTGGTTTGACTCGACCACGGTTGGAACCCATGTTATCATTTAACGAGGATACTGCACGTCATTGGTTGACAAGGGGTGCCCATGGGTTCGAATCCCACCATCTACCAAAACGGGAGACGGACGCTCAACTCAATAATAACCCATCCACATGTGAAGGCCTTTTGTGCACAACGTCACTGTAATTTGCTAACGAACTGGAGTGGTCTGACATGGAATACCTACAGTGGTAAGTAAGATATCAGAACTAGAAATAGATGTGTGTAATAACCTCATGATATAGTAGGGATACTAGTATGGATGGATTATTATATATATTCAAAACAATGTGGCACGACCGTTAGTGACGAGGAAGCCCAGTGCTGGCGCCACCAGTCACATTGGTGCAGTCAAGGAGGCACAGCACAGAATAATAAATACATATATAACAAATAATTCCCTTCCACGCCTATTTTCTAGTCTACTACGGAATACATCATATATAATAAACAAAAATATATCTTATGTAAAATCACATCTTATATATAAGATATGAAAGATATGTGATATATAAAAGATATATGTATATCAAGTTATGTCTGAACGCTGCGTGGTATGCGATTTAAACATGTTATTATTATTGAAGGTTCCCCATTGAGTTTTGCCGTCTGGGACCATATTGTCAGGAATAACAAAATGACAATGTCGGGTATTTTAGGCGACATGGTGGCAAATATTTATCCGTTTTGTGGATAGCGAAGCGAAGCCTGGCCGTGGAGTGGCACACATTTTAGAGTCGCATCAGGACCCTGGTACGGGCGGTGTAAACGTTGTGTTTACTGTGAGCGTGGTCACAAGTTCTCAGATACCCGACATTGACTGAGTGAGGGCCGCCCATACCATACCGTAACCACACCACACCACACCACACCACACCACACACATGAGCTTTATGCAAAAAGTTTAAACACAATTACTCTCCATCCACACATTGACCATCGTATGTTAGTTTCACCTACAGGTTGCCTCTGATTTTAATTATCATGATGTATTTACCAAATACTGCTAAGCAAATTGACAGGAGGGTGTTAAATTGTCGTGTGTTTTTGGTTAGTTATAACGGACAGATGTGGTGTTTGTTGGTTGTGCACTGGTTTATTTTCTTAGTCTTTAGAGTAAAGCACCAGTCGTGTCTAAATAGATGTTACACAAACCATTATCATTTAACTAGGTCTAAGTCACTGCACGTCATAAGCTTACAAGGGTTGCCAATTAATCCCTTGATTTATATTTGACCGGTGTGTACTGAAGACGCCCAAACATATATTAGGTATTTTTTAAGTTTGAAAACCATGTCTGTTTTCTTAGTATACCCAACGCACCCTAGCCCCCCCCCCCCCCTTCCACCACCACCACCGCCGCTGTCCTTATCACCACCCCACCCTGGAGGATGTGTTGACCGAGTGACGCCCGTCCTGCCCGGCGTCCACACCGCCTTTTCCCGGCAACCCGATACCACGCCCGCCTTACCTACAGAAGCCATCGACCCATCAACACCGCTGTCACTCCCCGGCCGTTACCGCCCAACTGACACAGTTTCAGAGTTGATATGTTGAAATATATATATATTTGTCAGCACATGTAATGTATGTGTTGGTTGAGGTAGGATCCCTTTACTTTCAATGTTCATTTGCAACTTCTAGTAAAGTTGCCTAGTCCGATGCCTTTGAGTTTCTGTCATTTTCGGAGATATATATATTAGGTTGATCATTATAATCTACATTACTTTACTTTGACATAGCTTTATTTTAATAGGCTAATTGTGCTTTAAATTTTTTTTATTTGAAGTGCAAACAAAACAAAAATAAGTTTGGCGAGGATGCCAAACCTCTGACACCATAGACTTCTGCAGTAGCAGGTTCTGTTAAATGTCCCCAATATTCCCGTCCATGTAACAACACATGTTTAATAAGTGCACCAGTGTCTAAGTTAGATATGTAGAGTCAAATCTAGACACTTTGTTTTGGTTTTGAAAATTTGACGTTTTTATCGGATTGTGCAGCTTTAAAACATGTGCTACAAACTTTAATGTTGCAATCCCAATAAGTTTCTCCCAAAAAATGTTAACGGTAAATACATCTATTATGTTGATCATTAAAGTTGCATAGTCCGATGGTTTTGAATTTCTGTATTTTTTTTTTTTTTTAGATAAATATATTAGATCGATCACTAGTATCTACTTTACATTACTTCAAATTTACTTTTATTTTAAATGGTAAACTTTTGAGATATTTTGAGTGCAAACATGGAAAATTAGTTTTGGCAAGCCTGCCAAAACTCTGACATCATAGACTTCTGCAGTAACATGTTCTGTTAAATTGACTCAGTATTGCCTTCTATGCAGAAACAAATGCTTAATAAGTGCATCAGCATCAATATGTAAAATAAAATGTAGATAATTGGTTTGGTGTTGAAAATTTGATATTTCATTGGACTATGCAGCTTTAAGCTACTTTACTTTGGAATAACTTTTATTTTAAAGGGTTAATTTTGTGAGATAAGATATTTTGTATGAAAATATCCAACAAGTAATTTTGACGTCATTCGAAAGGCTGGAACCCACATGCTTCAAAGTTTTCAACAAGGATCGGTTCTATTAAATTGACTTACGTCAGTGTTACTTGTATGCAGCATTAACAATTCCTGGTGTGCACAAATATCTATGTTGGATATGTAGGCTCAAACTGCTTAGTACATGATTTAGTTGAGAAAAATTGACGCTTTCACCGGAGTATGCATCTACAGTTTATGTAAAGTGTGTATTAAGGATCCACCCCCATATATTTAATACTGAACCAAATTATATGAGACTGTCTCAAAAGGTGCTAAGCAATATGGGATAAAACTTTGTCCATACTAATGATCAACACACTACCTACTTATGCATTTGCTCAGGATAAACTGATTTGTGTTTTACATGGTGTTTCATAATCCCAATAGAATACATATTGATTTGAAGCAAATGTCCTTGTGTTTTCCGTGTAACCGTTTCTGTGTTGTTTTGTGTCAATCGGTACTATGGACAAAAAAACGAAGAGCTAGCACCTTTTGAGACAGGCTCATATACATGTGTAATGCCTGAGTAATCCCAATATTCCCCATATATCAATACTACTATTTTATATATGTACGCTTATGCCTAAGTAATGTCCCTTCCTGATATGACCATAGTTGTTGCCAGGACATAAAACTCCAACAACCAACCTAAGTAATGTTCATATGAATGCTGCTGTTACAGACACAGAAAGGTGAAAAGCGAGGCGGGATGCCTGTGGATATAGACAGCTACTGTAAAGAGTGCTACCATTTGATTTACAATTCAGTGCGTGCCAGGTGATGTGTATATATATCATGCTTTCCCCATGCTGTGCCATTCATTATAGCATGCACCGACGTTGCATGACGCATCCTTAGGCAATCATCCCCACCACCTTCATCCCCACCACAACTCCTACACAACCATTAAGTAATGATTAACCCAATCTTAATTAAGACGTCAATAATAATTACAATAGTACATGGATGTTCTTACAACTCTTCAGATATACACCTTTATGTATATGAGACTCAACACGTGCTAATCAATATGGGACAAAACTTTGTCCATTGTAACGATCAACATACTATCTGATTATGCATTTGCTCAGGATAAACTGATTTGTTTTTTACATGGTGTTTCATAATCCCAATAGAATACATATTAATGTGAAGCAAATGTCCTTGTGTTTTCAGTGTAACCATTTCTGTGCTGTTTTGCGTCAATCGTTAAATGGACAAAAAAAGGGAAGAGTTATCACCTTTTGAGACAGGCTTATATATATATATATACATATATATATATATATATATATATATATATATATATATATATATATATATATATATATATCCATACAGATTTTGTTAACACCAGGTGCCTTGGAACATGAATGTATAAGCAGCAGAGTTATTGCGCCACCCTTTACTGGGCTTAAGGGACGAGGGCCCCTTCCTCTGCTAGCTCCACCCACCCCTCGCCCAACCAACCACGGGAATGTTTATAGTTTAGTATACAAGGGGGGTACCTGTTCTGCCTCCAGTCTCGCTACTAGCAACCACTCCCCCACCCTCCGCGCACACACAGCCACACACACACACACACACAGCCACACACACACACACACAGCCACACACACAGCCAGACACACAGCCACAGCCACAGTTATCCATGGTGTGTCGTGAATAGGCCACCCTGCATGAATAATGTGCTCGCCCCTCGGTCTCTGAGGGCGGAGGGGCTGGATCTGGATCGGTCTACCCGTGCGTTTGTGTATAGTATGTCGAGTGTTATAGTTGAAGGAGCGGAGGGAGGGGCACCGCTTTAAATCAAACTTAAAGAAAGGCACACCAACACATATATGTACTTAGATGGTCGCCCAAATCGCCATCCGCGACTGTGTACAGAACCAGTTACTCAATTGTTGCTCGGACATTATTCCATTTAATGACGGTACCAACAGCACGGTAGAGCGCGTCGTGAACTTAGGTGATGCTAGAAAGTAAAACCACAAGGAAGCAAACTAACCGAATATGGCATATCGAAGATACCTCAATGCAAGGTGGCTGTTCTCACATCATAGTAATTAATACTATAATCAGGAATCTCTGTTCTTTATAACCATTACTACCTCGCAACAACGACCAGACGGGATGGCCGAATGAGTTAGAGCGTCCGTCTCCCATGCTGGTAGATCGTGGGGTCGTGGGTTCGAGTCCCGGTCGAGTCAAACCAATGACTTTAAAATTGATACTTGTTGCTTCCTAGCCAGGCGCTCGGCATTATTAGGATAGGGCAAGGACAGGTGTGCTCAGTGTCAGGATAATGTGACTGAGTGGGATACCAGGTCATGGTGCCGGCGGCCTGGTTTCCCAGTGGGACAGCACTATAAAAGTCGCCATGAGTGCGCACTGTCACAAGTCGGTACCCGTCCTGATATGACCTTAGATGTTGCTAGGACGTAAAACAACAACAAACAAACAAACAAACAAACCTCACAACATGGTGTAATGCTCCATGGCGTTTAGCTGTTTTCCCGAAATGCTTATTGGCCAATCCCTGTGTGTGTCAACACGTCTATGTCTACGGTGACTTTATCACGTCCCCAGTTTCATTTTTCAATTCCAACGAAGCCGATGATTTTGCTACGATGAAACTGTGGTGTCGTGTGGTGTGGTGCGGTGTGGCACAAGGGTCAAAACACACATCCCCTTGTTTGCTACTGGTGTTTCTTTATATTTAAGTTTCTTTTACAATTGGTGCCGATATAGCATTAACATTCTGGTGACGCTATTAATATTTAGTGTTGATACAATGTCAAAAACACACGATTGGGAGTGATATTTGCAGGAAACTATTGGTTAGTTTTTGTGAGGCATGCGGTGCTAAATTACTGTCTTATTGAAATGTGTGTGGGTGAATGGTGAATGAAGATTCGGCGAAAAAGACTAAAGCCCCGTTCACACTGGGCAGTTAATTCGATTTATATAAATCGACTTGCCTAGTTCGACTCAGATTCGCCGTGTGGATGCTAAGCTACTGCGATTTAGGGCTGAATCGATGCATCTAGTTCGCTTCAAATAAACCACCTCTGTGAGGTAGTATAGATGAAGCGATTTAGCTGATTCCTGGGTGGTGATATTGTAAAATAGCAGTGCTTGCCAGATACAGGCTCAGGTGTAACTATTGCTGGTGCCCGGCAGTGTTAGGGCTTGATTAGGCCAAAATCTATTGAATGCGATCATATTTAACAGAATTACATCCTCAAATAAATAAATTTAATTAAATTAACCCTACATTCCAAGCGATATTAATGTAGCAGCTACATCGGCGTCGAATCGACTAGTGAAAACTAAACAAATAGCAGTGCTCGCCAGATACAGATGGGGGTGTACTTGCTCATGCGCAGATATCGATTTCCGCCGTAAACAGCTCCATGTGTGGACATGACACTAGTTCGCCTTATCTAGTTCGGCCTAAAGTTGTGCTGTGTGAACGGGACTTTAGTTTTGTTGTAGCTTGCGCCACCAAAATGTCTGCGGTGTGGAACACCCACTGCGCCTGCGCATTCCTGTCTGACGGACATCCCCTCCATTACGCGCACGCATACGCATGTAGATAGTGCTAATGTCACGGGCTTAACCATGTAATTAGCGTGAGCCCTGGATGGATAGATGCATATCTACATGATGTGTCACGCGCATTCATTTACTGCCTGTGCATGCAATGGCGTTGTCCCAGACAGGCGTAGTCTAGTTCTGATGGCGTCCGCTGCAAGCTGGGGCGCTGTCGGAACACTGAGGAAGGCCCGAGACGAGTGAGTAATCGTGACTTACCTCCATTATAGCATGATGCGACGTGCGTCATGCAGTACGCGACATGCGTCATGCATCACGCGACGTGCATCATGCAGTACGCGACATGCGGTACTTTTCGTGCGTCATGCGCATATGGGGTACTATTTTAATATTAGGTATTAATATTTACAATCTTGCAAGACACACTGAACGGGGGGGAGAAAACAATGTGGACAAAGAGAGAGGTGGGAAGACAACATCAAGGAATGGACAAGCCTGAAGTTTGGCAAGTCCCAGGGGCCAGTGGAAAACTGGTTGTAATGTCAACTGTGGCGGCCTCAATAAACCTCACGATTAAGAGATTGGTTATGATGATGTATGCGCTGAGCACTGAGAGTTAAACAACAAAAAATGGTGGGGGCCAGGCAGATGAGTCACACCAAATAGTTACAAAATTAATATTTGTGGCTTGTGGCTAGTTGTCTTGGCACTTGATATTACTATAATATCGCAAGGAAGATGTGTGACTAGTGGGTCATAAGGCCGGCACAATGGTAGCACAGTAAGGAAGCACTATAAAATCGCCGTAAATTCACACTCTTGCAAGTCAGTATCCGTCATGTTATGACTACTCACTTACTTGATGAAAATTTAGGAATTAAGTGTATGAAGACACATATTCCTGCTACATGTCGCGATTCTATTTGGCACACATGTATATTCCAATTGATCTTTGATGGAACTGTCGCCCAACACCTGTAGCTGGTCCCATTATAATTTACCGGACGTGGTGGCTAAATCGGTAGAACGCAGGCTTCCCATGCGGAAGGTCGGGAGTTTGAATCATAGCCGAATCAAACCAATGATATATAAAATCGACACTTGTCGCTACCTAGCCTGGCACGTGGCATTAATAGGATAGGACAAGGACTGGTTAGCATAGTGTCAGTATAATGTGACCGTGTGGAGCATCGGGTCATGGTGCTGGTGGCCTGCTCTCCCAGTGGGACAGCATTAAAAGGTTGCCATGTGTGTGCACTGTCATAAATCAGCACCCGTCCTGATATGACGTCAGGTATTGCTAGGATGTAAAACAACAACAACAAAACAAATCATTTTAAGCTCTGTTCTACGTTTATGCGCCAATGGAATCTCGGCTTTAAAGTTACATTTGATGTTAATCATCACAATGTACTTAACCTTTTAGGTTGGAGTAACTTTTGTAATATATATATAGTTGGATACATTTGAACTTTAATTGAAAATGTGCTATTTTCGGTATGCCTACCAAACTTTTGGGCTGATTTACCCGTTACCGAGTATGATACTGTCATGGGGTGATGAAAATGGGAAATATTGCGCCTAGAGTGGGACTCGAACCCACATCTCTTTGCATTCTGGGCCAGTGTGCTAACCATTACACCACCTAGGCTCCCTGATATCAACACACTACCCATGCCTACCTGTCTATGTGGTTACTTGCCTGAGAGGTCAGTGCAGCCTACTACACCCCCTGGAATTGTAAGTCTTTTAAATGGTCATTTAATGCTTACAATTACATACATACAGGCAATGCACTTACACATACATACACAGGGTAGGTTCAACAACCATACAGTGCGTAGCTTGTACAGGATCATGGTCACGGCAACCAGTGTCATGGGGGTGATGAAAATGGGAAATATTGCGCCTAGAGTGGGACTCGAACCCACATCTCTTTGCATTCCGGGCCAGTGTGCTAACCATTACACCACCTAGGCTCCCTGATATCAACACACTACCCATGCCTACCTGTCTATGTGGTTACTTGCCTGAGAGGTCAGTGCAGCCTACTACAATACCATAACACAGAGGAAATGCTTAAAGTTGCACAGTCCGATGAAATATGAAATTTTCTAAACCAAGCAATTATCTAGATTTGATTTTTACATATCTAACTTAGATACTGATGCACTTATTGAACATTTGATTCTGCATAGAAGGGAATACAGAGTCAATTTAATAGAACATGTTACTGTAGAGATTGGCAAGCTTGCCAAAACTAATTTTCCTTGTTCGCACTTCAAATATCTAAAAAGTTTGCCATTTAAAATAAAAGTAACTTAAAACTAATGTAAAGTAGATATTAGTGCTCGATCTAATATATTTATATCAGAAAAATTACAGAAACTCAAAACCATCGGACTATGCAACTTTAATGGTTGTACCGGGATCTGAGTTGGATATGTTGGATCAAAACTAGGTTAGTGTTTTGGTTTTGAATAGTTGATCTTTTCATCGGACTAGGCCGCTTTAATCAGTGGGTGTGTGTGTCGTGAGGGAGGGAGGGCTTGGCGTCACAAACCGGTGAGTGATGTGTGGGTGTGATACCGGCGCAGACTCTATTCATTCCGGTGACAGGATTTAACAAACAAAAGAAATTCAAAATTGTGCCACACCCTGTTCCCTAACCGAAGCATAAAAGGACTGGAGCGACACTTTGAAAAAACAACTTGAGAAAAACCTAGAACATTTGTCCCGAGAAAAAAGTGTCGATTCTGATCGATCGGAGTGTTAAGAAGTATTACACAAAAACAAGGTTGTTGCGTCATGTCAGGTACTTTGAAATTTAAATCAGAATCCAGCTGTGGATGTCCCTTGT
Source organism: Branchipolynoe longqiensis (assembly GCA_030323885.1). Lineage (NCBI taxonomy): Eukaryota > Metazoa > Annelida > Polychaeta > Phyllodocida > Polynoidae > Branchipolynoe > Branchipolynoe longqiensis. The sequence continues at coordinate 118,271,083 of CM059187.1, read as the reverse complement.
TGGTTAGGAAAGCAACCGCCGCGGGACCATCGCCTAGTGTGAAATAATTCACATTAAATCCTCTCTAAAGGCCATGTCACACATCACCGGACTGGGGAAACGGATAGAAAACGGACACTGTCCGGTGAAATACGGCAATGTACGGTTTATATACGATATGCATCCGGTGTGTCCGTTCTGATTACAGTGGCAAGTTTTGAACATGCAAAAAACTTGTACCGGACTGACGTGTATGGGTTGGTGTCCGTTTTGAGTCTGTTTAGTCCATTTTGTCTGGTTCGTGTTCATTACCCATCCGTTATGCCTCTGGTTTGCTTCCTGAATAGTCCATTGATGGTGTTGGGGGAATTCAGTCCGTCTTTTTTCCCCCCCACCGTGTCCGTGACTGTCCGGTGGCTATTCGTTCATGTTCGGTACGTCCGTTTGACATTCGGTTGTTATTGTCCAGTGGGTATTCGTTAATGTACGTTCCTTGTCTGTTTCGTCCGGTGGAAATCGCAACATTTCTATACATTTTGACACCAGACACCAACGGACTAGACAATTATTTGTCCGGTTGTGTCCGGTAATCAATCCGGTAAGGTGTGGCAGGCATTTCACTCTCACTTTCTCTCTTGTGACAGGAGGGCAAGTTGGTTGGTTGTTGGAGTTTTACGTCCTGGCAACATCTAAGGTCGAGGAAAACTAATGTTGAACTTTAACACTCAAGTCGTAGGTTAGAACACCGGCCGAGACAAACCAATAACTTACAATCTTGATAAATATTGTCATTTAGTCAGAGGAGCTGGGCACCGCTAAGATAGGGCAAGGATTGATCTGATCAGTAATGAGGATAGTACGATATCGTGTCATGATGCCCCAATATGGCAGCACTATAAATTCGCTACGGCATTCCAAAGACCTTGCATGTTGTTATGAGGTAAAACCCCAATAAATAAGCAACCTGTACCTCTTCTAGCGGCATCCCGCACCTTCTCTCCTGTCGGCATCCCACACCTTCTCTCCTATCGGCATCCCACATCTTCTCTCCTATCGGCATCCCGCACCTTCCCTCCTATCGGCATCCCACAACTTCTCTCCTATTGGCATCCCACAACTTCTCTCCTATTGGCATCCCGCATCTTCTCTCCTATCGGCATCCCGCACCTTCCCTCCTATCGGCATCCCACAACTTCTCTCCTATCAGCATCCCACAACTTCTCTCCTATCGGCATCCCGCACCTTCTCTCCGATCGGCATCCTGCACCTTCTCTCCTATTGGCATCCCGCACCTTCTCTCCTATCGGCATCCCACACCTTCCCTCCTATTGGCATCCTGCACCTTCTCTCCTATCGGCATCCCGCACCTTCTCTACTCTCGGCATCCCGCACCTTCTCTACTCTCAGTCCCGGGCGCGGTGGCCGAATCGGTAGAGCGAGGGCTTTCCATGCGGAATGTCGGGAGTTCAAATCCTGGTGGAGTCAAACCAGTCCCTTAGTAAATTTATACTTGTCGCTTCCTAGCCAGGCACTCGGCATTATTAGGATCGGGCAAGGACTGGTTGGCTCAGTGTCGGGATAATGTCACTGAGTGGGATATGAGGTTATGGTGCTGGCGACTAGGTCTCCTAGTGAGTATAAAGTCAACATGAATGTGCATTGTCACAAGTCGGAACCCATCCTGATGACCGTGCCTGTTGTCAGGACGTAAAACTCCAACAACCAACCAACTCTAGCGCCAGCTGTGCCCGCGGCTTATGTGTGGGATTGGGGTGCATCGGGCTGTACATATTGTCATACAGTCATTATAACCTCGTCAGTAGGGTAGCCTGCCCCTGATGTCCGCATTGACTGGTGGTATAGTCAGCCGGCCGGCGTGTTAATACACCCACTTGACCGGATCATTCACCGCAGACAACCTCAGACCGGGGCATTACAAAGTTGTCGAAGCTAGTTCGGCCTCTTCAGTATCCACTTAAAGCTCCATAATCCGATGAATACATCAGATTTTCGAAACCAATGTACTCGCCGAGATTCTTATCCTACATATCCAACTTAGATGTTAGACACCAGGGCCCGTATGCATGGAGCAGTGTTAGCGGCGTGTGGTGTTATCGCTCTAACACAGGGTAGCTAACACCGGTTATCGGCGGCGTCGAGAACTATGTCAAGCCGTATGCATGGGCGCCTAAACGGTGAGTTTTAGCTAAATGTGAATGTATTTATAGATTTGGGAAATCCCTCGATTTGACAATATGAATAACGCCGCCAATGCTGCGGCTACATTAATATCGGTTCGAATTTAGGGTTAAATTGATAAGATTTCACTTATTGCGTATGTAATTCTGTTAAATATGACAGCATTTAATAGATTTGGGCCTAAGAAATTCCCGCCGATGCGGCGACGGCGGCGGCGGTTTGTTTACTTTACGTTCGTCGATTCGAAAATATAACTTTTAATATCGCCGTCAATGCGGCTGCTGCGTTAATATCGCTTCGTTTTTATGGTTAATTTGCTTAAATTTCACTTATTGCATATGTAATTCTGTTAAATATGATAGCATTGAGTAGATTTGGGTTCCATCCTAGCACTAACACCGCTGTAAACCAGATATGATCGGAGTTAGAATTTCCGAGTTTAAACGCTCGGTGTTAGGCCTAACACTGCTCCATGCATACCAACTTGTCCGCGCTAAACCAGAAATCCCGCGATAAACACGTTTTGCCTCATAACACTGCTCCATGCATATGGCCCCAGTGCACTGATGAAGCATTTGTTGCAATTTTATTGATCCCTAGATAAAAGATTCACACTTGTAGTACACGGGTGAACGACAACTTAGTGTAAATATGGGCGAAAATAGCTTTAGTATGGAACAGGAACTAGAAACTGTGGTTCCAGGATCAAATGGCTACATATATAGGCACAGAATTGGTGAAATGGGCGAGAATGCAAAAAGACAAGATGGCGGCGCTAGAATGTCGTCAATTTCACTTTTAAATCTTATTAAACTAGATATTTTATTATATTTTTCAACTTAAAGGTAGCGGGGAAATATGAAGACATATACAAAGATTAAATGTTGCTTCTTAGATTGTGAAATTAGGCTCTCATAAAGACTCATTTCATTAGCCCGATTTTCCGACTGTTTTTATATAAGGCTGGTCTTCACCCATGTACTGCGAGTACCGGGTGAATCCTTTATCTAATTGATCCTGTGCTATGCAGCTGTACTCGAAAACTGGTAAGCAAAGTCCATGCCCAGTATTTTGATGTGCACGCCAATATTAATTGGGCATCTTTTGAATTATTTTCACTTCAAGTTATCTCCTAAAGTTCTAAAAATTAATGTTTTCGAACCCTGGTCGAGTCAAACCAATGACTTAAAAATTGATCCTTGTCGCTTCCTAGCCTGGCGCTTGGCATTAATAGGATAGGGCAAGGACTGGTTGGCTCAGTGTCAGGATAATGTGACTGAGTGGGATATCAGGTGATGGTGCTGGTGGCCTGGTCTTCCAATGGGGCAGCACTATAAAGTTGCCATGAGTGCGCACTGTCACAAGTCGGTACCTGTCCTGATATGACCTTAGATGTTGCTAGGACATAAACCAACAACAAACAAACAAACTCTAAAAATTAAATTAAGTTGATTATACGAATCCACATAATATATCTAACTACAAAATGTATGGCAGAAACTTATAAACATAGAAAGGTATAGTTGGTTGGTTGTTGGAGTTTTACGTCCTGGCAACATCAAAGGTCATATCAGGATGCTGACTTGTGACAGTGCACACTCATGGCAAATTTATAGTGCTGCCCCACTGGGAAATCAGGCCACCGGCACCATGGCCCGATATCCCACTCAGTCACATTATCCCGACACTGAGTTAACCAGCCCATGTCCTACAGTATTAATGTCAGGCTAGGAAGCAACAAGTATCAATTTGATATGTCATTGGTTTGACACGACTGGGAACCGAAATCCAGATCTTCCGCACACGAGGCCCACGCTCTACCGATTAGGTCACCGCGCTCAGTTCCAAACTTATAAGCAACTTTAAACTAATTAATGGAATTCCAATAATTCCCTAATTTCTGCTTTTTTTTTCATTTAACAATTTTTTATTAATGTTTTAGACAATTTGGGATGACTTAGATTTTTAGAATTTTCCAATTTTCATTCATATCCATTACTACCGATTTTTTAAAGAATTTGTTTTCTTCCAATTCGATTTTCTATACGTTTTAGATATTGTTTGTTCATTTTTCTTCTCTCTCTCTCTCTCTCTCTCTCTCTCTCTCTCTCTCTCTCGTCTCTCCTCTCTCCTCTCTCTCTCTCCTCTCTCTCTCTCTCTTTTTTTAGATAGACGATTTTCCATAATTCCACTAATTTCCAGTAGAGATTTCTACTGCAAAACCTTTAATCGAATGGGCAAAATATGAAGAATTTGGTGTGCTGTGATTGGCCAATATTCAACGATGACTTTCTCATAAGGTTAAGCACTGACACCACCGGTGGAACCTCCTGTCGCATTATGAGAACACTAACCGTCAATACTGAGCCTACCCGGTCTGTTTTACACTAATTTCATCAACCCCAACTGGCATCCCTGGCAAATGACCTGGATCTGCTGGGTCCCATGACTGGCTGTGTTCCCTCGACTATAACCGCTAAATACCACTCACATTCACCACAGTGTCATTGGTAAATTATTGCTGGATTTTCTCATATTACACCGACTTTTGTTTTTGCTATTTATTTTTTAATGGTGCGTCTCTTTCTTTAAATTATTTTAGTAGCTGCGGTCGCACATCAGTCGGCTAATTGAACTGGTTAGATTTAGACTCACAGAATAGACTCATTTAAAATACAATGACGTCACAGCTCAATGTGTGATTCCCGCTTTCTTAGTTGTTTCCGAAGTGCTCTACCTGAAATCTGCTTAGTAATTTATAGAAGGATGTACTTTTTTGTTAACAATGCACGCACACAAAGAGGACAAACCTTTACCGGAAATTGCTATAAAATTATAAATGCAGCGTGGTTTATTTTTCTCTGTTGGGGTGGTTGTGGGAGTTAGCAGCTGTCGCACTCCCCCAATTATATCGTAAAGTTGTAGGCAATGCCCGTGGGGGTCAGCGAGTAAGTCGAAATAATTATGCGCCAATTAATATGAGTAATATCTGTTACGGGTGCGAGCATGGGGTGGTTTTGATAATTAGGTGGAAATCTTTGTTAGTACAAATAGCAGGTGACAACAAACCTATGTGGGTCAGGCCGGCCTCTCCTGACCCTTAACCCTGTGGTACAGAATAATCCGTACGAATATGAAAACTGATTGCAACTTCAGTATGGGGTTCTCCGTGCACTAGATTCCGATCCATATATATTGACCAATCAGCATCACAAATTACGTTTTCTTCCGTGACCTAATAAACTGATTGCATGCATGCACAATCAGCTTATGTTGGTTTACATTTTGCGAATGTTTATCGAACATTCAACAGCCCTCACAAAAAAAACTTCTAGTTTCTCGCGACTGTTTTCAAGCGGCGTTTCGACGAAGTATGGTTGTAGCAAGTAGCGGTGGCGATGAATCGTGTTTGGAAGCATTTCAAAGCGATAGTGATGAAAGTTTCGAAGGTTTTGATTACAGTGAAATTCGGAAAAGTGTGCCCATGATCCAAGATTCACCAGGGGAAGCAATGACAAAATGGAGCTCAGAGATTTCGAAACTTCGGATGGCGATGACGAGGATGGTCAAAACTCTGACAATGACAGTATTGCTACTGGGACTAGTTCAGATTCGTCTGAGACTTGACTGGGACAATGACCAACAAACCAGTGGACCAGTCAAATCGTCAACCCAACTGACATTCGGTTCGTTGATTCGGCTCAGGTTTGTGCAGTTGATGGTGATCGTTGTGTTGACATGTCAGCAGAGGAGCTGTTTGCGCTGTTCTTCACTGACTACCTGTTGTGTGACATAGTGGACAAAGCGAACAGGTGTGCTGCTGAGTGCAGAGACAAGCTACAGAAGGGTGAAAAACTTATGGAATGTCAAGACATTGTTGTGCCTGAACTACAAACGTGGTTGGGCCTTGTACTGGCAATGGGGCTATGTCTTGGACATCTTGCCCTACCCTGGGAAGAGAGGGGACACTGGTGTAGGAAAGACTACACAGATGGTGTTGGATGTCTGCAAGCACCACCTGAGCAAAGGACACCTTCTATTCATGGACAACTACTACACTAGTGTCGAGTTGATGGACAAGTTGACAGCAAAGCAAACTCTGTCATGTGGAACTGTCAACGCAAACAGAGTGGGTCTTCCAGCAGACATGAAGAAGATGTGTGCTGCAGTATAGAATTTGAAGCGTGGCAAGAGCATCAAATGCATGAAGGGGCGGATGCTGGCTGTGACATGGAAAGACACTTTGTGCAATGTGCCTGATGTGTTGGGACATGGTAGAGTGAAGCGACGAGAGAAGTGTGGTGCCACAGAGCTGACTGTCAGCAGGCCAGAAGCCATCGTCATCTACAACAAGTTTATGGGTGGTGTTGATCTGTCTGACCAACGTGTCTCAACATCCCGCCGACACATGAAATCGTTGACATGGTATCTGCAGATATTCTTCCATGTCCTGCATCACAAGTGTACCTGCTGAGCAGAGAACTGTATCCTACGAGCAAGCAGACATAACAGCAGTTCATGGTGAAATTGATCGATGCCTTGATTGCTGGGCGATCATTTCTGCTGATTCAATCGACAGCTTGACCATGCACCAGAGAAACTCAACAGTAGTTCGAAGTGTGTTGCACACAAAAATAGGGTAGACACTGTCTTTGCTCGTGCAGTGTGCAAAGTTTGCCTGTGCCCCTATCCATGCTACCATCGTTACCATTACATGGTAGGATACGGCGATCTGATGAAAGCTGGAGCAGCTCCAGCTAGGAAGCGGAAACACTGACTTGTGTCATGGAGAGGAAATGACTGCCGGTGAACAATTGATTGATTGATTGATTGGAGTTAGATATTTAGAATCAAATTTTAATAATTGTTTTAGTTTTGAAACTTTGATGCTTCGTCGAACTATGCAGCTTTAAATACATTACTTCTCTTCAATGGACAACTTTTCATCCGGACCAATGTTGTCCTGACATAGCATGTGTCCAGTCATTGGGTGGACAATTAAATGAAACAAAGACAATTTGCAATCTCTAGAGAAATGTCCGCATGCGGCAGGGGTTCGCCGATCATAAGGATCACTTAAAGTTGCATAGTCTGATGGTTTTTGAGTTTTGACATTTTCGGAAATAAATACATTAGGTTGATAGTTATAATGTACCTTACTTTAGCTTGAAGTAACTTTTATTTTAAGTGGGTACCTTTTGAGATATTTGAAGTGTAACCATGCTAAATTAATTTTGACAAGGTTGCCAAAACTCTGACACCATAGCCTTCTGCAGTAACAGGTTCTATTCTATTGCCTCACTATTCCCTTTTGTGTGGCGACAAATGTTTAATAAGTGCCCCCGTATCTAAGGTAGGTATGTAGAATGCAATTTAGACAATTATTTTGGTTTTAAAATGTTGATGTTGTCATCGGAGTATGCAGCTTTAAGACAGGTTCTAACAAAGTTGTAATGCAGTAAATACTACTGTTTATATACATAGGTGTACATCCCCACCCACGGGTCCCGGCCGGGGACCAGTGAGCCATGTCTGACCTCAACCCATAACGTGACCCCGACAAAGCAACATACCCTTGGAGAGTAGTAACAAGGCCATATCATTTATTGCCATTTTAAACCGATAGCACTCTGCAAAATGGCAGTTGACAAACAACTTCCCGGAAACTGGCCTGCGGGTATGCGACATTCTGCGTCGTGTTACACGCCCACCAGAGACGACCCCAGGACACATCCCACCCCCTACCCCTACCAACCCCACTCCACCCCCACAACCGCCGCCCCTGAACACATAACAATAATGTGCTAACATCGGCCAGACCGAGTGCAGGCCTCCCGTGCGGGAGATCGGGAGTTCGATTCCAGGTCGAGTCTAACCAATAACTTACAAAATTGATACTCGTTGCTTCCTAGCTTGGCGCTCAGCATTAATACTAGGTTAGGGTAAGGACTGGTTATCTCAGTGTCAGAATAATGTGACTGAGTGGGATATCGGGTCATGGTGCTGACAGCCTGATTTCCCATGGGGAAGCACTATAAAGTCGCCATAAGTGTACACTGTCACAAGTCGGTACCCGTCCTGATATGACCTTAAGCCCCAGTCACACCTACCCGGATCAGGGACCGGACGAGTCCCGGGGCGTGATCCGTAGCTCATCCGTGGCTGGTCCTTGGTGATCCGTGGCTGGACTGGGGTCTGCCCCGGATGTTTTATAATGTTTAAGGTTTGTGTTGACGATCTGAACATCCGGGCTCGATCCGGCATGATCCGGGGTAGTCCGTGTCCCGTCCGGGGCCACGGTTTAACCCGGATTAGCCACGGACAACTCCCGGATGAGCACGGATCGGCATGGAGCAAGTCCACTTCAAGTCCAGGACTACTCCGTGGACACACCGGGTAGTCTGGGGGGTGGTCTGGCTCAGTCCCGGGCGATCCAGCCTCTGGTCTGGGGGTAGTCTGTGGCTCATTCGGGTAGGTGTGACCGCGAGGCCAAAAACGACCAAAATAGCGATTTTGTCCGGGACAGTCCTTGGGTGGTCCGGCTAAAAATCCGGGGCTCGTCCGGGTAGGTGTGACTGGGGCTTTAGAATGTTGCTGGGATGTTAAACTCCAACAACCAGCCAACCAACATCGGCCAGTCTGTTTCCATGCTCATGCACCTTTTTCTGATACTTTGAAAGAAAACACTGATGCGTGTGTATGTGTTATTGATTTGATATAACCTGTACTATTTTAGATAGTTCTCTTGATTGCTGCTGAAGATATATGTTCCGCTTATTTTTTGTTATTGTGCGGATGAGGCAGTTTGTCATTTTGACAGCAAGTCCTGTCAGGTGGGAACATTTTTGTTCCTCAAGATTAAGGAATTCAATTTTCGTAGCAGATGGCATAGTTTTTTGTACCAAATGCATCGTTTCGGGTATGGGCGCTTGACGCCGGTGTGGCGTTTTCAGCCGTGTGCCTTGTTCAGCCATCCACATAGACTCAAACTCAAGGCATTGTCAATGGTCATGAGCAATCTTCATACAGAAAATACAGCACCTATTAACAAATCGCTTGGTACACATATAGAAAACATCTTTACCAAAAAGATTATATTAAATTTATACGGTTAGTGTTCTTGATTTCTATTAATTTGGAATAAAACTAATGTTTTCCCACTGTGCGTACCATCAAACTCAAGCCATTGTCAATGGTGGTGAGCAATCTTCATACAGAAAATCCAGGAAAAGTGAAATATCTCTAAAACCGAGTAGGGTCCACAGCGACGAAAAAACAAAAACGGCTAACCACTGGGTCATATCGAGCATACCCTTGCAGGATTAGTTTCCCATTCAGTAAGTAGTGATATTGTGTGATTTAAACAGCAATCAATGTAGATCAATTTCAAATATACTTCAAACAATTTAATCTGTGCAAAAGATACATAAATATGTGATAATGTCTTAACAATAAACTCATCAAATAATAATTGTCTCACAGAGGTCTAGCCTGGTCCCCTGACACTCATTTGGGCCATAATCGATTAACACGACGCAGGCGACTCCGGTCACCCGAGTCGTCAGAATTTCAAATCGAACACTGCGAGTAGAGTCGACAAATACACGTGCCGTGTGCAAAACGATCCGACCCAAGTAACCCACTGTCACGGTTTCAGTTCTCAACCTCGCTTGGTAGACATATAGAAAAGATCTTTACCAAAAACATTGTATTAAATTTATAAGGTTAGTGACTCACGACCATTGACAATGCCTTGAGTTTGAGTCTGTGCGGACGGCTGAACACGGCACACGGCTGAAAACGCCACACCGGTTATATCTGACGCTTTCCCTCACAGGTGGCGCCACCGACTAACCTCGTCATGGTCCACTAGAGGGCGCCATCTGTTGACACACATTATCAACATCCACAGGGTGGAGTAGTTGGATACTGCTGCGAACAAATTGGACCAAGGGGAAAAATACATAGTAGATGGAAGGGGGGGGGGCGGCTTAGTGGATGCTTGAAAAACATTTTAGCGTCGTTGATTATATTTTGTCGCTCCTCTTCTTTTGTTGAGGGGTGATGTGAATACGTGGTGTCGACTAAACCGACACGGAAAGCCGCTATCCCCCGAGTAGCGCATATTGTGTTACCTTTCCGATACCAACACGTTTCAATGCTGCTGCTCGTTTTATGTCAAGATCTTATCAGTGCTATCGGAATCCAGAATAAGAATCACGCAAGCCTGTTTTGCAAGCGGACGGAACCAGCAGCTCTCCGCCGTGAGATTGTTCTCACATGTCAGTCACGTGACGCTTCGATGACTGATACATTGGCGCATGTTGTCGATGTCAGATGCGCATCGGCGCACGCGTGGAAGTTAATCCTGCGAGACATGGCCTACTCTAAATATAATCCCGGTGTTAAATGATACGTGTAGGAAATGCAGCATATGTCTGGGTGTGGTTGTGCGTCTCTCGACCCATCTCCTTTCACCCCCTGCAAACATGCACCCCCTCTCAGGGCATTCTCTCCTCTTCTCCTCCTCTCCTCCTCTCCTCCTCTCCTCCTCTCCTCCTCTCCTCTCCCCCTCTCCTCCTCTCCCCCTCTCCCCCTATCCTCATCTCCTCTCCCCTCCCCTCCCCTCCCCTCTCCTCTCCTCTCCTCTCCCCTCCCCTCCCCTCCCCTCCCCTCTCATCTCCTCTCCTCTCCTCTCCTCTCCCCTCCCCTCCCCTCCTCTCCCCCATTCCCTTACGGCGTCCCGGGGTCCGGTTTCAAACCACACACCGACGCTGCCGACCATTTGATACCCGCCGAAGTGCTCAACGCTAAATCTTACTTTGTGGATCCGACTTTGCTGGGGCGCGTCCTCAACTTACGGGGCGAGGGAACCTACAATTTGTAGGCGCCCCCTTGTGGCGGTAATTTATAGCCGCGGCAAGGGCAGCAGGACGAGGCTGAGGGTTGTGTTGTGTGTCAGCCCAATAGACAAGTAATATGTGTGCACCAGACAGGATGGCCGAATGAGTTGAGTCCGTCTCCCGTTTTGGTAGATCGTGGGATTCGAACCCTGGTCAAGTTAAACAAATTACTTTAAAATTGATATTTGTCGCTTCAGCATTATTAGGATATGGCAAGGACTGTTTGGCTCAGTGTCAGGATAATGTGACTAGGTAAGATATCAGGTCAATTGTGCTGGCGGCCTGCTCTCACAGTGGGGCAGCACTATAAAGTTGCCATGAGTGCGTAGTTGGTACCCATCCTGATATGACTTTTGATGTTGCCAGAATATAAAACTCCAACAACCAACCATGAGTGGTGCATTATCCGACCAGAACCCCCATTTTTACTATTGCGCCAGAAGAGTGCAAGTGTGTGAGTGAGGAGGAGAGAGAGAACAACAGCATCAACGCATTGTTTTATAACAGACACACACACACAAAACAGACTACCTAATAAGGCCAGGGGTGGTGCACGCGTGAGAATTAATGTAGACATCCACCCGCAAAAACGCCGATAAAAGGGGTACTGTTGGGATGAAGCGAGTGAAGCCTTTGTTTATTTGAAATTGTTCGCAGGTTGGTTGTTGATGTTGTTCACTGGTTGGTTGGTGGTGGTGGTGGTGGTGGTGGTTGTTGTGAGGGGTTAAACGTTGTATGGATGTGCTAAAACACTTTAACAAAAGTTTAAAAAAAAATTCTTCTTGAAGATTTATAATGCCTATCACGGATATGTCTGAATAGACTTGTTTTCACCATTAGACACGAGAGAAAGCCTACACTTTTACCGACCAAAGGGATTTTTAACCTCCCACACCACATAGACATGGTATGAGAGCAACTGGCCTTTGATGTCGCTGGAAGTTATACACAGCGGTGGAAATCCAAATTGGCAGAGGTGCGGGCATGGGGAATCGAACCACCGACCTTCAGATTAGGAGTCCGACCTAGAAAAAAAGTCAGACACTCTAACCACTCTGCCACAGAGAACACCACGTTAATGTTATAATGGTATGCGTAGTATGTGTATTTATTATTTGGTTCCGTATTGAGATCCAGGGGTTGGAATTTATGTTATTGTTGGATGCCCATCAATACTGTCACACATCACTATGGGTAGTATATATATATATATACGCGCACACCCGTGGAAAGTACATTATCTGTTGCCCTACTAGGATCCAGGGACTGGAAGTCATGATAGATGCCCATCAGTACCGTCAGACACCACCATGGATAGTATTATTACAGGTATGTATAATCTGGTGCTATACGAGGGTCGAAGGGCTAGAAGCCTTGTTGTAGATGCCTGGCAATACCGTCACACACCAAAGTACATGGATTATTATCTGGTGCCATATTGCGATCCAGGGGTTGGAATGGAAGCCTTGTTAGATGTCCATCAGTACTGTCACACCACCACCACCACCACCACCACCACACCATCCCCCTTTGGGAGACTATAGTGACCTGGGCGAACACCTGTGCATGATCCTTTAGATAGGCCGGCCTGGCCGTAGTTCAGGTGCGTTCTACACCGGTGCGATGGGCCCCTGATTTACGGTCACGTGGGTGAATCCACCCGGCGGCCAGGGCCGCGTTCAGGCTCCGTCTCGGAGGCGCCTCGGAGGCGCCCATGACGTCAGGCTAGTCTGAACGGATTTAGCTATTGGCCGCCTCGAAAATGGCGGCCTTCATAGGCGGCGGCCATTTGCAATCGAAATGCTGCGCTCTGATTGGATGAAACCACTGCAGGCGGCGGCCATTTTCGAGGCGCTGTTTTGTCTCCTGCCTGAAAAGGGAGGCGTCGCCGAGACGTCGCCGAGACGGACCCTGAACGCAAATAGACCAAAAAGCATCGCGGAGACGTCGCCGAGGCGCCTCCGAGATGGACCCTGAACGCGGCCCTGGTGTTCTCTGTGTCGAGTGGATCTCATCCGCAAGTGCTCCCGTCGCATTAACAAATCACCCGTCACCTTTTACAGTGCTAAGTCAGTTAGTTCTTTTAAACTTAAAGCTGCATAGTCCAATGAAAGCAGGCCATTTTCGACACTAAAACAAAAACCTAGATTAAAAAAAACTTAGACCGGGCGTGGGGCCGAATCGGTAGAGCACAGGCCTCGCGTACGGAAGATCGGGAGTTCATGAATTCGGTTCCCGGTCGAGTCAAACCAATGACTTAAAATTGATACTTGTCGCTTCCTAGCCTGGTGCATTATTAGGATATGGCAAGGGCTGGTTATCTTGGTGTCAGGATAATGTGACTGAGTGGGATATCGGGTCATGGTATCGGCGGCCTGATTTCCCAGTGGGGCAGCACTATAAAATCACCATGAGCGCGTACTGTCACAAGTCGGTACCCATCCTGATATGACCTTAGATGTTGCTAGGACATAAAACAACAACAAACAAACTATCCAACTTAGCCACTGGTGTACTTATTAAATATTTGTTGATGTATATTATGGAATATAAATTTAATTTAATACGACAGGCTACTGTTGAAGCCTATGGTGTTCAACATTTCGGAGTGCCCGCCAAAAGTAATTTTGCATGCTTTAACTTCAAATACCACCAATCTTAGCCATTTGTAATCGAAGTCATTTCAAACTAGATTACCTCATTATTATATCAATCAACCTATTATATTTATCCAAAAGACCCAAAGCCATCGGACTGTGCAACTTTAAATCATGTTGTGATATCACTTTTTTTTATATATTTTTTTAAAGGTCATTTAGAATTAAATTATGGTATATTATATCAATCAACTTAATATATTTACCTAATATACCCAAAGCAGTCGGAATATGTAACTTTAAATCGCTAAAAGGGGACTGACTGGTGTCTGCGATGTTGTGTTATATTCTGTGTTTATTGTGATATATATACACTACACGGTTTTAAAATGGACGTTATCTGCGGAGCATGCGCAGTGGATTGCTACACACATTAGTTCTTTGCACTACCTCAGGAGGGCAGGTTGCTGTTGGAATCCCCATGTGCGATTCTTTGTTTATTGTTCTTTTGCATCCTAGCAACGTTTTAAGGTCCTAAGCCAGACTCGGTGCCTGAATCTGTAAGAGCGTAGGCTTCCCGTGCAGAAGGTCGGGAGTATGAAACCCAGTCGAGCCAAAGCAGTGACTTACAGAATTGATACTTGTCGCTACCTAGCCTGGTGCTCAGCATTACTAGGGTGAAGCCAGAACTGGTTAGCTCAGTATCAGGATAATGTGGGAAGTCATGGTGCCGTTGGCTTGGTCTCCCAGTGGGGTAACACTATAAAACCCGTCTTGACATGACCTTAGATGTTGCTAGGACGTAAAACAACAAACAAACTATAAAGTGGCTATGAGTGCACACTGTCACAAGTACCCATTCTGGAAATACCTTAGATGTTGCCAGGACGTAAACCCTCCAACCCAACAAATCTAAGGACTGGGGGTCCCCTTCGAAGACCTTTTCCATGTGGCAGGTTGCACAGTGAGCTGCTACCCGCAACATTAGTTCTGCCATTGCCGTCAGGGGGCGGGTTGATGATGGAACTAATGAAGTCGTAAATACTCTACTGTGATTATTACATTATGTGTACATTTGAATTATTCTTTGATTGAAAATAAATATAAGTTTGCGTAATTAACTGAACCACTCGCGACTGGAAGACCCAATACTCTACCGCTGAGAAATGCACTATGAATCAAATTAATCTCCCCCCTCCCAAAATATCAGACACCAAATAAACAAGCGGGACAGCAATTTGTTGATGGTCTGGCCCCCCAGGTGCGTGCTAAACCCACAGTCACCATGGCGACTGTTGGGCACCCTCATCATCACGTCATGTAGTTGGGGGGGGGGGGTGTTTCCTTTGAGTGGGCGTCACACCTGTGTACTGTAGTTAGTTCAGGTGTAAGGCTGGTGCCTTTATTACCTATGGCTCTATACACTGCCCGCTGTGACCAGACTGTTTCCTACAATGTATCTGTTTGTGGAATATTTACCACTGGGTTTACAACTGGGTTTAACGGCTGTATCTAACCTACACTCACACCCACTTCCACCGGACGCGGTAGCTCAATCGGTAGAGCGCATGGTCCCCGTGCGGAGGGTCGGGAGATCGAGTCCCATCCGAGTCAAACCAATGACTTAGAAAGTTGATCCCTAGCCTGGCGTTCGGCTTTAATAGGACTGGTTGGCTTGGTGTCAGGGTAATGTGACTGAGTGGGATATTTGGTCATGGTGCTGGCTGCCTGATTTCCCACTCTGACAGTGCTATAAACATGCCATGAGTGTTCACAGTCACAAGTCAGTACCCAGCCTGATATGACCTTAGATGTTGCCAGGTTGTAAAATTCCAACAAACAACCAAATCCTGTTCATTTGTTGTGGAGTTTCGCCTACTCCACCACCAACAAATTACTATTGCTGCGAGCGATTTTCAATGACATTCTGTCCAATTCCGTTGACAAAATGTCGCAGGTGTACAGATAATAGCCATTTTATAATGGGGTCTGCACCATCAGCTATTATTGTACCCCAAACCAAGCAACCAACTTGTTTTTGAGCTGTCGGGTGCGTTAACTGCCAGTTGATGCATAACTAATCAACTCAACCTCCACCCACCCACCTCACCCACCCCACCCACCTGTAGCTGGATATAATCCCTGATAGCAGGATTACTACTCTTGATAAGATCAAGCATTCCATGTCCGCCTGGCAGTACCTGACTATTGTTCACGTACTTACGATGTTGTTGCTCTTCTTAAATCTTTTGATGTTGATGTTCTTATATTATTGCAGACTTTTTTATATAAAAAACCTAGTACCTTTTCTTCAACTAATAATATTCACTATTCATTAAAGGTTTGGAGGAATTGGTAAATTTATCAATTGTTGTGGGATTATTCCAATAAAGGACACACGCACATACAGTGGGGAAGGTATTGGTGATGATCTCAATACATGTCGTCACTATTTGATGATCACTACTAATTAGAAATTGATTATTATGGGTAGTTTATTAAAATTATTAAATCAATCATAGATCTATGTTTGATTTAAATTCCAGTCATGTGTTTTCCACGAATGTGTGAACTACCTCATGTATAACTACATTCAAACTTTAGTCCCGACATATACATGACTTCATTTAGAAGTGGGAGCGGGACGTAGCTCAGTCGGTAGAGTGTCCATCTGTGAAGGTGTGGATCACCCAATCGATCTTTTTCAGTGGACCCATTTGCAGTTTGGGATATTTCCCATCCTGGCCAGAGGTCCACAACTGGCTCATCAAAGGCTGTGGTATGTGCTGTCCTGTCTGTAGAAAGGTGCGTATAAACGACCCCTTGCTGCTTATCAGAAAGAGTAACCTATTTGGTGGCAGCAGTCTTCCTCCAAAGAAATATGTCAGAATGACCAAATATTTGACATCCAATAGCCGATGACACAATCCAAAAAATGAATGTGCTCTAGAGGCGGCGTTCAATGAAACAAACTTTACTTTACTTTCATTTAGAAGTAATAACAATATAATATTATATTTTAGATGTTATGTAGTGAGTGGTTCTCTGAAGGCGACAGCCCTCACGCACATTTCAACTTTACTTTACTTTCATTTAGAAGTAATAACAATATTATATTTAGATGTTATGTTGTGAGTGGTTCTCTGAAGGCGACAGCCCTCACGCACATTTCAACGTGCTGGATGTGGCTGAATCCCTTTGCGATTAGACGGTGGAAAGACTGCTCGCTTGTCACCTGCGTACAAAACCACAACGCTTGCCACTCAGCAGCAAAGAGGGGAGGGATCAACTATGACCTCGACGTTCCGGTGGTGTATGCGAAATGGGAGGGGCTGTGGCTTAAGAAATAAATACCCTCTCCCCCCCCCCCCCCACACACTCCCACGCTTCCGTTTATTTAACCTCATCAGATGGCGCGCATTCCGCACATACCTGTTGCAATTTGACTACTTTGTCGTCGGCCCCCGCCCCCGCCCTCGCCGCCTCCTCACCTGCCTTCCTTCCCTCCCACGGCACACCTACCTCCTTACACACCAGCGCATCTAGTCCACCCAAGGATCACGTTGCAGTGTGATCCAGTCCTGTGCAAACCTGCGAATGATTGCAGTCGGTGGTACCTGTTACAGTGTTAGCTAGCCAGATATACTCACTCACACCATCTCTCTCTATCTCTCTATATATAGATATTTATATGTCTGTATATTTTCATTGTTATTTATCTCTTCCGATAATCCCTAGCAACCTTGAGGTTATTGATATTGAACAAATATAAATGTGTGTGTGTGTGTGTGTGTGTGTGTGTGTGTGTGTGTGTGTGTGTGGAGGGGGTAATGGGACAGCGCGCACACCTTACCCTGGATATGACAATGTATGGCATCTTCCCAGAGAACAGAATTGACTAGGCCAATTTCAAAGTATATAAGCAGGGCCCCCGCATATAAGGCAGCCCTGGCACGTGTGTGAGTGCCAGTTTGAAGTGCTTGAAGTTCTATTCCATGTACCTCATGTGTGAGATTTTTGGGTTAAAAAAAAAAATTTAATCAAGTGGCAGCTGGTATCAAATGTTATTATAATAAATGTGACATTCAGAGTTAAAAGTAAATAAAATAAAAGTTCCGCGGGGCGTCATAAATCAGCCTAGGTCGTTATAAATCATGTACCGTTGGTTGGGCTATTTAGTCACGCATACTTTTGTATTGACATGAAAGTCAAAGTGGAATATTATGTTTATTGTTTATTTGTGCTTCAGTCAGAAGTATGTACACATTAATTATATCAGTACTCGTTTGATCCAAGATGGATAGTTGAGAAGATGATAATAATTGAGCCACATCCATGAGATTTGCAAATTAAAACTACCAATTGCATACTGTTTGAACAATTATATACAGTAGTACCTCTTTTCTGTGACACATATGATCGACGAACACCTGGCATGTGTGGACAAGTTTCCAACACTCAAACTGTCCGTGTTTCATTTGATAGTCCCTCCATTGACAGGACACCTGTTATGTCAGGACAACATACATAGTTGATCGTTTGCTATTTTACGTCCTAGCAACAGGCTGAGGTCATACCGACTTATGACAGTATGCACTCATGGCGATTTTATAGTGCTGCCCCACTGGGAAATCAGGCCGCCGGCACCATGACCCGATATCCCACTCAGTCACATTATTCTGACACCGAGCTAACCAGCCCTTGCCCTATCCTAATAATGCCGAGCACCAGACTAGGAAGCGACACATATAAATTTGTACGTCGTTGGTTTGACTCGACCGGGAACCAAACTCACGATCTTCCGCACGCGAAGCCTGTGCTCTACCGATTCGGCCACTGCGCCCGGTAGGACAATTGATCATCCTGACATTACCTCAGATGTTGCCAGGACGTAAAAAACCCCAACAACCAACCTACAAAGTTGAACATGCCGTTGAAGACAGGGACTACTGTAATCCTGAGCAAATACATGGTTGTAAGCGGACACGTGATCGGTCAGTGTCCCACTGTCCAGGTGGAAACATGGGAAGGAAGGAATGGTGGGTGGGGGGCATGGGAGTGCCATGTGGTGAACGTGATGTTGCAGGCCTCTAGGGGGCGCCACCTGACTACTGCCAAGAACCTGCACCAGGGCCTGTGGGGAGGTGGGTGTGTGTGAGCTGGTTTTTTACTAATGCCCGGATGATATGCAAGCACATCCCGGGGTGGACCTTTTAACTTGCAGTGTTCATCGAGAGCAATAAGGCCTCTGGTCCGATGGTGGTGAGCTTGTTGCAGATCTGTACCACGGAATGTGCCTGGTTTGCCTTAGTCCTTACGGTACCGCCATCAGGCCACGAGGACTGGCTAACTAACACGTCAACAAAATTTTTGTTTTTATTAAGACTAATACAAAAATCAGGCTTATTTATTTTAATTGTATATATATATATTATATATATGTATACATGCCTATATTCCCATATCCGAAACCCTCGGGGGCCAGTTGTATTTCGGAACTAAGAATGTTTCTGATAATCAGAATAAAGGTATTTATGCCCCCAATACCCGATGTTTACTTTCTGTTCTGGGGGGTTGTCAAACAAACAAAGGAACAAAGTATAAATGTATTTATCAAACATTAATATTGCAGTTGAAACATATTCGCAGTAAGTGGGATAAATATAGAATACAGATACTATTACAGGTTATTTATAGGGTAATATGCTGATGAATAAAATAATGGGATAATTATCAACCAGGTATTCTCAAGTATAATAGTTGGTGTAACTTAAAGTATATAAAGCTTCAAATAAACATACACCATAATCAAATACATTAATATTTCCCCAGAGGAATGGATGAACATTCAGAATAGGTGGGATAAATAAAGCGCATGCATAATATTAGTTTATTATATTCTGGAGAGAGAGACAGAGACAAAGACAAAGAGAAATAGTTTTTTGGGACTTTTCTGCTTTCCGAATTTTGGATAAGGGAATATGGCCTTGTATATCAATACACAGCTTTTCGCATTGCTGTGGATTATGGCAATCATCAGTGTTTAATTTGGCCTGTTTGAAAACAACGACATCCTGGTCTGGTTGTTGTTTTGCTTCAGTAGAAGGCGCGACTGTGTAGGCTATTGCCCATCCCTTGAAGCAACCCGTTGCGTCTGACACACACAGACCACACATACCTGAACGTGGCCAGCGCACACACAGGTCTCAAGTGTAAACCAACTGACTCACTTGTTTTTCTGGGTCGTCAAATTCGGATCTCTCTCATTCGCTCGCGATGCCAACCATGGTCTGGGCAGTATATGCAGTGACTACAAGCAATGTGCAATGAAGAACATGGTTGTCATTTTGGTGGGGGGTGGGGGGGGGGGGTTCCTTGCACAACACCCACCCACGTGACGCCCAAAGGGAGATGTGCACCCACCTGTATTGGTACAGTGTGTGTGGCCGAGCAGCCCAGGGGCCGTATTCATGAGCGCGGGGTACGGTTAGTGTGAGGTTAGGCTTACCCGTTGGGTAGGTATCCCGCCGGTTAAGGGCGGAGATTAATTAGGTCAATCTGCATTCACCAATGTTCTAGCCGGTCGGGATAGCTACCCCTTCGCTTTGTTTACATTAGTCGATTCGAAAATATTAATATCGCCGCCGTTACGGCGTCAGCGTTAATTTCACTTCGGATTTAGGGTTAAATTGAACAAATTTCACTTATTGTGTATGTAATTCAGTTAAATATGACAGCATTTAATAGATTTGGACGTAAGAAATTGTCGGCGGCGGCGGCGGCCATTTTTACTTGACGTCGACAGTATGGATATCGACGTCGCTGCAGCGGTGGCGATTTGTGTACTTTACATTCGTCGATTCGAAAATATTAATATCGCCGCCGTTACGGTGTCAGCGTTAATTTCGCTTCGGATTTAGGGTTAATTTGAATAAATTTCACTTATTTCGTATTTAAATCGATCAAATATGATCGCATTGAATAGATTCAGAGCCACACACACTCACTATCCCCTCGGGGTAGTGGCTTACCCCTGATTCGAAAGTGGGGTAGGGTACCCCCCGGTTAGGGCCCCAGGGTAGCGCTACCCTAAGCTCATGAATACGGATTTTCCACCGTTAGCCGGGGGGGATACCCTATCCTACGGTTAGAGCCCTACCCCGAGCTCATGAATACGGCCCCAGGTGTAAACATGAACCACCGTAGGGGAAAAACACCTAGGTGAGTCAGAACAACAATAGCCACAACGCAAATCTGAAATTATTCATGATGCAAAAATAAATAAATGTACTATGCTACTCGTGTGTTTACATGTATGATTATATGTGTTTGCATGTCTTTACTAATTATGTGGAAATATATGTTAATGCATTAACATATATTTCCACATAGTTAGTATGAATAGAATATTATATAGGTTTGTTTGTTGGGGTTTCATGTCCTAGCAACATATACTCGATAATATTTTATTTATATAATTCATATGTAAAGCCTTGCCAACACATATAATCACATGTAAACACACGAGTAGCATAGTACATTTATTTAATTGTGCATCATGAATTATATATATACAGGCATTTGATTTCTCTGGTTTTAGCGGAATTCCGTTTTTTTTCTGGCCGCCGAAACCGGAATTCCAGGGTTTTAGCGGAATTCCGTTTTTTTCCCTGGCCGCTGAAACACCTCTGCAGCTCTGAAATACACTATTTGCAGTCCTTCCGCAACTCAGTGGGATGCTGTGTTCCCATGATAACCTTTAAAAAATATGTCATGGTATTTTCCTGCACCCAATCACATGCCTGTATATATTATTTTAGGAGGTATTATTTTGTGCCAATAAGGGGAATATTGCGAATAGAACAGGATTTGAACCCGCCCTTACTTCTATTTCGGTCATAGTATCTTAACCATTGGTCTACCTAAGCTCTCTGTTCGGGATGGCCGAATGAGTTAGAGCGTCCGTCTCCCGTGTTGGTACACCATGGGATCGTGGGTTCGAACCCTGGTCGAGTCAAACCAATGACTTAAACATTGATACTAGCCAGGCGCTCGGCATTATTAGGACAGGGCAAGGACTGGTGTGCTCAGTGTCAGGATAATGTGACTGAGTGGGATACCAGGTCATGGTGTCGGTGGCCTGATTTCCCAGTAGGACAGCACTATAAAGTCGCCATGAGTGCACACTGTCACAAGTCGGTACCTGTCCTGATATGACCATAGATGTTGCTAGGACATAAAACAACAAACAAACCAACATTCTCAGTTAATGATGAAATGGGGGGTGGTTACTTGTAGTGCGTGTGAGTGAGTGCATAATATCTGGAATGGGTGGCCACTCTCTACTCTCCACTATTTTTTGCGGACAAGGTCAGTGAACCGTGACGCGGACCCTGCTCTGCGGCCTCATCCTGCTGGTGATGCACGCCTCAGTTCACCCGACCCATCCGGGGATCTCCGGCCGCACAAAGCCCCCCTCGGCCCGGCCCTGCTTCCCCCCCCCCCCCCCCCCCCCCGACAACCGCCCTCTTGTCTGCACCACGACCCGGATCTCCAGGTATCAACCTACCTGTGTCGTAAACAGGGACCCCCAGGCACCCATCCACAAACACACATACACACACGCACACACACATACACACACACATACACACACGCACACACATACACATACATCCATACACACCAGCTACTCCGCGCCCACCTCCGCCCACCGCCTGCTGTCATCCCCCACCCTCCCACACGTACGTAGCGTACCATGTACATGTTAGGATTCAACTCGTCATGCTACCATTCATTCCTTCTTTCACTTATTTTACATCACTATTCCACTGGGGCTTTTTCTCTCTCCCGAGATCCTATCTACATCAGTACCACCGATGCTGCATACGTTTACTGTTTATATTTATGAGTTATTGTTCTCAGTGCATGTATATGTATATATATATATATATATATATATATATATATAATATATATATATATATATAATATATATATATATATATATATATATGTGTGTGTATATGTGCGTATTTATATGTATAGATATAATGTATACATATGTGTATATACATTGATATACATATATCCTGATATATGCATACATATTGTAATATATACTCTTGTATATCCTTATGTAACAGTATATATAAGGATACATATATATGTGTATAATATAGGAATGTATACTATGATATATATTAAGATAGACATGTGTATATGAGAAGATATACCAGGATATATGAGACTGTCTCAAAAGGTGCTAAGCAATATGGGACAAAACTTTGTCTACAGTAACGATCAACACACTATCTACTTATGCATTTGCTCAGGATAAACAGATTTGTTTTTTAAATGGTGTTTCATAATCCCAATAGAATACATACTGATTTGAAGAAAATGTCCTTGTGTTTTCAGTGTAACCGTTTCTGTGCTGTTTTGTGTCAATTGTTACTATGGACAAAAAAATGAAGAGCTAGCACCTTTTGAGATAGGCTCATATATATATATCCTGGTGTATATATAGGCCCAGAGATATATATAGATATAGATATCCTGATATATCTTCTCATATATGAGAAGATATATCAGGATATATATAGAGATATCCTGGTATATCTTCTCATATATGAGAAGATATATCAGGATATATATAGAGATATCCTGGTATATCTTCTCATATGCACATATGTCTATCCTTATATGTACATATATATATACACAGTGTAACCCCGTTAAACCAAACCTGAAGGGACCCTAGACATTTATTTGGATTAACCGATCATTGGTTTAACGGAGCTTTGGCTTCGACTTTGACTTTGAGTAAGAGTGTATTGCACATGTAATATACAATGTATGTGGACACTTTGATTATTGTTTTTTATGTACATACAGTATAACCCCATTAGAGCAAGCTCGGTTAAACCAAACGATCGGATAATCAAAACAAATTTCTAGGGGTACTTCAAAATACTACCATTTATCATATACAAAATTTGGTAGGGTCTCAGATAACATGAAAGTCTGGTTTAACCGTACCGGAAGTGGCCTGATATCCGACAATTTTGTTTGGATTAACCGATAGTTTGGATTAACCGTCTTTGGTTTAACCAACTTTTTTATATGATAAATGGTAGTATTTTGCCGAAAAGAGTTTGGATTAACCGATCGTTGGGTTTAACCGAGCTTGGTTTAACGGGGTTGTACTGTATATATATATATATATATATATATAATGGGACTTTATATATATAAAGTGACTGTTGATTCAACTCTCTGTGGAATGTTGCTATCGGCCTGCTTCATCGCCGTCGGATATATCTAATCTAACTACCTTAATTTTGAATCAGATAGGAATAGTGGGCTGGTAGATAGCGGGGTGTGAGTTCGATTAAGTTCTGTTATCACAACATAGTCATACGGTTATAACACACACGCCGATTTACCCAACACGCCGATACCGTCGATAAGAATGCACACCTTGTTCTCATTCTCCGCGGTTATGGCCCACAAGGAACACGGTCAATTTATGATGGTGGGCTTGAATTGGGGGTCATAGATAGTAGATCGTTTCACCAACACCTCCTTTCATCAAGCCAATAGCACATGCTGTGAATTTAGTTCCCAGTAAGGCATGGCCTTTTCATTGCAAAGATAAGTACTCTTTCAACGAGGATGTTACCACTAGAAAGATAATCAGTTATGCCCCACCCCCCCTACTAACGCTTAACATACTAGTCTAACATAGTTACCTCCCCGTATATGTTTCTTTTTTCTCTTATCTTGTTCTTTACCTATCATTCATGTACCAATTTTTTGCTTATTTCCCTGTAATTGCCTATCTGTATATTGTTGTATATTTGTTTACTGTGTAGTGGCAATTGTGATTGGGGCTGGAAGACCAGTGCATTAGCACTAGCCACGTGTTATTCAGAGGAATAAAAACACTTGAACCCCTCCCCCCCCCCCAAATAGATTATTGAATAATGTATGGGTATTAAACTATGCATTAAACTTAATTTATATTTCAATATTTTCTTATTTAATCGTTGACTTTTTAAATGATAGTAACATTAAATTATATATTAAGTTAAATAAATTAAATATACCGCACATTGCAGGCAAACTTAAGGGGTCACTCTAATGGCTCTTGGCGTGAGCATCGCTAGACTAAACTAATTATAGTGTTGACCGGGTGCGGTGGTCAAATCGGTAGAGCATAGGCTTCCCCTGAGGAAGGTAAGGCATGCAGATCCCAGCTGAGTCAAACCAATAACTTATAAAATTGATACTTGTCACTTCCTAGCCTGGGGCTTGGCATTAATAGGATCGGGCAAGAACTGTTTAGCTCAGTATGAGGATAAGTTGAGTGTGTGTGATATCAAGTCCTGGTCCTGGTGGCCTGGTCTCCCAGTTGGGCAGCACTATAAAGTAGCTATGAGTGTGCAATGTCACAAGTCGGTACCCATCCTGATATTACCTTAATTTTGGCTATGACACAAAACAACAAACAGATATATATTGTCGACAGCGAGCTTTCAAATTGATGTATTTTGGTGCAGCGCGTAGGTGAGCTGTTGGTAGACCTGGGCCTAAGAAAACCCGGTCACCTGACTACTAAGAGTAAGAGGTGACGGCGGCGGGACTGTGCTGAATATCTTATTTAGACAGGGCTAGTTGGTCTATCATATGAGATACGGAGCAACAGCAGAGCCGTGCTTAGAAAGCGAGCTGCTGTTTATGTCCAGAGTGCTCGTGGTCGGGATGCCTCTAATCCCAGTCAGCTGTTCGAATTACGTAAAGTCGCAAAGCTCTTGGTTTTGAGTTTACTGTATATCTTTTTTAAACATAATTATATGATAAATTAAATTTAGAATGTGAGTACAAATGCTGGACACTATTATTACTATATATAGACTTCAGCAGGGATATCCGTTAATCATGATAATCGAAAAGTATAATTGGAAGTAGCTTTTACTTTGAGCGGTGGATATATATTTTCAGATATTTGAAGTGAAAACATGCTGAATTAATTTTATCATGTGCGTCTAAATAAGTAAATGCTGGATTATAGCTTATTATAACATGGGTGTGCATCATATCAAATATAAGGAACGAACAATGCTGGCAAGACACTTTCATCTTTTCTTGATATTTTCTTTTTTTAATTCTTTGAAATTCTGATGGAACAACCCCGTCCAAATAAACGGTCGTCTCTGTCTGTCTGTCTGTCTGTCTGTCTGTCTGTCTGTCTGTCTGTCTGTCGGCAATAAGGGTCATATTCACGGCGAAACGCTAGTGGTATCAATTCTGTCAGTCCTGTCAATCAGATTCACATGCCTCCATTGAAATGTACACCAAAATGATCATTTCCGTGCTATCAACTGACACAGTGACAGCGAAATCCAACTCACAAAAGATAGCCAAAATTAAAGGATCCGATACAGACCAGCTGCTTTTAGGAAGTTTTGTTTAAGCATTTCAATTGTAAAGATGTCTCGCATGCTATTTCCTGATCACCATCATCATCATCATGCTGTCGGTCGCGATGCGACAAAGACTGCTTTCATTACTTGACTACCGCTCTCCATTTAGCTCTCTGCTGTGAGAGTTGCGTCCATGAGTCGGTCTTAATGTATCTCAACTTCAGGTTTCATTTCATGAAAGCTGCCTGCAAAAGTGTTGAACTGCTGCTGGCTTTTGCAAGTTACCAGCGGCGCTCTCTCGGGGAGCAAATAGAGGTTTCACACTGGCAAGAACATGTCAAGACAGGCGCAAAACTATTTGTTCCTGCAGTGGCTGGTCGGAAGATATTGGGAGTTCCATACATCAACTGCCCTTAATGCTGCCAAAGTGACATGATTTTCTGTTTAGGGTTTGCTCCCTTAGCCTTCGGTTCTGTCAAGAACCTGTACCACAAGGCAGTGGTTTACAACTCTGCAAGGCAGGGGCATCAAACTCCCTCAGGTATTGCTATACCTGCAATACCTGCATACCATGCTATTTACTACCCCTGCAAATGGGTACACTGAGCAGGATCACTTGCCAAATATATCCGTTACTGATCAAGCAATTAGGATAAACATCACTTTTTATTTTATTTTATTTTAGAGTTGATCCGCAATCCTAGTTTTAACTATGTGTCCGTGCTCCGCTGAAATCATCTGTCATCCACTACTCTGTCGCCCTCCATCTACAAGACAACACGATGGATGACGACGGTTTCCATTACATGCCTCCAGGTGGCACCACTGAGGCACACTCCATTAGTTCCAGTCTCTTCCGACAGAGGGCGGCAGCATTTGACCGTACTCTGGGAGAGGCTGCCCGTTCGTTGTGAGCAAAGATGGATTAGCAAGTTATGGTTGGTTTCGTATCGGGTGAAAAATCGAAGGCAATCTAGTTAGATCCTAATGAACCCATCAAGAACGGCGTAATGCGCTTTGCGTAGTCGGGGGGGGGGGGGGGATTAAATTGGTGCTGGCTCAGAATAGAAATGGTTAAAACATCACGTCTTCCTTAAGGCTGTGAAATGGGATTGGCATTTCAGACGAATATATTATTAATACTAGAGCAATGCAATTAGGACATCGCGCTTTTGCATTTGGTGAATGTGTTACTATGATTTAGGTTCTGGAACCCGTTCCTGGTCATGGCACCTTTTCAACCAACCCAACTAAACCCAATCAGGGTGTGTGTGTTGGGGGGAGGGGGTGATCGTTTGTTTGTTGTTTTACGTCCTAGTGACATCTAGGGCTATATCCAGAGAGGTATCGACTTGTGATAGTGTGCACTCATGGCGACTTATTATTGCTGCCCCACTGAAGACCAGCCTGCCAGCACCATGACCCAATATCCCACACAGTCACATTATCCTGATGCTGTGCTAACCAGTCCTCGTCCTATCCCATTAATGCCGAGTGCCTGGCTAGGTAGCGACACCTATTATCAATGTTATAATTCATTGGTTTGACTCGGCTGGGATTTGAACTCCCGATCTTCCGCACGGGATGCCTGCACTCTACCAATTCGACCAGCGCGTCCGGTTGGTGGTGATCAAATCATTGCGAGTACATTACTGAAACGGCGGTACAATCGATAATGGCTTCCTCTCGTGCTGTAAACACGGGGCGCGCCTGCCTTTGAACTGGACGCGGTGCGTACAGGTTCTAAACAAACCCTCCACGTACAGGGCGCGTTGTGGCGCCGTGCCTTTGGGGCCGGCAGCCAGGCCGGTATAGGCGCCTAGATACAGTAACAGTCACAGTCATATTTCATCACCACCTGATCCACTCACACACTCTGTGGGCGCGTTGGCATTGGTGGGGTTATTGAGCCATCAATAACAACCCGTTACGCCTGTACTTGCTGCACGAGTCTGCCGATAATTTGATAAATGGTTTTGTGATTTCCCCCTTCCCTCTCTTCCGCTCCCTCTCTGCCCCTCCCTCCTCCCCCTTCTTCCGTCTCTCCCTCCTCTCTCTCCCCTTCCCCTCTCTCTCTCCCCTTCCGCTCTCCCTCCCCCTTTCTCTACCTCTCTCTGTCTGCCTGTCTGTCTCTCTGTCTGTCTCTCCCCCCCCCCCCCCTCCCCTCACCCCCCTTCTATCTCTATTCAACATAGCATCTCCAGCAAGGAGGTGAACCATGACTAAGTTAGACCCAATCCGAGGCATAAAACTGCAGTCGATTCAGTGAGCAAATAAGAAAAAGAAAAGAAAATGTGAAAAGAAGAGGAAGCCTTCACCGACGCCTACTCCACTCTCTAGTGCATTACATCTTGGGACAAATCAATTTACTGAGCGTGAAATATTCATGGTGTGAGTAATACAGCGCCACGGCTTGGCAGCGATCCGGCCCCGCCTACATAAAACATGGTGAGCGAGGTGACCAGCTGTGAAATCAGCACGCTAATACTAAATATCAAATTATAGACAGGCCAGAAGCACACACCATGAATACGGCTGTCTTTTATCCCCGCTCCGCCCCCGTGCTCGGGATTCTACTACATTTGCCTTCACCACGCTCCTCCTCATCCTCATCCTAATCCTCACCCTCTTTCTCTCTCTATCTTGCGTGGCGTCCCTGACCTAAATCCGGACGCCGCATCCAGAGGGCGCCACTTGTTCCGTCCCCAGGGAGTGTTTTCCAGGCGGCCTTCTCAGGAAGCTGTCGTTAATAAAGTAAATAACGATCGATAGCATAGAGCCCACACTGATCCGTTCTCGGCAATAACGGCCCACTGTGTGCCTGAGTCATGGGGTGTTCATTGGGGCCCGGTTCCCGCCTCCGTCCGCGCGCCCGCCCGCCGATGCCGGCGGCGGCGGGCGCACGGCGGTGGTGGTGGGCGGGGCGGAGTGAGAAACTGCTCTGCGGGGTGGGCATGCAGGGAGGGAGAGGGGGATGTTCGGCTGCACTCCAGTGGAATATTGTAGGTAACGGTGGGCTGGTGCGGGAGGAAACTGGATGTAGGGTAGTGGGGAAAGGGATGTGGATGCGCATTGAGCGACAATACTGGGGATACTGAGAGGCGCAGACATGCTCCGGTGTGGTGTGTCTGTTGTTGTTGGTGGTGGTAATGGTGGTAAGCCAGGGGTAGAGAAATGCTCCGGTGTGGTGTGTTTGTTGTTGCTGGTGGTGGTGGTAATGGCGGTGGTGGGGGTGGTGGGGGTAAGTCAGGGGTAGAGAAATGCTCTGGTGTGGTGTGTTTATTGTTGCTGGTGGTGGTGGTGGTAATGGCGGTGGTGGGGGTAAGCCAGGGGTAGAGAAATGCTCTGTTGTGGTGTGTTTGTTGTTGGTGGTAGTGGTAATGGCGGTGGTGGGGGGTTAGCCAGGGGTATAGAAATGCTCTGGTGTGGTGTGTTTGTTGTTGTTGTTGTTGGTGGTGGTGGTAATGGCGGTGGTGGGGGTAAGCCAGGGGTAGAGAAATGCTCCGGTGTGGTGTGTTTGTTGTTGTTGTTGTTGGTGGTAATGGTGGTAATGGCGGTGGTGGGGGTTAGCCATGGGTAGAGAAATGCTCTGTTGTGGTGTGTTTGTTGTTGGTGGTAATGGCGGTGGTGGGGGTTAGCCAGGGGTAGAGAAATGCTCTGTTGTGGTGTGTTTGTTGTTGGTGGTAATGACGGTGGTGGGGGTTAGCCAGGGGTAGAGAAATGCTCTGGTAGGACATGTCCTGTTGTGTTGTGTGTACGTTGTGTTTACAGGAGAGTAGAGAAATGGGAGTAATGGGCTGGTAGGGTACAGCACTGGAGTAGAGAACTGCTCTGGTAGGGTATTTGTACGCGATATGAGGGAGAAATGCTGTTGTGTTGGATATAGGATGTGTGCGTGCGTGTACAGGGTGGGGGCGGGGGTGTAGGCTGTGTGCGTGCGTGTGTTGGAGAGGGTATGTGTGGGTGCTACACTGGAGTGGAAAAATGCTCTAGTCAGATGTGTGTGCCGGAGAGGGTTGGGATATATGCCCTGTTGTGGTGAGTGTGTGTCGGGGGTGGGGGCGGGGGGGGGGGGTGAGTAGAGAAATGAAGTGATGGGGCGGGTGTGGGTATGGGTGTTAGTGGTCAATAGACGAGATCGTCATTCCGACTGCGCATGCGTTGAAAACGGCGCTGACAGCAAAACAGATATGTACGGCCATTGAATTTTATTCGAAATTAATAGAAATTCCTTACAATTTGGCATAAACATGGATGCACACATGTAATATAATGATAGAAGTAATATAGTTAAGACAAAACTTACCATAGTTAAGTTGATTGATTGATTGATTGGTGTTTGCTTTACGCCGTGTCGGCAGCATATGCCATATTAATGGCGAGAAATGTTTGTTTTTTGTTCAAACCATCGCTTTTACATGTAAAAGCAGACAATCAATTATGTGCCAATAGACACTAATTAAATTAGAAAGCTCACAATCATATATTTGTGGTCAAGGGAAACAAATTCCCATAGAAAAAGAAAACTTTGATTAATAATTGATAGAATCCATTTAGTAAACTATATACAGTGGTACAGTCCAGCTGCCCTCAAAAAGGCTACCATTAAGCATTTTGAGCTAAGAAACATACAACTCCACACAAAACAATGTCACTTTTAGGCTGATATTCACATCACCATTATTAATTCTTGTTCTAAATAGTAAAATGTCAAATGTGTTAACAGACACTTCCTTCAGATGAATATATTACCAATGTCTGATTACCCCTACTCATTTTCTAGCTCTACATATGTCATTAATCATAGGATATCAATTAAAACACGAATAAAGTAAGTAAAAATGACTCTGGCTATGGCTCTAACACTAGTCTGAGTGACCAGATTTGTCTAGATCTAAATACTGATGGCATAAGAGGTGCTGATTAGATTGCTGTAAACACAATGCTGGATAAAAGATGACCAGCTTAATTTATTATATATATATTTTTAGTTGGTAATCTATGTTTCAAACAAGAGCTGAGATAAGCTGAAACTAGCACATTTCATAGCTGCACCCATCATGAGCTTCGTGCTGGTTTGTTTTTCGTCCACGCATCCCATAATGCATCGGGCGGCTGGAATGATGAACTAGACGAAAGAGAAAGGGGCTTTGGTATGGTGTGTGTGGAGGCTTTGGTATGGTGTGTGTGAGAGAGGATATGGAAATGCCCTACTGTATTGTGTGTGTGTGTGTGTGGTGAGTAGAGAAGTGACGCGTGTGTGTCGGGGGTGAGTAGAGAAGTGACATGTGTATGTGGGGGGGGGGGGGTGAGTAGAGAAGTGATGCGTGTGTGGGGGGGGGGGGGGGTGAGTAGAGAAGTGACATGTGGGGGGGGGGGGGGGTGAGTAGAGAAGTGACAAGATGGGGGGTGGTGAGTAGAGAAGCGATGTGGGGGGGGGGGGGTGAGTAGAGAAGTGATGCGTGTAGGGGGGTGAGTAGAGAAGTGACATGTGTGTGGTGGTGGGGGGGTGAGTAGAGAAGTGACATGTGTGTGTGTGGGGGGGGTGAGTAGAGAAGTGACGTGTGTGTGGGGGGGGGAGGTGAGTAGAGAAGTGACAAGTTGGGGGGGGGGGGGTGAGTAGAGAAGTGATGCGTGTGGGGGGGGGGGGGGGGTGAGTGAGTAGAGAAGTGATGTGTGGGGGGTGAGTAGAGATGTGGGGGTGGGGTGAGTAGAGAAGTGACTTGTGGGGGGGTGAGTAGAGAAGCGATGTAGGGGGGGGGGGGGGTGAGTAGAGAAGTGACATGTGGGGGAGGGGGAGTAGAGAAGTGACTGTCTGTGGGTGGTGGTGGTGAGCAGAGAAGTGACATGTGTGTGTGTGTGGGGTGTGAGTAGAGAAGTGACGCGTGTGTGTGGCGGGGTGAGTAAAGAAGTGACGCGTGTGTGTGGGGGGGGGGGGGGTGAGTAGAGAAGTGATGTGTGGGGGGTGAGTAGAGAAGTGATGCATGTGGGGGTGGGGTGAGTAGAGAAGTGATGTGTGGGGGGTGTGAGTAGAGAAGTGATGCATGTGGGGGGGGGGGGTGAGTAGAGAAGTGATGTGTGTGTGTGGGGGGGGGGGTGAGTAGAGAAGTGACGTGTGTGTGGGGGGGTGAGTAGAGAAGTGACGTTTGGGGGGGTGAGTAGAGAAGTGACATGTGGGTGGGGGTGAGTAGAGAAGTGACATGTGGGTGGGGTGAGTAGAGAAGCGATGTGGGGGGGGGTGGTGAGTAGTGAAGTGACGCATCTGTGGGGGGTGGGCAGAGAAGTGACATGTGTGGGTGGGCGGGTGGGTGAGCAGAGAAGTGACGTGTGTGTGTGTGGTGAGGGGTGAGTAGAGAAGTGATGCATGTGGGGGGGGGGGGGGGGTGAGTAGAGAAGTGATGTGTGGGGGGTGAGTAGAGAAGTGATGCATTGTGGGGGGGGGGGTGAGTAGAGAAGTGAAGTTTGGGGGGGTGAGTAGAGAAGTGAGGTGTGTGTGGGGGGTGAGTAGAGAAGTGACGTGTGGGGGGGGGGGTGAGTAGAGAAGTGACATGTGGGGGGGGGGGTGAGTAGAGAAGCGATGTGGGGGGGGGGGTGAGTAGAGAAGTGACATGTGGGTGGGGTGTGAGTAGAGAAGCGATGTGGGGGGGGTGGTGAGTAGTGAAGTGACGCATCTGTGGGGGGTGAGCAGAGAAGTGACATGTGTGGGTGGGCGGGTGGGCGGGTGGGTGAGTAGAGAAGTGATGTGTGTGGGGGGGGGGTGAGTAGACAAGTGACGTGTGGGGGGGTGGGGTGAGTAGAGAAGTGACATGTGGGTGGGGTGAGTAGAGAAGCGATGTGGGGGGGTGGTGAGTAGTGAAGTGACGCATCTGTGGGGGGTGAGCAGAGAAGTGACATGTGTGGGTGGGCGGGTGGGTGAGTAGAGAAGTGATGTGTGGGTGGGGGGGGGGGTGAGTAGAGAAGTGACGCGTGTGTGGGGGTGAGTAGAGAACGGAGGTGTGTGTGGGCGGGTGAGTCGAGAAGTCACGTGTGTGTGTGGGGGGGGGGGGGGTTGAGTAGAGAGCTGTCGCGTGTGTGTGTGTGCTGCAGACGGCCGCGGTCTTGTTTGATCTCGGTACGAGGTGCATTATGGGCGGAGGGAGGGGGGAGTCGGGCCTGCTGCCCGCGGAGCTTGATGGATGAAGGGGTGGCCAGAGGAGGCAGGGGTAGCCGGGCCGCGCCCCCGACTGACCACCGAGTGGCCGGGCCCGGGGCGGCCCGTTTGGGGGGGTCAGTCGTGGAGGATAGGGGTGGTGTGTGTGTGTGGGGAGGGGGAGGGGGGGGGAGGGGGGGGGGGGGTGCGCACGAACGGTGGTTATGGGTAGGGTGGTTACTAATACTATAACGAGATTAGCCATATGGGCAGGCAGTCCCCTCCCGTCGCCCCCTCCCCCCTCCCCCACCCCCCACCCCCCACCCCTGAACACGCACACATCAGTTGATGTTGAAATCCTGATTGTAGTGTGAGCTAGATATCTGTTTCCTTATTTGGTCTATATTATACCCTCCTCAATCTCCACATACACACGCACAATTTCTGTGGCGGAGTGGTTAGAGTGTCTGACTTTTTTCTAGGTCAGACTCCTAATCTGAGGGTCGGCAGTTCGATTCCCCGTGCCCCCAGCTCTGCCAATTTGGATTTCCACCGCTGTGTATACCATGTCTATGTGGTGTGGGAGGTTAAAAATCCCTTGGGTCGGTAAAAGTGTAGGCCCAGGCTTTCTATCGACCAGCAGTGGAATGAGGAAGACCAGTCGTCTATGACTGAAATTTCCCCTGCTTAAACAACTAATGGACAAAAAAAAATCTTCCACCTCTTGACATGGACACACATGTATAGACTACATCACGGTTCCAGCGGCGCGGTGCATTGTGGGATGTATCAGAGCAAAACAAAGCTGTGAGAAGCACATGGCACATGCTAATAGTAATACACTGGGTGCAGCTATGAAATGTGATAGTTTCAGCTCATCTCAGCTCTTGTTTGAAACATAGAATACAAACTAAAAAAACAAATATAATAAATTAAGGTATTAAGCTTTTATCCAGCATTGCATTTACATCAATATAACCAGCACATCTTATGCCATGTGCATTTAGATTTAGACAAATCTAGGCACTCAGGCTAGTGTTAGAGCCATAGCCAGAGTCAGTTTTATTTATAGTATTCATGTTTTTATTTCTATTCTGTGGTTAATGACATATTTAGAAATAGAAAATGAGTAGGGTTAATCAGATATTGGTTATATATTTCTTTGAAACAAGTTTTTGTTGACACATTTGACATTTTAATATTTAGAACAATAATTACTTCTGGCTAATCAATGGTGATGTAAACAGCAGCCTGTAAAGTGACTGAAATTGTATGTTTCTTAGCTCAAAATGCTTAATTATGGAGAGTTATTATTATTATATTGCATCCTTCCATCCATGTTTATGCCAAATTATTATGTATTTCTAGTTATTTTGAATAAAATGCCAGTTTTGCCCTACGCGCATCGGGAAACTCACCTTTGCTTTGCTCCCAACGCCGTTTTCAGCGCATGCACAGTCGGAACCGTGATGTAGTCTATTGCAGTTTACACCATACAATACAACCATGTACAGTAAAACCTCTCTAACCGGCCACCTCCAAGATGGACCACTCCCCTATATCCATCGCTTTATTTCTGTCTGAAACGATTGCCTATACAATATTATTGTAATGATTTAGGGAGGTTTTACTGTATTCTGCTCCGAACCTCTACACTGCCCTGCTCTGCTCTGCTCTGCTCTGCTCTGCCCTGCTCTGCCCTGCACTGCCCTGCTCTGCGCTGCTCTCTTCACCTCTCCCCCCCCCCCCTTTCTTCCCCTGTTTTCCCCTCTCTCCCCCCTCTTCCCCTCCCCTCTCCTCTCCTCCCTCCCCCTCTCCCCTCCCCTCCCCTCCCCTCCCTCCCCTCCCCTCCCTTCCGTCCCCTCCCCTCCCATCCCCTCCCGTCCCCTCCTCTCCCTCCCCTCCCTGCCCTTCCCCTCCCCATCCCATCCGACTGCATCGGGGGGAAATCATCACGTTTCGCATGTATTTATGAATCCGCCGTCTCCAACAGCAGGCGGCGCCACCATACACATGCACACGCACACGCACACGCACACGCACACGCACACGCACACGCACACGCACAAGCACACACACACACACACACACACTCTCTCACTCTCGCTCTCTCGCGCTCTCGCGCTCTCGCTCTCTCGCGCTCTCGCTCTCTCGCGCTCTCCCCCCTGCATATTCAGCCCGTCCCGGCACTGCTAGCCGTGGCCCGCTATCGGGCGCTGTTTATGGGAATATGCTCACCTCGGGGGTAATCAGGCAGCCCTTGGTGGCGCCACCACCAACTTTACTCGCCGCTAAATAGATTTATAACATGTAGCGATGCACAGTTACAACATGCATAATTCTCCACCTCAAACAAAGGCCGTCTATCAGCCCTCGCCGCCGTCCGCAGCACCGGCAGTATTGATCTCCTTATTTTCTTGTAATCGATAATTTTCATTATGATCATGAATTATTAAGGGCGGCATTCTGAATATGTGGGGAGGGAGCGTTGTGTGTAGTTGACCACCTGTAATGGAGGCGGAGGAATTGGGGAGCGAGGGTGTGTGTGTGGGGGGGGGGGGCTTTGTGTCCTATCCTGGTTATAATATATCAGAAGCCGTAGATCAGACACACACGCCTACAGTTGCAACATCAATATGAATTGACTGTCATGATAATGACAGATTGGCCACACTGATATTATTCTGACATCGTAAGGAGTGGAGGATGTGTAGGTGGTGAGAGGCGGTTGGCGGCAGGAGCAGTCATTGTATATTCATCTCATGGCAATACTAATTAGCGAATACCACGCAAAAGTAAACATGCCCTCATGCATTCAGATGAACAGTCTGTGTTGGGTAGCGTGCTCTGCTTTTCTACATGACTTTGCCGCTCTATTAGGCGGAAATGCCGATTCTTCGCGAGTGGATTCTGGCTAAAACAATTGGAGAGGAGGATGTGCATGGTTTGTTGGTTGGTTTTTGGAGTTTTACGTCCTAGCAACATCTATGGTCATATCAGTACGAGGAATGTGTATGAGGTGGTGGGTGGGAGGGGTGTCTTATGGTATCGGCGCGTTACAGCCTCGGGGGATTGGTGGAGGGGGTGTAATGCAGGGGGGAGGGGGGGTCTGTCCTTGATGGGCTGTCAGTTGTGTTTAATCAGCGATGCTTGCTCATTAAATCCCGCTGGTGTGTAGCTTCTGGTGAAAGTGTATCAGGTGGGTGAGGTG
Source organism: Branchipolynoe longqiensis (assembly GCA_030323885.1). NCBI lineage: Eukaryota > Metazoa > Annelida > Polychaeta > Phyllodocida > Polynoidae > Branchipolynoe > Branchipolynoe longqiensis. Next base: position 118,234,637 of record CM059187.1, on the reverse strand, counting down.
GGTGTAGGTCAAGGACGCAATCTGTGCGCATGCGTCGATACACGACGGGAGCCATCAGTGGTGTGTATCTAGCATAGATGTTGCTCTCACCTGTGTCATCACTCACACACGTGGACAAACACACACCTGGCATGTCGCCCTCCTCCATACCTGTCTGTCACCTGTTGTGTTTCCACACCTGCTCCCGCCAACTACTGTTGACCTAGTGACGCCCTAGTCACCCAGTACATACATATATATATATATATATATATATATATATATATATATATATATATATACACATATGGTGGATTGATTGATTGGTGGTTTCTTTACGCCGTGTCGGCAGCATAGGACATATTCACGGCGAGCATGCATATATACATACATACATATGTAGTAGTCTGCACTGGCCGCTCAGGCAAGTAACCACATAGACAGGTAGGCGTGGGTGGCATGGTGATATCAGGGAGCCTAGGTGGTGTAATGGTTAGCACACTGGCCTGGAATGCAAAGAGATGTGGGTTCGAGTCCCACTCTAGGCGCAATATTTCCCATTTTCATCACCCCCACGACACTGGTTTCCATGACCAGGATCCTGTACAAGCTATGCACTGTATGGTTGTTGAACCTACCCTGTGTATGTATGTGTTAGTGCATTGCCTGTATGTATGTAATTATAAGCATTAAAAGACTTACAATTCCAGGGGGACGAGTGTAGTGGTCTGCACTGACCTCTCAGGCAAGTAACCACATAGACAGGTAGGCGTGGGTAGCATGGTGATATCAGAGAGCCTAGGTGGTGTAATGGTTAGCACACTGGCCTGGAATACAAAGAGATGAGGGTTCGAGTCCCACCTAGATATTTCCCATTTTCATCACACCCATGACACATACATACATACATACATACATACATACATACATACATACATACATACATACATACATACATACATACATACATACATACATGCATGCATGCATGCATGCATACATACATACATACATACATACATACATACATTTACATATACAATGATACATACACATACATGTAGGCATACCGAAGGCGGCAGCCGAATCGGTAGAGTGCAGGTCTCCCATGCGGACGGTCGGGAGTTCGATTCCAAGCCGAGTCAAACCAATGACTTATCAAATTGATACTTGTCACTACCTAGCCGGGTGCTCAGCATTAATTTATTGGATCGAACATGGACTGGTGAGCACTGTATCAGGATAATGGAACTGTGTGGGATATCGGGTCATAGTGCGAGCAGCCTGATCGATCTCCCAGTGGGGCAGCACTTGTCAAGTCGCCATGAGTGTGCATTGTCACAAGTCGGTACCTGTCCTGATATGACCTGAGATGTTGATAGGACATAAAACATCAGATAATACATGCACACATACATACATACATACATACATACATACATACATACATACATACATACATACATACATACATACATACATACATACATATATACGCACATACAGACACGCATACATACACATACAGACATACACACATACATAGAGACACACATACATATGCACATACACACACAAATACACACATACAGACACATACATACCTACACACATACATACAGACACACAAACATACAGACACACATACATACACATACAGAAACATGTGGAGACACATGTACATACATGCATACCTATACACATACATACACATGCACAGACACATACAACACAGAGACACATACAGACACACGTAGACACATGTACACACACACATACCTACACACATGCATACACACGCACAGACACATGCACAAACACACATTACAGGCACACATTACAGACACACGTAGAGATACATACAGACACACGTAGAGATACATACAGACACACGTAGAGACACATACACACATACGTAGAGATACAGACAGACACACGTAGAGATACATACAGACACACATAGAGATACATACAGACACACGTAGAGACACATACATACACAGGTACAGACTCACATACAGACACTCGTACAAACTCACACACACATACAGACTCACATACATACACACATACAGACACATATACACGCACCTCGTGTATGTGTCGTTTGAACATGGTTTTGCGACGGAGAAAAATGAACGAAGTGGACAGTTTTCTCACACCTCACGCCCGACGCCCTCACCCTGCTGAACAACATGTGGCATCTCGTTTGGCGCTCTGCCTGTTAATTATACAGCACCCAATTGAGGCAATGACTGAGCAGGAGGTGCTAAATGCCACCATTAGCTGAATTAAAATCAACAGCCCATAGAACGGCTAACACAAGCACGGTCTTGAGGACAGCAGGACTGTGCCTCCTCATATGACTTACAACAAATATATATAATTCTTATTTAAATGATACTATTGAACTGTATCTTTTTTTTCTCTTTTTTTGGTGATGAATTTATTTACCCTTCTCATAACTGATAAGTGTGTTAGCACTTGTTTTCACCCATGGGAAGCACTGATGCAATTTGATTTAAATCTTTTGAATTTTTGTTTTAATAATAATTTTGTTCTCTTGCTTCTTGTTTGTGGCTTGTAACTGTTTGTAGATTTCAAGCAGTCAAATCCAGCTTTGACTATGCTTTGTGTTAGTCCATTTAAATATCATCTGTTTTTCTAGATTACATTATTTTCTTTAGTAGTGTCTTAAACACTAATATGCTTTCTGTATTTCGTGTTGCAACTGGCAGTTTATTCCAAATATTGGATTTTTATCTTTTTCTGCACAATTTTCAGGATTGTGAGCTTTTACGTTATAGACACATTTTTTAATTGATTGTAATTTGTATGCTGTTGCATTCTGCGTAGAAAGGGTGGTTGGATAATATGAGAGAATAATGTTTGAACGCTTCTTGCTATGAATGTAATTTGCTTCTGAGAAAGCATAAAACAACCATCAATCAATTAAAGATGCATTTTGTTTGTTTGTTGTTGTTTTACGTCCTAGCAACATCTAAGGTCATATCAGGACGGGTACCGACTTGTGACAGTGCGCACTCATGGCGACTTTATAGTGCTGTCCCACTGGGAAACCAGGCCACCAGCACCATGACCTGGTATCCCACTCAGTCACATTATCCTGACACTGAACACACCAGTCCTTGCCCTATCCTAATAATGCCGAGCGCCTGGCTAGGAAGCAACAAGTATCAATTTTAACGTCATTGGTTTGACTCGACCGGGACTCGAACCCACGATCTACCAGCACGGGAGACGGACGCTCTAACTCATTCGGCCATCCCGTCTGGTATTAAAGATGCATACTCTGATGAAAACATAACATTTTCAAAACCAAAACAATTACCTAAATTTGATTCTACATATCTAACTTAGATGCTGATGCACTTATTAAACATTTGTCATCACATGTAAGGGGATACTGAGCCAATAGAACCTGTTACTGCAGAAGCCTATGGTGATAGAGTTTTGGCAAGCTTGCCAAAATTAATTTAGCATGTTTCCATTTCAAATATCTTAAAAGTTAGCGATTTAAGATGAAAGTTACTTCAAACTAAAATAAGGTAGATTATAATGAACAACATAATACGTTTTGCTCAGAAAATGTGAGAAACTCAAAACCATCGGACTATGCAACTTTAATCAACCACAGATGCTGTCCTGTTGCCAGTTTGCACTGCGCGTTTCTAATTCAGTTAAAAATTGTATTACTATTACTAGTATTAGTGAGTGCCAATTGTTTTGTTAGCTTTAATTTAATAGTCCACCTGTTTGAACTGATAATGTCGTGGTGTCAAGCTTTATATTTCTAACATGCTAATTTAAAACATTACTTACACTAATAGCCGAAAGAAAGGTAGTGGGATCCAAAATCATATTTAAGGTACATGAGCAACTAAAATAATACCTATCACGAATAAGTAGTATCCATCAAACACGACATCGATGCATCCTACAGACCGTTAATATTCTTGTATATTCGAATATGCTAAAAAAATACATTGTATTCATACGTTCTCCAAATACATATAACATTTTTGTGTGAATTCTTGCTGATGTAGTCTATGGCGGGACGACCAATGCCCCACCACTGAAAAATGGACCAAATCAGAGGAATACAATAGTTACAAGCAAAAGAACTATGATAAACAAATCGTGTGATTAGATTATGGCTGGGATTGGAAGGTTTTGTTTGTTTGTTTGTTGTTGTTTTACATCCTAGCAACATCTAAGGTCATATCAAGACGGGTACCGAATTGTGACAGTATGCACTCATGGCGATTTTATAGTGCTGCCCCACTGGGAAATCAGGCCACTGGCACCATGACCCGATATCCCACTCAGTCACATTATCCTGACACTGAGCTAACCAGGCCTTGCCCTATCCTAATAATGCCGAGCACCGGGCTAGGAAGCAACAAGTATCAATTTTTAAGTCATTGGTTTGACTCGACCGGGAACCGAACTCGCAAACTCGGGATTGGAAGGTTTTTTTGTATGTACTTTTTGTTCTTCAAATTAACATTGGTCGATTGCGCAGGGCAAACTTTAAACACTGACAACTGGTCTTCCCAATTCCAGTGTTCCTTTCCCTATCCTAATAATGCAGAGCGGCAGTGTAGGTAGCAACATGTGTTAATAGTGATGTCATGGGTGTGCCTTGGGCAGGATTCGAACCCATGGTTCGGATCCAACAGAATATGAAGTCGGCGCTCAACTCATTCGGCCATCCCATTCTGAGTTGGAGGTTGGAATGCAGTCAATCATTTGGCAATTTGCTCACACGAGTCTTGTCCAATAGCCATTGACATGGTATTTTCGGGGTTTGTTGTAGCCAGCTAAAAATTCACATAGTGGGAGTATTTGTTCGACGATCTTGAAATCATTGCGATATAGGCCAAACCACGGGCCTCTGAGACCTATTCCGACTTTTGGGGTTGGCCCAGTTGGTGTAGTTTACACCATTGTCGAAAATAATATAGTTATCACATGTTATTTTATTTTAACACAGAAATATTGATTACTACTTATTTTTAAAAAGCTGGGAGTTTTGTCCAAAACTGCTACCAGCAAGGGTGAAAGATCTCTGCGATTTGTTAGATTTCTTCTTTTTTTCTCTCGATATTCTACAGATTGTAAAATTTATTCTATCGATTTTCTCTTATGTAAATACCACAACATGCCAGGAACATGTGCAACATTTAATCAAATCCCTGTTGTTTAGTCTGGTTTGATTCAGCGAAAACGCGGTAAATCTCTCATAGGCTTAGTTTTGTACATGAATGCGTGTTGGGCACGGGGCTGGTGTAGAAGTAAGTTTTATGCAGTCCTCTCCTAGTACTATCTCAGCTCCAGATTAGTCATACAGATTATCCTTGGAGAGCATCCTACTGTTCTGGTTTTGACCGTATTATCGCCCACCTAGCCATCGATTTCCCCCTTCTTTTTTTATCTTCTTTATACGTGATTACTTTCATCTTGTATGAGTAATCAGTGACTAACTGCTGTAAAGGCTCTGTCACATTACGACGCATCTCGCAAGCGCGCGGCCAACGCGTACAAAAATTGTTTTTCCTCGTGAAGGGTAAAACTTTTTGCTGTGGGCGGCAAAGTTGGACGTATACATGCCGTATACATAGCGTATGGCTAACATACCTCCTGGTGAGAAATGCTCGAATTACGCTCACGGTATGTTCACAGAACACCGGTGAATGTTATATATGTTATTCGATTGCCAGAACGACGCCTCATACATTACATACTTCAAGACACGCTGGAGAAATGCAACATATAGATGTACATTATCTATATGTTGTCAGTATGCGAACTGTATGTTCCCACTGCCTTTAATGTAGTGCAACGTAGTGAACAACATTTGTCTAACATACATCGATGTACACCTAACGCATACATAATGTACGGCTTCAAATCCACACATGTCGAAAGTTGTCGTACGTCAAAAGTTTTGTGCATGCACAAAACTTTGCCGACCCCCCCTGACTTGTGACACTGTATCTCGACGAACGTTGACGTACATTGAGGTATACCAATGCATGTCTAACGCATAATGACGTATCCCGACATAACGGCAAAAGATCACATACATTGGTGCGATGCGTCGTAATATGACAGCCCCTTAACACTCCATGGGTGGTCACGTTCAAAATAGCCATCATCTGAATTGACTCATTCGCTTTTGTATACATTGACCATGTAATATGGGTGGTCTTGGCTATGGTACCGGCTTTATCAGGCAATCTATGCTCAATACAGATGCCTAAATATGTTCAAGAATCTTCTTCTACTCTGGACGTGTTTCTAAAGTTGCATAATATTGATCACTCTATTGCTGCATCGAAGAAATAGTAAGTCAATGTAATGCAGGGATGAAAGATCTCCGTGATTCCGCAGATTTCCGGGATTGAAAAAGTAGTGTATACTAATATGTGGTGCAGACTCCACAGCACTATCAACGTATACTACTAATAAACGCTCCAAACGCCACAGCACTATCAGTGTACACTACTAATACATGCTTCAAATGGCGCAGCACTATCAGTGTATACCAATATATATGAAACCCGACTTCCGGGAACTTTCCGCGATTCCCTGACAATGCTAAACCTATGGGAGAATATCAGCATTTCCGCTTTTTGTCCTGGAGATCACTTTCATCCCATTAATAATGGGATCTGTCACTGCTGTCAGCCAATGTGGAAATTGTATGTATATGAGCCTGTCTCAAAAGGTGATAACTCTTTTTTGTTTTCCATTGTAACGATTGACACAAACAGCACAGAAACGGTTACACTGAAAACACACGGACATTTGCTTCAAATCAATATGTATTCTATTGGGATTATGGAACACCGTGTAAACAACAAATCAGTTTATCCTGAGCAAATAGTGTGTTGATCATTACAATGGACAAAGTTTTGTCCCATATTGCTTAGCACCTTTTGAGACAGTCTCATATATATACATGCACACAATTTGATGTGGATATAGATATAGATACAGAGATACGGGCAACATTATATCAGTACTCTATGGCACAGAACCGCCTCGGGGCAAATACTGTACAACTGGCGCCAACTGTAATTAGTGTCCTATAAACCAACATTTATTTAAGTGCTATTTCATAGAGGAACCCTATTAATGTTCCCTGGTATATAGCTTCCTAATGGCCGAGACCCCTCGTTAAAACCTGTTGACAGAGCTTTACTCTCAGTTTCCAGGTCTCTCTCACGGTGCCGAGTTACAAATAATTCAATTCAAATTGTACAGCTAATAAATAATCATCTTAGATCGTCAATATGGGATTTTCTTTTTATTCTTGTAAATGTTGTTACTTATGTCTTTTGACATAGATTTGACCATCTTTTGATACCTGTTGGTTTTAGAGAAAAAATACTGACCCCATGAATTTGACCATGAATATGGCTTCGCTGCTGACAAGGCTGACATCTCCATTAATGAACATAATATATTTATCTTAAGGAAAAATTGAATGTATTTCTGGTGGTTTAGACGTGGATACTCAAGTGCTGGATTGTGTTGTTCGGCTCACAGCGCGGATTGCCAATGTCGTCTGTCTAATTTGAGTTTGTGCGGCGTGCGCCCATTTTAACCGAAACAAGTTATAAGGCAATCAAACACGTCTGCGACTGTTGAACCAATGAGTCACACGCACGCTGCAGGGCGCACTTGATCATGTGCTACTCGGCGCGCCGATTCTTTAAGCGAATTACGCAGTGAAGTATTCCAGGGTTGCCTTTCGGAATTACTGAATTACTGAAAGAGCTTCAGAAATCAAAAGCAACATGTTCGGTAGCCTGGCGGTTGGCTGAGTGGTTGGAGTCCTACTGGTTTGGATACTGGTCAAGTGAACTGCATTAAAGCTCAATAATTCGATTTAACAAACTTCACAATTTCTAAAACAAAACATTTACCTGGGTCTGATCTTACGTATGCAGTCTACTCAGTCAATAACGGCCAATAGTGGCAAAAAGTGCTGGTCCCATCACAGCACCCCTTTAATTTAATAGCATTGCCTCTGTGTCTAACCGACAACTCTGTTATGTGGACAACGAGCCATTTTTTCACCGATTTGATCAATATTCTCTGCCAATAACGACAAGCCATATAGTTATTCTAACATGTGTACCATGTGTTTTTTTAGGTTTCCTCACAATTGAATGCAATCCCAATGGTTTAATTTAATAGCATTGCCTCTGTGCCTAATGGACAACTGTCTTATGTGGACAACGAGCCGTTTTTGCACCTATTTGATCAATATTCTCTGTTAATAACCTCATGTAAGGACTGTCACACTCAGTCAAGTATAAAAGAAAAATGTTGGTTTCAACCCATTCCGCCAGTCCGTCTCTGCTATAACGGATCTCTCTCTATAACGGGATCTTGCTCCAGTCCCATGGGTGTCTGTTATAGACAGAGTAGACTGTATATATCCAATTTAAAGACTACCGCAGTTAATGTTGCATTGAAAAAAATCCTAAGTGGATCGAATAGAACCTGTTATTGTAGAAGCCAATAATGTCCAAATTTTGATGTGAATGCCAAAACTTAAAGTTGCATATTCTGATGGTTTTGAGTTTCTGTCATATTCTGAGATGAATATATTAGATTAATTGCTATAACGTACATTACTTTTAGTTTGAAGTATTTAATCTTTATTTTAAATGGCACTTTTGAGATATTCGAAGTACAACCATGCAAAATTAAATTTGACAAGCACACCAACGCTCTGACATCATATATGCTTCTGTAGTAACAGGTTCTATTAAATTACCTCGGTAGTCCCTTAAATTGGTGACAAATGTTTAATAAGTGAACAAGTATCTAAGTTAGATATGTATAATCAAATCTAGATAATAGTTTTGGTTTTTGAACATTTGATATTTTCATTGGACTCTCCAGCTGTAATATAGTCTGTTTTCACTTTAAGCATCTTCAAATCAAATATACTTGTTCCTCAAATGAAATCAAATGTTTTACATAACACATCCAGCAGTAGAGAATGACAGTGGACGTTATTTATTCCTATGTACATTAGGCTTGTCATTAAGTGTATATAACCCGCAGTTCTCTCAGCGTGCATTCTCCTCACTGTATCAAAATGCTGACAATACAATTTCCACGACGCATGCTCAGAACGTAATCCAGACTGGACTTGTGGGTCACAGAGTCTGTGGAGAGGCAATTGAGGCTCTGTTAACACTGGCTTCATATTGAGCAACTGACAGTCTTTTTGGCACCAATGTGACTTTATAGAGAAAACATGCTTACTATTTTTTAATCATTTTTGATAATTATAGCTGTAGCCTATTGATTGAAGCTCGAACGTCAGTGTAAAACAACACAGTGACACACAACACAAGTGTTGTTGCCTATCACCAGGTGTTGTATTAGTCGCGGAAATTGTGTATAGTACAACTATATTAGCAGGAAACATTTTAACACACATATAATGTATCACATTTCTGTATTATAAAAGAAAATGAGAAGACAGAGAAGTAAAACATGGCAATGCCATCGATATCAGACCCTTTCAAGCGGCATGTTATTGTGCCCTATTAATGTATTAGTATTTAGATTTGGTCCTACATATCGAACCTAGCTAGATAGGGGGGCACTTATTAAATGCTTGCTGTTGCATAGAAAAGAATACTAAATTTAATTGTTATTTAATCTGTTACTGCTGAAGTAACCGGTAGTTAAACATACACACCGAAATTAAATCTAAGCTATTTCACTCCAAATTTACTCAGTTAACCAATAATTTGTAATAAAAGTTACTCTTGAATACAGTACGGTAGATTATAACGATCAACCTAATATATTTAATTTTAACAGAGAACAGAAACTGAAGTACTCGGGACTATGTAACGCTTATTGAATTTTATTTTCGAAGCTAGTTTAGATAAAGCCACAAAACATTCGCAAATATTTTATCCTATTTGTTTGCGAAGCGTCTAACCTGTCTAATCGAATGTGTTTTGGTGCACGTGACCGGTGTGTCTGGACAGTCAACACACACTACGATAAAGTATGTGTTGGCCAGCACTAAATGTCGTCTGCTGTTACTGCCCCTCTATTGATCAAACACAAAACGGCCGCATCTCAGCATGTCGTAAAATGGTTCACTTCAGGTCGGAATTGGCTGAAAGGAAGGGTATATATATGTAATATTTCTCTCTTTTTGTTATATATGAAAAAAGTTGATCAGGTGGATATTAATTATAGTAAATATTAGCTTCATTTAATAACTTATATATTAACTAAATGCCTTATTGCATTCGGTATGGCAATTTTCTATGTGATATCCATTGGAAATAAGCAGGTAATGTAATATGACACTGACAGAGCATGCGCAGAAGGGAACCTATGCAGACATTTGGTAACACTTATATATATATGCAAATATTTATTTAATTCTTTATCACACTGTGAGGACTTTAGACACTGGGTCCTATAACCATTTCCGTTATCAAAACTGTAGCCGTTCACTCATTTCACAAATTTTTAGCGCGAAGCAAGTCTGGGTTTATGTTGTTTTTCTTATTAAAAAAAAAGATATTAACATGCACATAGCAAGTCTGAGACCATAGGATTCAGCAGGAACATCTTCACCATGAGTGCGCATGCAGATATGACTTTAGATGTTGCCCGGATGTACAACTCCAACAACCAACCAACCAACACACACCTGGCTTCAGCTCAACAATATCTGATTAACCCTACTCATTTTCTAGTTCTACATATGTCATTAACCATAGGATATTAAAAAAATAAATGAATAAAATAAGTAAAACTGACCCTGGCTATGGCTCTACCACTAGTCTGAGTGCCCAGATTTGTCTAAATCTAAATGCACATGGCATAAGATGTGCTGATTATATTGATATAAATGCAATGCTAGATAAAAGATTAACATCTTAATTTATTATATATATATTTTTTAGTTGGTATTCTATGTTTCAAACAAGGGCTGAGATGAGTTGAAACTAGCACATTTCATAGCTGCACCCAGGGTATTAATTAGCATTGGCCATGTGCTTCGTGGGGGTTTGTTTATCTTCCACGCATCCCACAATGCACCGCGCCGTTGGAATGGCCATGTAGTCAATTGCGCGCAAAGCAATCTTTTTTTTAAAGAAGAAGAAAAATGGCACGGCCGAGCGCCTCACTGTAATCAGCTTAGAATGGAAACCACCAGTCATTAATACCACTGCTATTGTCTTCCAGTGACGCGCCACCCCACCCCCCGCACACACCCACACATACTCCACCCCTGTCTACTCGCAGGAATTACTGAAACAAAAATCGCCATTGAATTAGCGCGTCCGACACGAGCAACTCGTGCATAATGTAGCGCCTAACGCCATTAGCAGCTCGTGTGTGTGTGTGTGTGTGTGTGTGTGTGTGTGTGTGAGTGTGTGTGTGAGTGTGTGTGTGAGTATGCGTGTGTGTGTGTGAAGGGTCAGAGGTCAGAAGGTCAGGTCGACAGCGAGCGACACTGCGCCGCCATAATCCAAGATTAGCGCCTTGTACGTGAAGCACACATACATGAGTACCGCAGTGTGATCCCATCTATCGCCGAATTATCGCCAGGTGCTGATAGCGAGATGGCGCTTCTGGAGACCTGACACCGAAATTGTGTATGTGCGCATGTGAGGATGTGTGGCGTTTGTTTGGGGTTTTACTTCCTGGCAATATCTAAGGTCATATCAGGATGGGTATCGACTTGTGACAGGGCACGGTCATGGCTACTTTATAATGCTGTCCCAACTGGGAGACCAGGCCACCGGCACCATGACCCGGTTTCCCACACATCCACATTATCAATGATAACTGAGCTAACCAGGGGCCAAATGTATGAACAACTTTTTATCGGCTCCGGTGTTAAGGGCGGCCAGCGGGTTAGCTAACATCGGTGTTGGGATATGTGTCACGGGAAATGTATGTGGCCAAAGGGCAGCTTGGTTAGCTAACCGATGCGTTATTTATAGATTTGGGGAACCCCTCTGAATGACAGTGGCTACGCGTATGTGAGCTGAAGCAATGCTATGTCTATGCGGAGTATTTATTTTTGCAAAATACATTTAAAAGTTTTCATTGGGTCAATTAAAAATATCTTAATGCCCGATTGAAGAGGAAGATCTGTAGTATTTAATTTAACCTAAGAGAAATTTTCTCTGAAAGGATTAAAGCAGAGATTATATTGAAAGTTGGGGTATTCTGAGTGTCAGTGCCAGTGCCATCGGCGGCGATTTGTTTTGTTTAGATTCAACAGTATGAATATCGCCGCCGATGTAGCCGTGGCGTTAATATCGCTTCGATTTTAGGGTTAATGTAATCAAATTTCACTTATTGCGTATGTAATTCTGTTAAATATGATAGCATTGAATAGATTTGGGCCTAATATATAGCCGCCGATTCGGCGGCGGTGGCGGCGATTTGTTTTGTTTGCATTCGTCGATTTGACAATATTAATATCGCCGCCGATATAGAGGCGGCATTAATATCGGTTCGATTTTAGGGTTAATTTAATGTAATTTCACGTTTTGAGTATGTAATTCTGTTAAATATGATCGCATTGAATAGATTTGGGCCTAATCGGCACTTAACACCGACGTTAAACTTGATATTGCTTGGTGTTAGCATAGGCGACGTTAAACTCGTTGAGTTTCCCTAACCCGGCGACATACATTCCGACTTTTCGCCGCTAACCCGGAGATCCCCGCTAACCACGGGTTTGTAGTGCTAACACTGTGTCATACATTTGGCCCCTGTACTTGCCATCCCTAGTAATGCCAACCAATGACTTATCAAATTTATACTTGTCACTACCTAGCCTATACTATTTATACTTGTCACTACCTAGCCTATAAAATGTATACTTGTCACTACCTAGCCTGGCGCTTGGTATTAATAGGATAGGACATGGACTCGTTAGCACAGGATAATGTGACTGCGGGATATTGGGTCATAGGGCCAGCGGCCTGGTCTTCCAGTAAGGCAGCACTATAAAAGTCACCATGAGTGCACTGTCACAAGTCGGTACCTGTCCTGATATGACCGTAAATGTTTCCAGGACGCACAACTCCAACAAACAAAACCGATACGCAAGAGATAATTAATCCAATGTGTTGTCGGATCAGAGTGTGGAATAATGAATGACTAACTAAATGGGGTTTTATGTCCGAGCAAAATCTGAAGTGATATTAGTACATACAATGCTTCCCCACTGATATAGCCCCAAGTCAGCACCATAGCCAAATAGCCCATTCATTCATATTATAGTTGATTACCAAAAAAACAGCTTTTGCTCGGATTGTCTTTCACCCCTACTCTGGATAAGGATGATGTTTTATTTCTGGAGAGGTGTGCAGTGATTGGTCAATTGGAAGGCGTGTATCCGGTTGGAGGGTAATATATATAATAAATTAAGATGTTAATCTTTTATATAGCATTGCATTTAGATCAATCTAGTCAGCACATCTTATACCATCGGCATTTAGATTGAGAAACATCTGGGCACTCAGACTGGTGTTAGAGCCATAGCCTAAGTCAGTTTGACTCATTTTATTCATGTTTTTATTTATATTCTATGCTTAATAACATTTGTTGGGTTAGGAAATGGGTAGGATTAATCATACATTGCTTATATATTTCTTGGAAACAAGTTTTTGTTGATACCTTTGACATTTTAATATTTAGAAAAAGAATTACTTATGTCTAATCAATGTGTTTTTTTTGGTGTTTTTTTTTGGTGACAAGTTTTTTATTCTGCCCATAACGTATAAGCTCCCGTGAGGGTGCTTGTTTTCAACGCTGGACAGCTGTGGTACTGGATTGGTCTGGTCCCGCACTTTACCTGATCTTGCTCGGGCCATCCTTTGCGGTTTTGGGTGTTAGTAGTTTCTATATTAGTTTTTTTTAAATTTTCAAGTTTTTTCCTAACCTGTATATGATAACTTAGCCTACTATGTACATCTACGCAGATGACATACAGGCCTGTGTTTTGTTACAGCATCCTTTCACCCATGCCCTGTCCTTAGATTGTATACCAGTGTGCCAGAACACCCCTGGACCCTTCAGGACTGCGGCTAGGTGGGGTGGCTGTGTTGTATGGTTAGCCATTTCGTATTTCAGGGGTGTAAACATCGGCAGGTGATGTAAACATCGGCCTGTAGAGTGACTGAAATTGTATGTTTCTTCACTCAAAATGCTTAATTATGGAGAATTGTGTCTTAAACATATTCATTATATTATTATATTGCATCCATCCAATCCATGTTGGTGACAAATTTTTATGTTTAAAAAAAAAAAAAAAATTTGAATAAAATTGAAGTTTTGTCCTACATGTATCGGCTAACTCAATGGCCATACACCGTTTCTTTGCTGCCGACGCCGTTTTCAGTGCATGCGCATTCGGAACGGTGATCTCGTCTATTCTAATTTATTATGCCCGAGTGCCAGCATGGTAGTAGTAAGTAACAGTTTGTAACGCGCTTGTTTGACTCGGCCGGGGATCAAACCTGTGACCTTACAGTTAGTTACACACGGGAAGCAGATCATCCAGTACTCACTCATCCAGTACAGCGTGAACCTGCAGGTCCCGGATATTCAATCCATGACAAATGTTTATAGTCTCAATTCATTTATTTATATTATTTGGTATCCGGTTCATATCACACTGAGCCGTTGACGACAGTGATAAGCCTGATGTATAAAAAAAAACCGTAGAAATATAATCAAATATAATAAATGCGCAGAGTGGTCTGCTGTTGCCTGCAGTCTGTCCCACGTGTTGGGTGGGGTGGGGTGGGGTGGGGTGGGGAGGGAGGTGCTGCTTCGAAACACAGCTGCCTTTTTCGCAGTCAGCGATTGTGTATACAGTATAACCCCGTTAAACCAAACTTGAAGGGGCCCTAGAAATTTGTTTGGATTAACCGATCATTGGTTTAACCGAGCTTTGGCTTCGACTTTGACTTGGCTTTGGCAAAAACATGTGTGCATTATGAATGTAATATACAATGTATGTGGACACTTTGATTAATATTTTTATGTATATACAGTATAACCCCGTTAAACCAAACTCAGTTAACCCAAATGATCGGTGAATCCAAACTTTTTTCGGCAGCCCTGCAAAATACTACCATTTATCATATAAAAAAAAGTCTCAGATGACCTTATAACCACATGAAAGTTTGGTTTAGCCATACCCGAAGTGGCCTGGGGCTTGACAATTTTGTTTGGATTAACCGATACTTTGGATTAACTGACTTTGGTTTAACCAACTTTTTTATATGATGAATGGTAGTATTTTGCCGGTCCGCCAAAAAAAAGTTTGGATTAACCGATCGTTTGGTTTAACCGAGCTTGGTTTAACGGGGTTGTACTGTATATCGCCATCTCATCAATGCGCCTGCGCCTCACGTCACGTGACTCATACATAGCTGCAACGCGTGGGCAGACGACAGTAGGCATTCCTTTAACTGGGCCGATGTGTACAGGAATATAACTACACAGTAAACTAGATATATAATGTGATATTCTAGGGATAATATTGGTTGTGTTCCATTGTTTGTTTGGGGGCGGTGGTGGCGAGTGAGTGTGAGTGTATGTGTGTGACTGAGTGTGTATGAGTGAGTGAGTGTGAGTGAGTGAGTGGGTTGCAGCAATCTAGTAAGAGGACCTATGCATCATTTATTTTCGTGATGGGAACCCTAGTATAATGTGATTACCCCTGGTGGTGATGGGGACTGTATGAGTGTGTGTGCTGGGCCCGGCAGTGCCTTAATATCCACTGATTAGTTATGCGCTTTGAGATGTAATTACACAACACTAGCACTGTAAATGTAGCTTATTGGGCGATATTAATCACACGCATCAGCAGTACTATCGGGCCATATTTGTTAGCCAACTGCAACCTTTTTACTCTAGTATAATCGAAAGGGGTGATTTTCCATTCGTGTAGGCAAATCTAAATATAACTAATATTGTAGCTACACTAATATGGAGCCGGAGCTCATTTGAAATTTACCCGCTCACACGTCTGGACATATGATACCTACAATTATGTCAATCATCTATTGCTTATTAATTTTATTGCACAGAGCTATTTTACTATTCGCCATGGACATATGTTCTTGTAAGTTCACATAGTACTAGTGCCATTCGGCTGTCCAGAAAACACTGTATCAAAGCCCAGTGTGCAGTAAACACCCAGGAAGTGTTTGAATTATCTCAGATGTCGGTTATGTCACTAAAGGGTGCATTCCTTACACGCGGCATGCGGCGTGCGGCGTGCTTACGGGATGGGTCCTTTCACCCACACCCACACCCACACCCACACCCACACCCACACCCACACCCACACACAGTGTCAGGTTTCCTCACCACCGTTCTCTATGGCAAACGCAGCAGCATTCGCATTCGCATGCCGCACCGATCGCTACATGGACCGATTCAGTATTCGCATGCCGCATACCGCATACCGCATACCGCGTGTAAGGAATCACCCCCATTGATTTAGATGGTTTTCGATTTTTTGCCGCATTCGCATACCGCATGTAAGGAATGCGCCCTTAAGTGTCCACCTAGATACAATGTATTGTTGATGCGCGAAAAGGAAGAGAGGAAGGCGGGGGTGGAAATAAGGCGTTTATTTTACGCCTCACAGACAGAGCATACAGAGCATACAGAGTAAGGGAGTACAATAGGAATAAATAAGGAATAAGCTGAGGAAGGTAAGGAAGCTCATGAGGAGCGGAGTAATGAATAAAAGCAATACAGGAGGAGCAGTGAAGAAATGTACATAATAAATAAAGTAATAAAGTTCAGGCAGAGTAAAAAAGTCTGTAGGTGTTCTGCGAGGGGGTGCCGAGGAGCCCTCCACCGGTGGAAGAGAAGAGTGTATGAGGAGTGTAGGGTGGGTGGGTGGTGGAAAAAGGCAGAGAGCTGGGAGACGGCAGGAGGGCGAGTGCCTGAGGGAGGCCGGCGGGCGACCTTATAAGGGGAGAGGGACGGGCGACAGCAGGTGAGGTGTGAATGATGCCGGCCCGGGGGAGGGCGAGAGGTGGCGAGCAGCGGGCGTCGGGTGAGGCGCGAGTGCTGCGCG
Source organism: Branchipolynoe longqiensis (assembly GCA_030323885.1). Classification (NCBI taxonomy): domain Eukaryota; kingdom Metazoa; phylum Annelida; class Polychaeta; order Phyllodocida; family Polynoidae; genus Branchipolynoe; species Branchipolynoe longqiensis. The sequence goes on along the minus strand of CM059187.1, from coordinate 118,217,503 downwards.
AAACGGGGGGCGGGGGAGGTGGCGGCGCGCTGCGCCGTCTGCCGAGGTGAGAAAGCAGCGCGACAGCGCGGGGCGGGGGAGGGTCTCTTCCTCTCCTCGCATCAAACGCAATGCTTCGCATTACGACCGATGCGCGAAAAGGAAGAGAGGAAGGCGGGGGTGGAAATAAGGCGTTTATTTTACGCCTCACAGACAGAGCATACAGAGTAAGGGAGCACAATAGGAATAAATAAGGAATAAGCTGAGGAAGGTAAGGAAGCTCATGAGGAGCGGAGTAATGAATAAAAGCAATACAGGAGGAGCAGTGAAGAAATGTACATGATAAATAAAGTAATAAAGTTCAGGCAGAGTAAAAAAGTCTGTAGGTGTTCTGCGAGGGGGTGCCGAGGAGCCCTCCACCAAAAAAGGCGGAGAGGGCTTGCGGCGCCCTCGAGGGGGCGAGGCGGGGGATGGGGGGTGGGGCGGAAGAGAGGCGGACCGCGTCAGGGGTCAGGTAGCCTCTGGGGGCGGCGAGCGTCCGGGGCCTGCGTCGACAGGGAGCGGGCGGCCAAAAAGGAGGAGGCCCGCTCCTTGGTGGGATCCGGTGAGGAGGTCCGACGAGGGTCGAGCAGGGGGGCAGCGAAGTCCTCAGGGCTGGGTGGGGTGGTGGTCGGGGTCTGGGCGGGCGGGTTGTTGAAGGCGGTGTCGTGAGGGTCGGCGGCAGAGGGTTCCTCGTAAGGCTGGGCTGGGATGTGGTCCGAGGCGTGAGGCCCGAGGTGATGATCTACGGCTGGGACTGGGCGGCGCTGCGATCGGTGGTCGCTGGGAGGTTGTCGGTGGAGGTCGCGGGACTGTTGGCAGTGGTGAGGGTGAGGCGCCGGGAAGGGCCCCCCCGGGCCGGCCGGGGGGAGGCCGGCGGATCAAAAATCCGCCGAGGTGGGGGGGGGTCTGGCGCTCACGGGCTTGTTTTGTCATGCAATCGGCCTCGCTGTGCATGGTTAGGACGCGCCTCACATTGGCGCAGTAGGCACAGACGTGACGGCGCCTGTCCCCCACCTCGCCGTGGGCCTCTCCGACGGGGGCCCGATCGCACGAGGCGGGGTCGCGGTTCCAGGCCGGGCAGGTGGCCCCCGTGGGTGTGCCTGTCGTAAGTGACGCGGGCGTCGGCTTGGACTCGGGGGAAGTGTGGGCCTCGGTGGAGAGGGTCGAGTGGGTGGGCGGGGGTGCTGGCGGCTTGGTGGTCGGGCATGGCGATACACTCGACTCTCAGGAGGTTAATGGCTACTGGGTCATGCCACCCGTGGGGGAGTCGACCGTCCGCGATCCAGGTGAATACGGTCTCGCAGTACCGGCGGTCGGTCGCCCAGGGGTAGATGAGGTTGTCCCGGGAGACTGTAAGGTGGTGGTGGTGGAGTCCAGGGGCGGAGTGGGCGGGGAAATCGGGATGGTCGATGAGGGTGAGAAGGGCGAGGGCGTACTCGTCCTTCGTTGCCTCGCCCCTCTTCACCGGGGTTCTTTCCGGCCCCCTCTGTACCAGGTCGGATGGGAATATATAGTTGACCGGCATACCCTGGCGCTTCACGGAGCATCGCGCCTCGGCGGAGGCCAAGATGTCCCGGACGGCGTCGGCCGCGGATGCGGGGCTGTGTTCGGTGGGTTCCTCTTGGTAGGCCCGTGATGTGGTGGGCGCGGCTTGTGTAGCGAGGTGGCGGTACCTCTCGTACTCCGGGTGCGCCGCCCCGGGGAGGCTCGCCTGAGGCGGGGGCGGGCTGCGGCGGTGGTGCGCGCCCGAGGCGGTGGGGCGGGCGGCGGGGCGGTCTCCAGGGCGTCCACCCGGGCGTGAATGTCGGCTGCAGTTTGGCGCACCTCAGCGGAGGTCTGGCGTTGCTCAAGGTGGATGCGCTGGAGTGCCTCCAGTATTGCTGAGATCTCGGCGCCCGAGATGCGGTCCGAGGGCGCCGCGGGGGACGCTGGGGCGGAGGCCGGGGACTCGTCCCGCCGGGGCGTTGAAGATGGCCCCGGGGTGCGGGGGGCGGCCTGGGAGCCCTTCCGTCCTCGTCCCTTCCCTCGAGGCATGGTGTAGGTTGAGTAGAGCAGCAATCCGAGCTGGACCCAAATGGAAAAAGGCAGAGAGCTGGGAGACGGCAGGAGGGCGAGTGCCTGAGGGAGGCCGGTGGGCGACCTTATAAGGGGAGAGGGACGGGTGACAGCAGGTGAGGTGTGAATGCTGCCGGCCCGGGGGAGGGAGAGAGGTGGCGAGCAGCGGGCGTTGGGTGAGGCGCGAGTGCTGCGCGACACCGGGGGTGGGGGAGGTGGCGGCGCGCCGCGCCGTCTGCCGAGGTGAGAAAGCAGCGCGACAGGGCGGGGGAGGGTCTCTTCCTCTCCTCGCATCAAACGCAATGCTTCGCATTACGACCAATTTGCCTCACCTTTGTTGAGAAATTAACCGGAAAACTGCTCAATATTCTAGATGTTGTCAATTGAGAGTCATTCGATGGTTTTCCAATTGAGAGTCATTCGATGGTTTTCCCCACCGGTTTTGATAGTACTTCTAGTGCTCCTCCGCATAATGAGCTCTCAGAACCGCGCTACTTTCTTTCTTACTACAGTAAAATCTCTCTAAATCGACGGACCATGGGACCGGCTGTAAGTGGTCCATTTAGGGAGGTGGTCGGCTTAGAGAGGTAGAATATCCTTACAATGGTATTGTTGGGACCCAAATAAGGCAATCGATGTAAGGGAGTGGTCGATCTGTGGAGGGGTCGGTATAGAGCGGTTTTACTGTAGTTTACATGGGCCAACATATATGTAGGGCCTACACGAAACTGACTTTAATTATTTATGATATACCCAGGGCGGGTCTGTATACACTCATACTCCCAGGGCTTTGGCCGAATGAGTTGAACGTCCGTCTCCCGTTTTAGTGGTTCGTGGGATTCGAACCCACGGGTTCAAACCCTGGTCGAGTCAAACAAATGACGGGCAAATTGATACTTGTCGCTGCCTAGTCAGACGTTCGGCATTATTATGATAGGGCAAGGACTGGTTGGCTCAGTGTCAGGATAATGTGACCGAGTTGGGTATCAGGTCATGGTGCTGGCAGCCTGGTCTCCGAATGGGACAGTACTTTAACATCACCATGAGTGCACACTATTATAAGTCGGTACCTGTCCTGAGATGACCTTAGATGTTGCCAGAATGTAAAACTCCAACAAGCACCTAAAGGCTGCATTCCATATACGCGTAATGCGAATGCGAATGCGACAAAAAATCGAAACGCCTTGAAACCTATGAGCTACATTCCATATACGCGTAATGCGTAATGCGAAATGCGAATGCGAATAAAATCCATTATCCCGATCGCTCCATGTAGCGATCGGTGCGTAATGCGTAAAGCTGGTGCGAATAGGAAGTCCTCAGTCGCCTTTGTCCATTGATATAAGGTTGGAGGAAGCGACTAATAATTACGGACAGCCGGGACAAGGTGGAGCGCGGACCTGTTAGGTCTCCAATGGGACGGTGCAAACATGGCTCAGTTTAGCTTGCTTTGAGGGATGTTAGGACCGTCCCAAATATGAAGACTGCTTCCTAACAGGTCCGCCGCATAAACCTACATGTTTATAGGCATGTAAAGAGTCTTTTAAACCCTGTAACTACTTGACCAAAGGCTAGCTAAATGACCAAAGGCTAGCCCCCAGTCTTTATCCCTGTATCTACATAGATCTATATAATACATGTCTATATGTGTATATATGTCTATACGTGTATATATAGGTATGTGTATATATGTATATATATAATACATGCAGACAGATAGATAGACACATGTACTTTTTATATACTTCACTGCATAACGCATAACGCAATACGCATTACGCGTATATGGAATGCTGGCATTCGCATAATGCATAACGCATTACGCATTTCGTGTATATGGAATGCAGCCTTAACTTATGCTATGTCAAATGGCTTGCAGTTCAACCATTCAAATCTTATTTGAAAATATGAACCACTAAAGTAATAATTGAATATCATCAAACATCATAATACAATCTGCATAATAGGTTATATATTATATCACGTCCTGTAATGATTAACACAATATTTGCAAGCTTTAGGAATATAATTGAGTATTTATTTACAGAATATGTGTAGGCTTCTGGAAGTTAAACAAATATACTGATTTGCAAAATATTTGTTGACTTTAGATATTTATATAAGTGTACTGATAAACACTATGTTTGTATGCTTATGGGATTCATATAACTGAATATTATTTTCAATTTTCTATGCGGTTCTTTTTCTTTTTTAAATGGATTCCTCGAGCCCTACAATTGGAAAAGTCAGTACCGCCATTAGGTATTACTCTCCAGGCTTAATATTTGATAAGACGAAGGATGTCAAAAGGATATCACATTGCATGATAAGCATTATTAAGGATAAGTAATAAATTGGACCACTTTTAATAATTCATCTACCGCGGGTAGTGTGAAGGGAAAGGTGCCTTTTCTGCGGTGATTAAAACGTGAACTAATATATGCCGTGTGTAATACCAATAGGATTATTATAAAATGCGAGAAAAGGAACTACTGAATATGTATGTTTGGCTCGATTTCAGGAGCATACCCGTAAGTGTGATAGCGGGTTATGGTGCTGGCGGCACGGTATCACAGTGGGGCACCGCTATTAAGTCGCCATTGGCGTGCGTTGTCACAAGCCGGTGGCACTGGTGATTGATTATTAATAACCCGTTTATGAACCAAAACCACTTCTCCAATTGGTCGGACCGGCTCTGAAAGACCACCTATCCCAGGACCACCAGCTGGGGATGGGTGGGGGTGTGTGGGGGGGAGCTTGATTGAAAAGGGGATGGGGACCTGGGCAGGGGGCAGGGGGCAGGGAGAAGCGGATCCAATGCTGGGAACAAACAGATGGCTTCTCATTCAAAGGCACCAGAGGGGAGGGAACTAAACATGAGCAGACGGAGCAGGCTCGGGTTCGCGCTTTATTTACTGTGTGTATTATGGGAGACTTAATTAAGCAATCAACACCGTTGCTTTCTTATCAGCAGTAGCCATAGTTTGAATAGTTACCCAAGTTGTAAGGTTATCGGGTGATGATACAAATAGGGAATTTGGGAACTTGGAGCTATTTCCTACAGACACTTGACCGTGTTTGTCTGTTGGGGTTTTACTTCCTGATAACATTTAAGGTTATATCAGGACGGGTTCCGACTTGTGGGAGTTCGCCATCATGGCAACTTTATAGTGCTGCCCCACTGGAAGAACAGACATCCGACACCATGACCCGACATCACACTGTCACACTATCCTGATAATGAGCTAACCAGTCATTTATTGTAGTTGTGTCATCATAGCACAGCGGGACAACACATAGCAAGTGTGTGTAAAGTGATTAGAAGTTACCTTGTCATACAATATAGAACATAGCAAATAGGTGTTGTAACATAGCAGTGGCTATGTTACAGTGTAAAGTGGTTAGAACTTAGAGCTTATTTAAACTTGCATAGTCCGATGGTTTTGAATTTCTGCCATTTTTCTGAGATAAATATACTCAATTGATTGTTATTATTTACCTTACTTTATTTTGAAGTAACATTTATCTTAAATGGCTAACTTTTGAGATATTTGAAGTGCAAACATGCCAATGTTAATTTAGGGAAGCACACCAAAAATTGTGCTTAAGCAGTAACTGGTTCGGGAAAATTGACTCAGTATGCCCTTCTATGTGGCAACAAAATGTTTAATATGTGCAGCAATATCTAAGTTAGATATGCAGAATCAAATCTAGGTGAGTGCTTTTGTTTTAAAAATTTTATGTTTTCATCGGACTATGCAGCTTTAAACAAATACCATCTCGTCCTAGCAAATATGTGTAAATTGGTTACAGGCTATCGACAATTGCTATCTCACATGAGTAATAATAACAAGCCAATAAAGTGGAAAATAACAAAGCACATGAAAGGAACTTTTATTTCGCCTGCTATATAGATACGCTGGTTGCATATTTGTATGTGTGTGACTGTGAGTGTCGCGGCATGTCCCATACGGACTGAGTTACAAAGTGTGATAATACTGTAGTAGTCTGCACTGACCTCTCAAGCAAGTAACCACATAGACAGGTAGGCGTGGTGGTGTAATGGTTAGCACACTGGTCTGGAATGCAGAGGTGTGGGTTCGAGTCCCGCTCTAGGCGCAATATTTCCCGTTTTCATCACCCCCATGACACTGGTTGCCGTGTCCAGGATCCTGTACAAGCTATGCGCTGTATGGTTGTTGAACCTACCCTGTGTATGTATGTGTTACTGTTAGGGCATTGCCTGTATGTATGTAATTGTAAGCATTAAAAGACTTACAATTCCAGGGGGACGAGTGTAGTAGTCTGCACTGACCTCTCAAGCAAGTAACCACATAGAATAATGGGATGGCCGACTGAGTTGACCGTCTGCCCCCCGTTTTGGTACATTGTGGGATTCGAACCAATGCATTCGAACTCGGGACTAACGACTTGAAAATGTATGTATGTGTCGCTTCCTGCCCGGCAATTGGCATTGTTAGGATAGGGCAAAGACGGGTTGGCTCAGTGTCAGAATAATGTAACTGAGTGGGATATCAGGTCATGGTGCTGCCAGCCTGGTCTCCCAGTGGGACAGCACTATAAAGTAACGATGAGTGTGCTCTGTGACAAGTCGCTACCTGTCCTGATATGACCTTAGATGTTGGCAGGACGTAAAATCCCCACCACCAACTAACCAACCTTATCAAACGCACATGCGTCTAGAGACATGGTAGAGTGGATAGGGTGGGCACTTCCCGTGCGGGAGAGAATGGGATTAAACCAAAGACTTAAACCATTGATGTTCGTCGCTACCTTGCCTGACGCTGGCCATTAATATCACATGAACTGGCTTGCTGAGTCTTATGATAATGTGACTCAGTGTGGATATCGTGTTATGAAATGCCAGCAGCACAGAATCACAGTATGAGAAGATTATGAAGTCAATGTCAGCGAATACTCCCATAATTAGTACCGGTCCTTGTATGACCTTACATATTGTTAGGCCGGAAACTCCGATAAATCAACCGGAATGTCCCCAGACCACAAGTAACCGTAGGGGACAGTTTCATTGCCGCGTGTTGAACGACTACTTAGACAATGCTGTTTGCTTTCCTGTAAGTGACCGCCTAAAGTGTGTACACACTGTCCAAAACCCTTGTCTACAAATTCACCGTGTAATTTTTGTTAAATGAGTTATTTTCACCCAATATAATATAATATAATATAATATAATATAATATAATTTTGCCGTGCTTGTCAAAATTCTCATCCCATATGCTTCAGCAGTAACAGGTTCTATTACATTGACTTTGCTGCATAGAACGGCATGCTATGTCAATTCAATTGAACCTGTTACCATTGAACCCGATGGGATCCGAGTTTGGGCATGCACGCCAAAATTAAAATTTCATGTTTACACATCAAATATCTCCAAAGTTTAACTATTTTACATCAAAGTTATTTCAAGCGCACGTAAGGTAGATTCTAACGATCAATTTAAAGTATTTATCTCAGTAAAGTATAGAAGCCCAATACCATCGGACTATGCAAATTTAACAAAAATATCGGATTGTGTGATTTGTTATAGATCACTGTGGGGTGTTTCTGAGGTGTGTGTAAGTTGGGGGTGGGGTGGGGGGGTAGGGTGACCTGACCCCTATTGACTTTGGGCAATAATTCTGAGGTGATGACCAGAAGTCTGGCCTTTCCAGGGTGTGTGGCCTCTTGACATTTATGCGGTAATTGAAATGTGTTTAAAGCCCCAAAGAAGAAAGAAAGAACAACAAAACACGCTGGCGGACATTGGCTTTTACAAAGCACTCGAGTTAATTAAGTCGCCAGTGGGCGCTGTGACATTTGCCAGGTGGGAAGTGGGTAGGGAGGATATGTGTGTTGGGGGGGGGGGGGGCACACTGGCTGTATTGTACCATGCTGTTAGCAGTCCCTGTGAAGGGGGCTGTCACATTATGACGCATCACGCCAACGTATGCCGATGTATGTGATTTTCGGCCGCTATGTCGGGATACGTCATTATGCGTTGAGCATGCGTTAGGCGCTCGTTGGTATAAGTGAATGTATGTTGACGTTCGTTGAGATACGGCGTAGCGTCAGCAAAGTTTTGTGCATGCACAAAACTTTTGATGTACAACAATGTTCGACAACGTGTGGATTTTACGTTGGCTGTACATTATGTATACGTTAGGCATATGTCGATGAACATTAGAAGTATGTTAGACAAACGCTGTTCACTACATTGCACTACATTGACCTACGTAAAAGCCAGTGGGAATGTACAGTCCACGTACTGACAACACATGGATGGCATACATCTAACGTAATCTAACATACGTTTAGCGTTTCTCCAGCATGTCTTGACGTATGTAACGTATGAGGCGTAGTTCTGGCGATTGAATAATGTATATAATGTTTTTCACCCGGAAGCACATTAGCCATACATTGATTCACCCTGTACTTGTAGTACATGGGTGAATGACAATGTTGTGTAAATATGGGCGAAAATAGCTTTAGTATGTAACAGGAAGTAGACATAGATGTTGCTAGAACGCCTGCCTCCAGTATCAAATGGGTACTTATATCGGCACAGAGTTGGTGAAATGGGAGAGAATGCGAGAAGTCAAGATGGCAGCATTGGAACGCCGTCGATTTTACCTTTAAATTCGATTAAACTATATGTTTTATTATATTTTTCAACTCAAAAGTAGCGGGGAAATATGAATACAGAATAAAGAATAAGTGTTGCTTCTTAGATTGTGAAATTAGGCTCTCATTTCATTTCCCCGGATTTTCAACCACTTTTATATAGGGCTGGTATTCACCCGTGTACTGCGAGTACAGGGTGAATCCTTTATCTAACCTTGGCCATACGCTATGTATACATCCAACTTTGACCCCCCCCCCCCCCCCCCGCCAAAAAGTTCGATGCTTCTCGACGAAAAAAAGTGATTTTATACGTCGGCCGCGCACTTGCGAGATGCGTCGTAATGTGGCAGAGCCTTTATGCCGTGTCGGCGGGGCACGTGTTACTAAATAGAAAAAGAAAAAAACACCCGTCACACAGTGATGTCAGTGGACCGTGACGCCGACGGACCAGTTGGGCCCGGTCCGTCACCCCCTGGTGGCCGCTGTACCTGTGACCTTGCGGGGCCCATCCGAGACGGCGGCCAACAATGGTCAATTTAGCACGGGGGCGACACGCTGCCAGCCGGGGAGGTGGGGTGAGGTGGGCGGGGCTCGGCTCCCCTCCCGCCGGCTGCAGTTTGTTTGTACGGGCAGACAAAAGCATGTTGATTTATTGACTGGCGACAAGACCCACCGCAGGCTGGATTTACGGGCACATTCCACGCCGGAGATGGTTCGCACTTACAGGAGGCTATGGGGGGGTCGGAGGGTTTAGGTTGGGTGGCGTGTGTGTCATTGTACATATGTATGTGTGTGTTTGTGTATCTGATTGTGAGCGCGTGTATGTGGGGAGTGGGTTTAAGTTGGGTGGCGTGTGTATCACTGTACGTATGTGTGTGTTTGTGTATCTGATTGTGAGCATGTGTATGTGGGGAGTGGATTTAGGTTGGGTGGTGTGTGTTTCACTCTATGTATGTGTGTGTTTGTGTATCTGATTGTGAGCGCGTGTATGTGGGGAGTGGGTTTAGGTTGGATGGCGTGTGTATCACTGTACGTATGTGTGTGTTTGTGTATCTGATTGTGAGCGTGTGTATGTGGGGAGTGGATTTAGGTTGGGTGGTGTGTGTTTCACTCTATGTATGTGTGTGTTTGTGTATCTGATTGTGAGCGCGTGTATGTGGGGAGTGGGTTTAGGTTGGGTGGCGTGTGTATCACTGTACGTATGTGTGTGTTTGTGTATCTGATTGTGAGCGTGTGTATGTGGGGAGTGGATTTAGGTTGGGTGGTGTGTGTTTCACTCTATGTATGTGTGTGTTTGTGTATCTGATTGTGAGCGCGTGTATGTGGGGAGTGGGTTTAGGTTGGGTGGCGTGTGTATCACTGTACGTATGTGTGTGTTTGTGTATCTGATTGTGAGCGTATGTATGTGGGGAGTGGGTTTAGGTTGGGTGGTGTGTGTATCACTGTACGTATGTGTGTGTTTGTGTATCTGATTGTGAGCATGTGTATGTGGGGAGTGGTTTAGGTTGGGTGGCGTGTGTATCACTGTACATATGTGTGTGTTTGTGTATCTGATTGTGAGCACGTGTATGTGGGGAGTGGGTTTAGGTTGGATGGCATGTGTATCACTGTACGTATGTGTGTGTTTGTGTATCTGACTGTGAGCGTGTGTATGTGGGGAGTGGGTTTAGGTTGGGTGGCATGTGTATCACTGTATGTATGTGTGTGTTCGTGTATCTGATTGTGAGCGCGTGGATGTGGGGAGTAGGTTTAGGTTGGGTGGCGTGTGTGACTGAACTTGTCTGTGTGGGGTGAGTGAGTTTAGGCTGAGTGGTGTGTGTGCATGTGTGTTTGGGCTATGTTTATGTGGGGCAAGTGGGTTTGGGTTGAGTGGTCTGTGTGCATGTGTGTCTGAGCTTTAATAGTGGCATGGGTGGTTTTAGGTTGAGTCGCATGTGTGCATATATGTTTGTGAGTGTGTTTGTGTGTGGCGTGGGTGGTTTTATGTTGAGTGGTGTCTATGCATGCATTTGAGTGTGTTTGTGTGTGGAGTGGATGGTTTCATGTTGAGTAGGGTGTGTGTTTGTTTGTGTGTGGAGTGGGTGTTTTTAGATTGAGTGGCATGTGTGTTTGTGAGTGTGTGTGGTTTCAGTTGAGTGGCATGTGCATCTGTGTGTGGTGTGGGTGGTTTTAGGTTGAATGGCATGTGTGTTTGTGTGTGTGTGGTTTCGATTGAGTGGCATGTGTACATGTGCATCTGTGTGTGGTGTGGGTGGGTTTAGGTTGAGTGGCATGTGTGTTTGTGTGTGTGTGGTTTTGGTTGAGTGGCATGTGTACATGTGCATCTGTGTGTGGTGTGGGTGGTTTTAGGTTGAGTGGCATGTGTGTTTGTGAGTGGGTGAGGTTTCGGTTGAATGGCATGTGTACATGTGCATCTGTGGGTGGTTTTAGATTGAGTGGCATGTGTGTTTATGAGTGTGTGTGTGGTTTTTGTTGAGTGGCATGTGTACATGTGCATCTGTGTGTGGTGTGGGTGGTTTTAGGTTGAGTGGCCTGTGTGTGCATGCACATGTGAGTTTGAGTAGCATGTGTTCATGTGTGTTTGTGTGTGGTGTGGGTTTGTTTGTTTCTTGTTGTTACGTCCTAGCAACAAGTTCTAGCAACATCTAGGTCATATTAGGATGGGGACCGACTTGTGACAGTGCACACTCATGGTGACTTTATAGTGCTGCCCCATTGGAAGACCAGGCCACCAGCACCATGACCTGATATCCCACTAGGTCACATTATCCTGACACTGAGCCAACCAGTCCTTGCCCTCTCCTAATAATGCCAAACGCCTGGCTAGGAAACGACAAGTATCAATTTTTAAGTCATTGGTTTGATTCGACCAGGGTTCGATCCCACGGTCTACCAACACTGTGGCATTGGTAGTTTTACATTGAGTAGCATGTGCGTGTCTGTACATGAGTGTGTGCAGACATGTTGGCTGAAAGACACGCCAGATTTAAATGCACTGCAGTTCTGAACTGAGTGGAACATAACCGATGAACCAGTGGATAAATACACGATAGACAGATAAAAATACACAATAGACGAGATCACCGTTCCGACTGTGCATGCGCTGAAAACGGGGCTGGCAGCAAATCAAAGGCATACAGCCATTGTGTTTGCCGATACGCATAGGGCAAAACTTCCAGTTTATTCAAAATTAATAGAAATACATAACAATTTGGAAAAAACATAATTATCTGATGAATATAACTAAGACAAAACTAGCCATAGTTAAGCATTTTGAGCTAAGAAACATACAATTTCACACAAAACAATCAGTCGCTTTAAGGCTGATGTCCACATCACTATTAATATTATTAATTCTTGTTCTAAATATTAAAATGCTAAATCTGTCAATAGACACTTGTTTCAGAGACATATATAACCAATATATGATTAACCCTACTAATTCTTTAGTTCTACATATGTCATTAACCATAGGATATAAATAAAAACATGAATAAAATAAGTAAAACTGACTCTGGCTAAGGCTCTAACACTAGTCTGAGTGCCCAGAACTCTAAATGTACACGACATAAGATGTGATGATTATATTGTTGTAAATGCAATGCTGGATGAAAGATTAATATTTTAATTTATTATAAATATTTTTTTAGTTGGTATTCTATGTACCAAACAGGAGTTGAGATGAGCTGAAACTAGCACATTTCATAGCTGCACCCAGTGTCCATGTGCCATGTGCTTCTCGCAGGTTTTGTTTTTCTTCCACGCATCCCATAATGCACCGTGCCGCTGGAATGGTGATGTATTCTATTGGCAATGGCTTAAAAGACACTCCTGTTACAAGACCTTCCCATGTCATTTGTTCATGAAGTAACACATTATGGTTGCAAAATCCATTGGTTAAAATAATATTTACTAGTTTTAAGCTAAATGCATTAGGTTAACAATTATAGTACTACTTTAGTTCAGGTTAACGTTTATAATAATAATAGCCTAACTTTGAAGATATTTAGAATGCAAGCTTAAAAAAATAATTTCTGTATAGGCCTACACGCCAATTGCAATATGCCATCACTATTGTGAAGTTTGAAACACTAAAGGAACCCCCCCCCCCAATGAAATGAATCAGTATAGGATTATCTACATAATCAATAGATTATGATTTCATCAAATTATTTTTTTATTAATATTTTTTAAATGAATATATTAGGTTGACCATGATACTGACCTCAGACGATGAGCCACACAGGCGGGTAGGCTGATTACACCATTGAGCCTAGATATCCTAATTGTTGATATACATTCGGTTGATTGTTATAATCTACCTTACTTTAATATGAAGAAACTAACTTTGTAGATATATACTCAGTGAAAACATGCAAAATAAATTTGTCATGCACATCAACATTCTGACACGATAGATTTCAACACCAATGGATTTAACTAGTATCCTGCAGCAAGAAATCGTCAATAAGTGCACCAGTCTCCCAGCTTATACTGCTATAAGATTTCCTCCGGGAATTTAATTCGATTTGATATTGCCGGTGGGAGGGGACTCCATTTCATGGCGAGGGAGTATTATCCGTCTACGCCAACGGTACGGTAAAAGGGTTCAAATAGGCTTTGTGATGCCTTCCGCAAAGCCTTCATAAATGTAAGTTAGTTTGTGTGTTGTTGTTTTACGTCCTAGCAACATCTAAGGTCATATCAGGACCGGAACCGACTTGTGACAGTGTGCACTCATGGTGACTTTATAGTGTTGCCCCACTGTAAAATCAGGCCGCCGGCACCATGACCTGATATCCTCCTTTCACTGAGCAAACTGGTCCTTACCATATCCTATTAATGCCGAGTGCCAGGCTAGGAAGCGACAAGTATCAATTTTATACGTCATTGGTTTGACTTGACCGGGAACCAAACTCCCAATCTCCCAAACACGAGGCCCGCGCTCTACCGATTCGGCCACCACGCCCGTGATAAGTGTTAGTGTAGTAAGTGCTTGTGTATTGTCCTGTTTAATTAGTAACCTGTGCGACTCAAAGCGGTCCAGTGCCATTTCCCAGAGCGACACTATCACTATGTCTGAGTGTTGCCTCGTCCACTTCACTCCGCTAAGTTCTGGCTAAGGAGATTCATTAAAGCTGCATAAACCAGATGAAAGCCTGACAACCAAAACACTTATCTAGATTTGATCCTTGATGCACCCATTAATCATTTCTTTAACGAGAGTTATCTACTCCCTATGGGGAATCAACACGTGTTACTGTTTGACACGTGAAAACATGACTTAGTTAATATAGCAATGGCATATTCTACATGGTTTAAACTGGTGTCAAAGTTTGTTTTCTTTAACGACGCCTCTAGAGCACACTGATTTTTATCATCGGCTATTGGACGTCAAACATTTGGTCATCCTGACCCATTTCTTTAGCGAACCCTGCTGCCGCCACATAGGCTACTCTTTCCGATAAGCAGCAAGGGGTCTTTTATATACACTTTCCCACAGACAGGACAGCACATAGCACAACATTTGATGAACCAGTTGTGGACCACTGGTTGGAACAGAAAATAGCCCAAACTGCAAATGTGTCCACTGACCAGGATCGATTGGGTGACCCTCATCTACACAGCTGAACATGATACCATCTGAGCTACGTCCCGCTCTCTTAAACTGGTGTGAACACGAATGATTTCGCATTCTTTCTCTTTCAAATATCTTCAAAGTTATCAATTACCAAAACAAATGACTCCAAACTAACGCGACTGATGCGAATGGGAATCATTGCACCTAGAACTGGATTCGAACCCACATTTGTTGCCATTCCTGGGTATAGTGTTCTAACCATTAGGCTATCTAGGTTCCCTTATGTAATCAGCCTATCTACACATTCCTGTATAATGTGGTTCGGTGCCTGAGATGTCAGTATTATGTTCAACCTAATATATTAATTTAAAAATATTAATAAAATATGGACGACAAATTAATTATGCACTTTGAGCCTGTCAGATTGCAAGGTATCTAGAAGTAGAATCCATAATCTTAGATTAAATTACATTATAATGAATTCCTAGAAATATTTAGGTTCCAAATATGTATCGCTATTCACTGATAATTCAGGCTATAGATATTAATTCGATTACTATGCCTGTGAATATGCAAGGGTGTCTTGTTGATTTCGGTACACCTTTAATTTCCTGTGTAGTAATGGGCAATACTTATTGACACTGACATGGGATTATTTCATGCAATGGGCTTAGTGCTATGCAACTAAATTTGCACATCTTATGCCCGGTACACACCTCCCGTATACGATCTAAAACTGCCCGTTTCGCGCATAAGTTTGAGATTTAGTCGTTAGGTGTGCGACCCCCTAGCACACCAGAGCCTTGCGATTCGCGACTTAAAACTCAGTTTTAGGGGTTAAAACTGAAATCGCAAGGGATTCGAAAAACGAATCGGGCAGTTTTAGATCGTATACGGGACGGGTCGGGGTCGTGATGCGCAGTCAGTTTTAGTGCGTGAATCATAAACGGGAGGTGTGTACCAGGCATTAGGTAACCCCCCCCCCCCCTTAAAAAAGACAACCCGTAAAACCGCTTAGTCACTCTTCACATAATTTCGTTATCATTAATCCATAAGCCTATTTTACTACAGCTTTACCGACCATATTAGTAAATATGTGATTATGTTGTTGTACCAAATTTGCTATGCAAGCTGTTTTCTTATTCGACGAATTCTAGCCAATCCTTACAGTCTAAAAGTTCTGTAAAGCAGCTTACTCGAGGGATCACTAAAACTAGTAAATGTGTATCTTCGGCTGTAAGTTTGTTTTGAGCAAACGAGCCAAAGCATCGACATATATAAAGTTGGTGCAAACGAATGTAATGCACTGAATACTATTGCCAGTGGTTCTGCTTTAATAATAAGTTTAATAATAATATAACTACTACTACTAGTTACAAGTAGTTTGATCCGAGCTCATGGGATTAAATATTAATTACACAACAGTTAAAGCTGTATAATCCAGTGAAATCATCAATTCTTTATAGAAACCAAGACACTATCTACATTTGATCCTGTATATACTGAAGTTAGATACTTGTGCACTCATTAGACATGTATGAACATAAAGCAGAATACAGTATAACCCCGTTAAACCAAGCTCGGTTGAACCAAATTATCGGTTAATCCAAACAAAATTGTTGGACCCCAGGCCACTCCAGTACGGTTGAACCAAACTTTCATGTGGTTATAAGGTCATCTGAGACCCCACCAACTTTTTTATATAATAAATGGTAGTATTATGCCGGGTCGCCAAAAAAAGCTTGGATTAGCCAATCGTTTGGTTTAACCGATATTGGTTTAATAGGGTTATTAAATACTGTATATACGAAAAAAAACAAAAAAAACAATCAAAGTGTCCACATACATTGTATATTACATGTGCAATGCACACTTATTCAAAGTCAAAGTCAAAGCCAAAGCTCGGTTAAACCAATGATCAGTTAATCCAAACAAATTTGTAGGGTCCCTTCAAGTTTGGTTTAATGGGGTTATACTGTACTAAGCAAATTTCACAAAATCTGTTACTGATGAATCCTATGCTGTCAGGCATTTCAGTGTGCACTTCCAGAGCTCTCCAAGACAAAGACAAATTACATACAACTCAAGAAAAGTAGATTATAACTTTCAACATAATATATTTAATTGTTCTCTCAAAAACTGACAGCTAGCTATGGAACCTGCAATTTCCGTTTTGCATGAGAGATAAACATGCAATATGCTGGTGAATAGATCAGCTTGAGTGTAAGTAGTTTACTCTAAGAACAGTTCATTTTCTCGAATGAGCTCATTGATATTCCACAAAATAACGCATGCTATTTTATTTGTAATTCCGAAATATTATTCCATTTTGAACCACTCTCTCAGAAATATATGCATTTTCTGCTGCCCGTCACCTGTCCGTATGATCAAAGATGGAATTGGACAACAGGATAAAAGGTCTTTGCATTTTCGCAGATTTCCGCAATTTTCTCCCGCAAAAAGCTGACAGCTCCTCACAGGCTAGCACTGTTAGCGGATCGTCCGATTCCCGCCGTTTTTCCTTCTTTTTTGTTTCTGAGGCGCTGGTGACTTTTTTCTCCGCGATAAGAACTGACACTTATCTGGAATCATGGGGTGGATTTTTGCTCAGTGCTTGTTTACACAGTGATACTAGTAGTACGTTGAATGAGAAACTCGATTTCATGGCGTGGAATATTGAAGCCGAATCCGTGTTCGGTATGATAATTCTAATCCGACTTTTCTGGGAGAAGCCATGCCGCTCTGCTTATCTCCGGCAGAGTAGCACACATGTACCACACCGCCACACAAGCACCCCACCTCAACCCTCCTCTTTCCCCTCCCATGTCCCTCGTCTCCCATTCACTTTTCTCCATTCCCTTCCCGCTACGCCCCACCACCCCCATCCTTCACTTCCTACCACACCCTTCCCCTCCATTTCCCCTCCTCTCCTCTCCCCTCCACTCCATTCCCCTCTCCTCTCCGCCCCTCCCCTCCCTTCCCCTCTCCTCTCCGCCCCTCCCCTCCATTCCCCTCCCCTCCCCTCCATTCCCTTCTCCATTCCCTTCTCCATTCCCTTCTCCTCTCCTCTCCTCTCCTCTCCTCTCCTCTCCTCTCCTCTCCTCTCCTCTCCTCTCCTCTCCTCTCCTCTCCTCTCCTCTCCTCTCCTCTCCCCTCCCCTCCCCTCCCCTCCCCTCCCCTCCTCGCCCCGCCCCGCCCTCCCACACTGCAAACAGCACGCGCTCCTGCTTCTCGTTTGTGCTTTCCATACCGGGTGCCACTTGTAGGCGGTTCGTGCGAGCGTACTCCCCCCCCCCCCCCCTCCCCTTCCCCTCCCCTCCCCTCCCCACCGGTTGTCATGGTGAATGGCGAACTGTGGGGCAGACACGGTTAGGTTAAAAGCATGGTGCACCCCCCCGGGATTCATGCCCGCCTGAGCTTCATGGGTCGGTGTTTGTGGTGTGGGGGTAGATCTAGTGGGGGGGGGGGATCTAGTGGTGGTGGGGGGTATAATATGGGGGTGGAGAGTAGAGATCGGGAGTGAACGGAGAGGTCGACGAGAGGGGGGAGTTGGGGGGTAGAGGAGTAGCGTATGTTTTTGAACTGGGTGGAGGGGTAGTTGTTGTGTTAAAGGGGTGGTGGTTGTGTTGGAAAGTGGTGATGGCATAGGGTTATATTGGAAAGCATTGGATGGGATGGAACTGTTGGAAAGTGGTGATGGTGTGGGGGTTGTATTGGAAAGCGGTGGAGGGGTGGAACTGTTGGAAAGTGGTGATGGCATCGGGGTTGTATTGGAGAGTATTGGATGGGGTGGAACTGTTGGAAAGTGGTGATGGTGTGGGGGTTGTATTGGAAAGCGATGGAGGGGTGGAACTGTTGGAAAGTGGTGATGGCATGGAGGTTGTATTGGAGAGTATTGGATGGGGTGGAAACTGTTGGAAAGTGGTGATGGTGTGGGGGTTGTATTGGAAAGCAGTGGAGGGGTGGAACTGTTGGAAAGTGGTGATGGCATGGAGGTTGTATTGGAGAGTATTGGATGGGGTGGAACTGTTGGAAAGTGGTGATGGTGTGGGGGTTGTATTGGAAAGCGGTGGATGGGGTGGAACTGTTGGAAAGTGGTGATGGCATGGAGGTTGTATTGGAGAGTATTGGATGGGGTGGAACTGTTGGAAAGTGGTGATGGTGTGGGGGTTGTATTGGAAAGCGGTGGAGGGGTGGAACTGTTGGAAAGTGGTGATGGCATGGAGGTTGTATTGGAGAGTATTGGATGGGGTGGAACTGTTGGAAAGTGGTGATGGCATGGCGGTTGTATTGGAAAGCAGTGGATGGGGTGGAATTGTTGGAAACTGGTGATGGCATGGGGGTTGTATTAGAAAGCGGTGGATGTGTGGAACTGTTGCAAAGTGGTGATGGCATGGGGGTTGTATTGGAAAGCGGTGGATGGGGTGGAACTGTTGGAAAGTGGTGATGGCATGGGGGTTGTGTTGGAAAGCGGTGGATGGGGTGGAACTGTTGGAAAGTGATGGTGGCATGGCATGGGGTTGTATTAGAAAGCGGTAGAGGGGGTGGAACTGTTGGAAAGTGGTGATGGCGTGGGGGTTGTATTGGAAAGCGGTGGATGGGGTAGTGCCTGTGTTCGAAAGGGGGTGGAGGAGTGATTGTTGTGTTGGAAAGGTGTGCAAGATGCTCGGAAGAATGATGGGCGTTGTTAATTTGCGGTCACTGTTTGCTAAGGGATACGGGTGGAGGTGTTGGGGGACGTCCCTGGTGATGTGTCTGAATGCTGAATTATATATCGCAGTGACCACTGGCAGTGGGTTCTACCGGGGTTACATGGTGCGTGAGTGAGGCGCGGCCCGTGTTGTGGATGCTGGATCTTTCCGCGTGTGAAGCTGCAGCCCGTGTAACTACAGCTCACGCCGCTGGTGGCGCCACTAGGGTCGTATCATTTGTCGCAGCGTACCCTTCCTTCCATGACATCTGCTGACCTCGCAGATCCCGTGGGAATATACACACACCTGCTTCACAGAAGACACTGACACCAATACCATCCCGGCACTACCCTACACCCCTTACCACTCACCCATAAAGCCCGACCCCTGCTTGAAACACACACACTCGGTAGCCCCCCCCCCCCTTTCCCCCCACCAAACTGACCGGCTCCCCGCTTTGCAAAATTAGGTCAGTAAACTAGGACGCGCTCCCTGCCTACTGAATATTATTATTATCACCATTGCCGTCGTGCTGTCAGTTTGTGTCGACACTTTGTAGATCTATACACACGGCTCGCACACAATGGGCCCGTGGTGTGTCGCTTCCTTTGACAGCTGGTTGTGGACACGGGGTGCGGGCATTCTGTGCTCCTACATGGCCGTAGAAGGCGAGCGGCTAGGGCGGCCATGAGGGTGCTGGGGCGAGTGTCTAACAGCAACCATTGCCATGGAAGCCAGACTCGCTGCCTTCACTCGCGGCCAGCTGTAGTTAGTGGAGTGCGGCACGCACCGACTCGCTGGCTTCTGATTGGCTGAAATAACGGCAAACATTAATATGTACAACATGGCCGCCGCGTGTATGCATAATTGATGAGGCCCCCTTCCCACCCCACCCACCCTCTCCTCCCACCCCTACCCGACCCCGTTCACAAAGCACTGGGCCTCTTCTGTGCGTGTGTGTCAGTAATGTCTGAGAGTGGAGTACGCTAGGTCTGCCCTGCCGCTGCGGCTGGCTCTCAGTCTCAGAGACTTGCGCGCGTCTAGTTTAGAGACGATCAGATCAGTATAGGGCATGCCACACAGGACTGGGACTCATGGTGTAGGATTTACCGGGCGGTCACGCAGCACTGAGCATAGATGAACCAGGGCAGTGGAGGCGAGGGTACGGGGCACAGCGGGCGCGAAGTGCCGACCACAGAGGGGCGGCGTGGAGGCGGCGGGGGCGGCGACGGCGACGGCGGCGGATTTGGAGCCGGAGCGCTCCATCGACGTGTACAAGTACAACAGGCACGGGCCGTGTGAGCTCGGCGAACGGCGGTGCGGGGCGAGCATCTCGGTGGTGTTGGGTGGGTGGCGGGCACGCCGTGTCTATCTACCTGTCTGTCTACCTACGTACCTACTTGTCTGTCACATCACCAGCGGGACAGCATCATCTGGACGACAGGGTCTACCTAACCCACCCATCCACCCACCCACCTGTCTACCTGTCTACGGTCTGCAGGCCAGTATCGAGCTTCTTCTCAAGCTTTCTGTCTTTTCATGTCTGTAGGTAAAGCGAGGGGATCGGCGGCAGGGCGCCGTGCGTAGCCAAGGCCCAGAGCATGGCGCCTGGCAGCGCTGAACGCACACACTGGATTCTAGTTGTCATCTCACTCGTTACCTTCGTTTCAACGGCCGTTCCTCAGGCCCAGGCTGACGGTAAGTGTCACGTTAATTTTCTCTCCTCCATCTCCCCCCCCCCCCTCTCCTCCCTCCCGTCTCCCTGCATTTCCTATTTCCTGCCCACGCGCAGTCCACTTCCTGTCTCGGGGTGAAAGGTCACGGACCGGATGACCCTTGCCCCTGCCCCCGTAGAACATCGCGGCCATCGTGGTCTGTGTAGCCAAACCTCCACCTGCACCCGCGCTAGCCCACCACTACCCCTCCCCATTCTTGGGGTGGTGGTGGTGGTGGTGGTGGTGGTGGAGAAAAGAATGTGGTGGAATGGGGTGGGATGCCTAAATATCAAGGAACTTAGGTGCATTTTGAAGCAAATTAAAACACGGTGGGTTGACTTTTCTCAGGGAGTGGCCACATACTACATAGAGCATTATATTTGCACCTAAGAAAACAGAAAAAAAAGGAAAAATATAGCGAAACCCTCAAAAACAACTAAAAACCTTGCGATAGTAAACACACATTCACCGTATTACCACCAAGGGGCGTGCTCGCTTGACTCGGCTCAATTCCTTTATTCTGACCCCAGAACCTAAATTATATACTGACCTTTTCTCCAGTTTTTTTTGTGTTTTTTTTGTTTTTTTTAATAAAGGGACTAGTATTAGTGAATTAAGTTGCGTTTCTTCTTGCTTTACATTTTTTAACCGGGATTTTTCTGGAATGACATTTTACTTTCATTCTAGAAAGGCAAGTGGAAAATTAGCGGTGAATTAGCGATTATTATATGAGAATTAGCGATTATATAAAATATTATGATAACTAGATTGGTGACGGTGAAACACTAATGACAGCCCATTAATTTCTACACGCAAGAAGTCGCTGTAAGTTCTCCAGTTACCACAATTTTGTTGGTCGGATAATTTCACATGCACATTTTTGTTGGGTCATTTTGTCGTTTCAATATTCCAATCACGCGATCGGTGTACAGTCGGCCTAGATTCGCAGAGAAATTAATGATTTAGCAAGCACACCTCTCCCGCTAGCTTTGATTACACATTTAATCAGGATATTTTGAAGATGAATAATGTACATGTGTGTGAAGTGAAAGAGATGGGGTGGGAAAAGGAGAAGAATTAGTTGGTTGTTGGAGTTTTACGTCCTGACAACATCTAAGGTCATATCAGGATGGATACCGATGTGTGACTGCACACTCATGGTGTCATTATAGTACGGCCCGACTGGGAAATCGGGCCACCAGCACCATGGCCCAATATCCCACTCAGTCAGGCCCAACTTTTGACAGTGCGCACTCATGACTTTATAGTGCTGTTCCACTGGACGACCAGGCCTTCAGCACCATTACCTAATAATCCCACCCAGTCACATTATCCTGACACTGAGATAACCAGTCCTTTTCCCATCCTATTAATGCTTAGCACCAATCTAGGAAGTTTGCTTGTTTATTGTTGTTTTACATCCCAGCAACATCTAAGGTCATATTAGGACGGGTACATACTTGTGACAGTGCGTACTCATGGTGACTTTATAGTGCTGCCCCACTGGAATACCAGGCCACCAGCACCATGACCTGATATCTCAGTCAGTCACATTATCCTGACACTGAGCCAACCAGTCCTTGCCCTATCCTAATAATGCCGAATGCCTGGCTAGGAAGTGACAAGTATCAATTGTGTGAGTCATTGGTTTGACTCGACCGAGAATTGAACTCGCGATCTCCCGCTCTACCGATTCGGCCACTGGGTCCGGTAAAGGGGAACTGAGGGAAAAGGGACAATCGGAGGGGAGCGAAATAAAGGATGGAATGGATGAAAATAGAAAGGAAGGAAAGGAGAGCGTGAAACACAAACAGAAATAAAGAGAGGAATAACCGTAAATTGTATTTGATACAACTGCAAAATAACAGCACCTCTCGGAAGCTGTTTGGGATGGTCGTCGGACCTGACAATTTCCAAGACTATAGACTATATCACGGTTCCGACTGCGCATGCGCTGAAAACGCCGTTGGGAGCAAAGCAAAGGCATACGGCCAGTGAGTTTGCCAATACGCGCAGTGAAAAACGTCAGTTTTATTCAAAATTAATAGAAATCCAAAACCCTAACCTTATTATTTTAATATAATCTTTTTGTTAAACATGTTTTCTATATGTGTTCCAAGCGGTTTGTGCCTAGGTGGTGGGGGTATAAATAAAAACATGAATAAAATAAGTAAAACTGACTCTGGCTATGGCTCTAACACTAGTCTGAGCGCCTAGATTTTTCTAAATCTAAATGCACATGGCATAAGATGTGCTGATTATATTGATGTAAATGCAATGCTGGATAAAAGATTAATATCTTAATATATGATATATATATTTTTAGTTGGTATTCTATGTTTCAAACAAGAGCTGAGATGAGCTGAAACTAGCACATTTCATAGCTGCACCCAGTGTATTAGCATGTGCCATGTGCTTCTGGGGGGGGGGGTTGTTTTGCTCTGACGCATCCCACAATGCACCGCGCCACTGGAACCGTGATGTAGTCTATTTTAGTACTTATGTGATGGTGAAGCTGCAGATGGTTGCCCAGCTCCCCAGAACAACCTGGTCGCCCGTGTAGTGGCGGGCGAGTACTCGGTCAGACTCCAAGCAGCAAAAAAAAAAGGGGGGGGGGTACGGTGGGGGCAGTGTTGGAAGGGGACCGGTTTAAAAGCGATGGCGGCAATTGACTCTACGAAGAACTGACCAAAATGAAATAGAAGAATAATACACAGTTCCCTTTTTATTTTTATCTGTTGGCACTTTGGCAATCAGCGCATAATGTGACAATAGTAGGCCTATAGTTGCCTTAGTAACATATCGTCAGCCGTCACACGAGAACAATAACACTTAACACAAGACGGTCCACCTAAACACAAGCCCAGAAAACAAGAGTTTGACAGGGAAAAGAAGATTTCCGCGATTTTTAATATTTACCGATTAATGTTAAACAAAATGCCAAGAATCAGGATGTCTCTGACAACAAATGATTTGTTTGAATCCCTTTCTGATATGACCCTAGATGTTGCTAGAACATAAAACCCAAGCAAGAAAGTGTTCGGTATGGGCGATAATACGGTCACAACAAGGATAGTTGAAACCTGACTTCCGGTATTTTTCCCGCGATTCCCTGACAGTGCTAAGTCAATGGGTGAAATCCACCTTATCACGGAAATTCGTCATTGGTGTAATAATCTGAGTTTGATTTCCCCGATTTTTGCCGGACACCAGCTTCATCCCTGAGAACATGTACACAACACAAGCAGTCCAGTTCAGCAGACCAGACTACATACAACACATGTATAGAGTGCACAACACACATACCGCACATAAGACAGTTTAACAGCCAAAACACACACAACACATGTATACAGTGCACAACACATATACAGTACATAACACCGATCAACAGACAAAACAGCACACACAACACATGTATACAGTGCACAACACACATACAGTACATAACACAGTTCAACAGACAAAACAACACATATACCACATGTATACAGTACACAATACATATACAGTACATGACACAGTTCAATGTACAACACAACACATATCCCACATGTATACAGTACACAACACATATACAGTACATAACACAGTTCAACGGACAACACAACACATATACCACATGTATACAGTACACAACACATATACCACATGTATACAGTACATACCACAGTTTAAAATACAACCCAGCACATGCATACAGTGCACAACACAGTTCACCAGACAAAGCAACACATAATCACAACAATCACAATACAACTCACTTTCACAAGCACACACAGCAACTCAGTTCACCACATACAAGATACAAAATACAACACATATAACTACTCACAAGCACACATAAAACAAAGCATCATATCTCACGAGCAAGCACACTCATAAGAACAAGAATCGGTAGAGCGCAGGCTTCTCATGCGGGGTGTCAGGAGTTTGAATCTCAGCCGAGTCAAACCAATAGCTTATAAAATTGATACCTGCCGCTATCTAGCCTGGATAGGACAAGGACTGGTTATCACAGTATCAGGATAATGTGATTGTGTGGGATATTGGGGCAGGGTGCCAGCAACATGGTCTCCCAGTGGGGCAGCACTATAATGTCATCATGAGTGCGCACTGTCACAAGTCAGGACCCATCCTGATATGACTGTACATGTTGCCAGGACATAAAACTCCAACAACCAACCAACCAACAAATAAGTACCTGTCCTGATATGAACTTAAATGTTGCTAAGACGTAAAACAACAAGCAAAACCAAAACAAGAACAGCCATGCAAGATATGACATGCATTCCCTCACATGTTTGTACACCCCCCCGTATTCCCTCATATGTACATACACCCCGTATTCCCTCATGTGTATGTACACCCCTGTATTCCATCATATGTACATACACCCCCGTATTCCCTCATGTGTATGTACACCCCTGTATTCCATCATATGTACATACACCCCCCGTATTCCCTCATGTGTATGTACACCCCGTATTCCCTCATGTGTATGTACACCCCATATTCCCTCATGTGTATGTACACCCCCATATTCCCTCATATGTACATACACCCCCCGTATTCCCTCATGTGTATGTATACCCCCATATTCCCTCATGTGTACATACATCCCTTATTCCCTCATGTGTATGTACACCCCCATATTCCATCATATGTACATACACCCCCCGTATTCCCTCATGTGTATGTACACCCCTGTATTCCCTCATATGTACATACACCCCGTATTCCCTCATGTGTATGTACACCCCCATATTCCATCATATGTACATACACCCCCCATATTCCCTCATGTGTATGTACACCCCCGTATTCCCTCATATGTACATACACCCCATATTCCCTCATGTGTATGTACACCCCCGTATTCCCTCATGTGTATGAACATCCCCATGAGGGGATGTACATACATGTACGCTTCATGTATGTGACACCCCCTCACATACATGTGAGGGGGTGTCACATGTATGTACACCCCCTCAATCCATATTCCCTCATGTGTATGTACACCCCGTATTCCCTCACATGTATGTACACCCCCATATTCCCTCATGTGTATGTACACCCCCGTATTCCCTCACATGTACATACACCCCACGTATTCCCTCACATGTAAGTACACCCCCATATTCCCTCATGTGTACATACACCCCCGAACTGACATAAAAACACGAGTTCACATATAAAAAGAGCACACATAAAACGACCATTATCAATGGCAATGGACGAGGATGAACCTCGACAGGCGGCCAAGATGGATTCTCCTCTCCCCGCTAACGAGAGAGAGGCTGGGACGGGGTGCGACCGGGCATCTTAAATGGCGACTTGTGTATTGACGGCGCCAGGGGGAGCAGCCATCCGTAAAACGCGCCATTCTCCCGCCGGAAGCAATATGTTGAATAATAGATTGCTGAGGTTTCAGATGGATGGATGGATGGGTGGGAAACTTTCGATTATATACATCTCATCTGGACCCATCGGCGTTCAAGGCTAAGAGTTTCCGGATCACGCCCTGGCAGGGTGTGGGGAAATAAGTATGTGTATATGTATACATACGCGTATACGGATATGTATATGTATACCTGTGCGTATATGTATACGTATTTATGTATATGAGCCTGTCTCAAAAGGTGATAACTCTTTTTGTTGTTGTCCATTGTAACGATTGACACAAAACAGCACAGAAACGGTTACACTGAAAATGCAAGGACATTTGCTTCAAATCAATATGTATTCTATTGGTATTATGAAACACCATGTAAAAAAACAAATCAGTTTATCCTGAGCAAATGCATAAGCAGATAGTATGTTGATCGTTACATTGGACAAAGTTTTGTCCCATATTTCTGAGCACCTTTTGAGACAGTCTCATATATGAATATATGATATGTATTCATATGCACATCTGTATATATATATGTATGTGTGTTGCTCTAGAACAGTCCCCCCACCCCCATTAAAATAACATCGATCCTCGACATGTAACTGCAGTTAGCCAGCCCATCAAAACGCACAGGCCCCCGTGGGCTATTTCTTACCAAAGTAATACTTATTCTGCTGCATGTTAATAGCAGAATTGGCTTTCTGGACGGAGGTTTAACTGTAGTTGAGACTCAAGTCCCGGTGACATAGCCGTTAGTGGACGTAGTTGAACGTAGTGGAGGCTAACGTAGTTGAACGTACCGGCATCCATACTTGTCCATGATGTTAACTTGGTAATAACGTGGGTGAGCTGTAATCTCCGTTTTAATTTTTGGACATGTTCAAAAGAGCGGTGGTGCGTTAGAGGGTGAATTTACATGTGTGATGCTAACATACTCTAGCATACTCTAGCGTACTTGCACGAAGTCCTGGTCACATAGCCGTTAGTGGATGTAGGTGAACGTAGTGGAGGCTAACGTAGTTGAACGTACCGGCATCCATACCATAACGTATTTATCCATACCGTAACATATTTATCCATACCAAAACCTGTCGTACCTTAACATATTTCAACCTAGTTTAACATACTTACACCACATTTGACCCATGTTAATCCATCCTACGGATCACTACGTCCACTAACGGCTATGTGACCGGGCCTTTAGGGTGTATATCTGAATCTAGTTTTAGATTGGCTGGTTGTTGCAGTTTTACATCCTGGCAACGTCTAACTTCTGGGGTCATATCATCAAGACGGTTCTGGGGCCGTATGCAGGAAACGGTGTTACGCGAGTTTGAGGTTAGCCATTAAACGCGTATAGCTAACACCGACCGGGCGAAATATGTCAAGTGGTATGCAGAGGCACCTAAACGGCAAGTGTTATCTAAACGTGAAATTATTTATAGATTTGGGAAATCCCTCTGGGTCTGTACCCATATATTAGGCTTAAATATGTTGAGTGCTATCGTGTTTAACAGAATTGGATACGCAATAAGTGAAATTTTGTGAAATTAACCCTAAATTTGAAGCAATATTAACGCTGCTGCCGTAATGGCGGCGATGTTGGTAGGCCTACTTGTATTTTCGAGTCGACGAAGGTAAAGTAAACAAACCGTCGTCGCCGCCGCCAGTATGGATAGCGACGTCAATGCGGCGGTGACGTCAATGCGGCGGCGGCGGTTTGTTTACTTTGCATTCGTCGATTCGAAAATATAAGTATTGGTGTCGCCGCCAATGCGGCGGTAGCCTTAAGAACGCTTTGAATTTAGGGTTAAATTGCTCAGGTTTCACTTATTGCGTATGTAATTCTGTTAAATGTGACAGCATTGAATAGATTTGGGCACAACCTTACGCTAACACCGCCCGCCCGTAAACGTCCTATGAAACGGGGTTAGCGTTGCGGATCTTAAACGCGCAGTGTTAGCGTAACACCGCCTCCCGCATACCGATTTTTTTGCGCTAAACCAGAAATCCCCTTTAAACGCGTTTTCGATCTGTAACACCGACACCTGCATACGGCCCCTGGTGTTAGAGCCGCTGTCCGTTGGACACGCTAGATTGCCTGCTGGGTCTGCTGTATTGATATCGGCTTGTTATCATGATCTGATGCTATGCACTAGCTAATCCCGAGGCTGTAACTCCTGTTGCGCCCCCTCGGTCCTCGGTCCTGGTATCAGTTGGACTGTTATCTACTATGCACTTCCAACTATTCTGGCCTACCAGTCAGCTTTATCGTGCATGTTGATTGTTTGGTACCTGAGCAGCTAGTGGTAGCAGTGTCCGCTTACTGTACGGGAGGTCATGGGATTGATCCCCGGCTGAGAATCAAACCAAACGCAGAAGGAATTTGGCGCTTGGCATAAGTGGAGTTTTGCAAGGACTGATTGGCACATTTCCCAGTGGGGCAGCACTATTAAGTCTCCATGAGTGCACACTGTCACAAGTCGGTGCCCTCCTGGTATGACCTTAGATGTTGCCAGGACGTAAAACTCCCACAACCAACCAACCAACCCACTTAACCTCCCCAGGCGTCGCTATGCCGGCTATTGCAAATACACATGTACAGCAGTTATGTGTACGTGTGTGGAGGCTGCCTACTAATAGTCAAGCGCGTGACCCCCGCCTCTCACACACACACAAACACACACACACAAACACACACACACACACACACACACACACACACACACACACACACATACACACATACCTCCACCCCCAGGCACTAATATGGGTCCGGCCCGCCAGCGGCGCACATTAAAATTAACTCTTGAATTGACCTGCTTTCGGTGATTACCATTGTGCACGCTGGTCCCCGCCGTGCGCCCCTGCCCCGCCGTGCTTAAGTTTAATACCAGCTCCAGTCATCGTCGCTCCTGATGGAGAGGGCCAATTAGCCAGGTCGCGTCTACTGTGACGTCGAATCGTCGTTAATTATGTCAGACCTGGGCCCTCGTCGTTAGTTCGCTGTCACCTCATTGGCCATTGCAGCAACCGGGCGCTGTGGCCGAATCGGGAGAGCGCATGCCTCGCGTGCGGAAGGTTGGGAGTTCGGTTCCCGCTCGAGTCAAACCAATGACTTTAAAATTGATACCTGCCACTTCCTAACATGATGATCGGCATTAATACTGCTAGGCTATGACAATGACTAGTTAGCTCAGTGTCAGGATAATGTGACTGAGTGGGATATTGGGTCATGGTGCCGATTACCTCAGTGTCATGATAATGTGACTGAGTGGGATATTAGGTCATGGTGCCGACGGCCTGATTTCCCAGTGGAGCAGTACTATGAAGTCACGATGAGTGCATAATGTCGCAAGTCGGTACCCGTCCTGATATGACCTTAGATGTTGCCAGCACATAAAACTCCAACAACCAACCTCATTGCAGCAGGCGGGCCTTGTTTAAAGTTTCCGCTCTGATTGTGGTGTGGTGTGGTGTGGTGTGAGGGTGGGGCTGGGGCTGGCAGGATGTGGTGTGGAACGCCGGTACATGAGGACCTTAATTACGCGCCGCCTATTATGGTAATCGTCTTAATCCCCACAGGTGGGCGGGCCTCTACCTGGGCGCCTGATTGCGCTATTAGGATCCAACGTTGCGTGTGACTGTCCCTCGACTGCCGCTCTTGTCTGCCATGTCCGGGTGCAGCCAGGGAAGGGAGGGGGGGGGGGTGAGTGAGGAGGGGGCGGGGTGAGGGTGGTGGAGAGACGCCACATTCCCAATATGTTACCCACAAGCCTCGCACAACCCCACCCACCGGCACAGGCCCACCTTCCTCCACGGTATAACTGCAACTAATGAGATTGCTGTCGTCAAACAAGGCTCAGTTAGCTGTGCCTGTTCGGCGTCTGCCTTGCCTCTCCAGTCCACCAAAATATGACCTACGCGATTGCCGCACATTTCCCCTTCAATTTCTGAGTTAACCCTGGTCGGTGTCAAACCAATGATGTAAAATGATTGATACTTGTCGCTTATTAGCAAGGCGCTCGGCATTAGTAGGATAGGGCAAGGACTGGTTGGCTCAGGGTCGGGATAATGTGACTGAGTGGGATATCAGGTCATGGTGCTGGTGGGCTGGTCTCCCAGAGGGGTAGCACTATAAAGTCACCATGAGTGCGACTGTCACAAATCGGTACCTGTCCTGGTGTGACCTTAGATGCTGCCAGGATATAAAACTCCAACAACCAACCTACCAACCAATTTCTGAGTCGCCAAAGTAACCTTGATAGGTAGAATGCAAAACACTAAACCATATTTATCGCGTGGTTGCTCCATGGGAATTGTTGGTGGATCTCTCTTCTCATGCCACATGTGTCTTCCACCCCCCTTCCCCATCCCCACAACTAATCGGTCTCGCTTTACCTGAGCCACAATGGTTATGTCAATTTAGGCGTTGCCTCAGTTTCGGGCTCAAGCTTATAACCAACGACCGGATGAACCCGCAAAATAAAGCTGGATAATCCGAGGAAATTAGCACATTTAAAAAACAAAAAACACTTAGTCGAAATTGATCCTGCATAGATTTGAACCCGCATATATACCCAATTGTCATTAGAATTGTAGTACTGCCTGGAAGCAATATATTACTAGGTCAATTTAATAGAACACTGCTGATGATGTCATTTAGGTATGTGCATCAACATTAATTTGGCTTCTTTTTCACTTTAAGCATTCTCAAAGTTAATACTTTAAAATATCACGCTTCAAACTTCAAATAAAGCAACAAAACATAATAATCTTTGAAAAATATAACAGAAACTGGAAACCATCAAAGTGTGAAACTTGAACACAACCCACGTGACATGTAGGAAACAGTAATCGGGTGCTGGCTCGGTTATGTAGCCAGTAGTCAGCTGTCACCACCCCACCGAGTAAAGGCAAGCACGCCCATCATTGTTGAATGTCACTGGTTTGGTGATCTCCACGATGGTGACAATAGACTACATCACGGTTCCAGCGGTGCGGTGCATTGTGGGATGTGTCAGAGTAAAACAAACCCATGAGAAGCACATGGCTAATGCTAATACACTGGGTGCAGCTATGAAATGTGCTAGTTTCAGCTCATCTCGGCTTTTGTTTGAAACATAGAATACCAACTAAAAATATATATATAATAAATTAAGATATTAATGTTTTATCCAGCATTGCATTTACATGAATATAATCAGCACATCTTATGCCATGTGCATTTAGATTTAGACAAATCTAGGCACTCAGACTAGTGTTAGGGACATAGCCAGAGTCAGTTTTATTTATTTTATTCATGTTTTTATTTATATTCTATGGTTAATGACATATGTAGACATAGAAAATGATTAGGGGTAATCAGATATTGGTTATATATTTCTTTGAAACAAGCTTTTGTTGACACATTTGACATTTTAATATTTAGAACAAGAATTACTTATGACTAATCAATGGTGATGTAAACATCAGCCTGTAAAGTGACTGAAATTGTATGTTTCTTAGCTCAAAATGCTTAATTATGGAGAGTTGTATCATAAACATATTCATTATATTATTATATTGCCTCCTTCCATCCATGTTTGTGCCAAATTGTTATGTATTTCTATTCATAAAATGACAGTTTTGCCCTAAACGTATCGGCAAACTCAATGGGCGTACGCCTTTGCTTTGCTCCCGGCCCCGTTTTCAGCGCATGCGCATTCGGAACCGTGATGTAGTCTATAATAACACCACTGACTTGGCAGCAGTATGGATGTATGCTACACCCTGTACTGACATGACACTGTCACAGTCAGTCGGCCGGCGCCTGTGCCCTGCCGGTGTCGCGGTTTCAGATCTCCGCCAGTTTCAGATCGCCGCAAATCGTCGCACTCATACTGTCACTATAGTGTCACTGTCACTAACCTTATAAATTTAATATAATATTTTGGGTAAACATGTTTTCTATATGTGTACCAAGCGATTTGTTTCTAGGTGGTGTGGTTTTAGAGATATTTCACGTTTTCTGTATACAGATTGTTCACGATCATTGACAATGCCTTTAGTTTGCCGGTAGGTGCAGTGCAAAGCATTATTCAAAATTAATAGAAATCCAGAACCCTAACCATATCAATTTAATATAATCTTTTTGGTAAACATTTTTTTTATGTGTACCAAGCGATTTGTTTCTAGGTGGTGTGGTTTTAGAGATATTTCACTTTTTCTGTATGAAGATTGCTCACGACCATTGACAATGCCTTGACGATGCTGTTCGATTTTGACGAATGCGCAGAAGCGATGCGGAGATCTGAAACTGGTGGAGATCTGAAACCGCGACACGGGTCCCGCGGCTTGGGTGAGTCAGGCAAGGATGTTGTTGGGTGTGCCAGTGAGGGAGGGGGGAGTGTGGTGGAATGGCAACATGAACTGGAGGTGGCACGATGACAGGGTCTCAGGGCACCTCCGGACACTCAAGGATGGGTCGTGGTGCAAGGCCTGGTAAAGCCGATGGTACAAACACACATCCTGTATGTAACCCCGCACCGACCATATTGTGTCCGTGTCCGTGTGTATGCATTCAGACAAGTCTCGTTCGGCGACCATTTTCGGCGTATTCTGCTATTTATTTACTCACTTCAGTCTGAAACATTGCTCACCTGAATTGTTCGGTGAATCGCACCGGACGCGATGTGCGAATCCGTAGAGCGCGGGCTTCTGGTGCGGAAGGTCGGGAGTTTGAATCCCAGCTGAGTTAAATCAATGAATTATAAAATTGATACTTGCGGCTACCTTGCCTGGCATTCGGCATTACAAGGATAGGGTAAGGACTGGTTAACACAGTATCATGATAATGTGATTGTGGAATATCAGGTGACCTGGTCTTCCAGTGGGGCCAGCACTATAAAGTCAGCATCATGAGTGCGCATTGTCACAAGTTGGTATCCATCCTGATATGGCCATAAATGGTGCTAGGACGTTAAACCCCCAACACGCCAGCTAACCAGCAAAACCACACACACACGCACACACACACATACACACGCACACACACACATGCTCACACACACACATGCACACACACACACACACACCTACATGCCTATTGCCGGCAGCACCCACATGTGTGCAATGTCTTACCAAGCTGCATTCGAACATTTGCCGACATAAATGTGTAGAGTAGATGTGACCCAGATGGTGTGTATTCACATCAAATATGGGACAGTCAGCCACCCATAGGATCTAACCTAAGCAAACCGCACTGATAGATCTATTCCTATTGCTTACTTCGTGTTGCCAACCCTAAACGGGTGGTTTCAATTTTCTTCACACCCATCTGTATATAATACTGCCGTCAGTATTTGCTGTTCGACTTGAGGTTCTAACATGTGTTCCTCCCTCCCTCTCTCCCCCTCTCCCTCTCTCCTCCTCTCCCTCTCTCCCTCTCACACCAGACGGGATGGTCGATTGAGTTAGAACGTCCGTCTCCCGTGTTGGTAGGTCGTGGGTTCGAACCCTGGTCGAGTCAAACAAATGACTTAAAAATTGATACTTGTCGCTTCCTAGCCTGGTGCTCGGCATTATTAGGATAGGGCAAGGACTGGTTGGCTCAGTGTCAGGATAATGTGACTGAGTGGGATATCAGGTGCTGGTGGCCTGGTCTTCCAGTGGGGCAGCACTATAAAGTCGCCATGAGTGTGCACTGTCACAAGTCGGTACCTGTCCTGACATGACCTTAGATGTTGCTAGGACGTAAAACAACAACACAAACAAAATCTCTCCACCTCTCCCTCTCTTCCTCTCCCTCTCTCTCGCCACTCCCCTCTCCCCTTTCTCTCCCTCCGTACCCCCTCCCTAACCCCCACAACACCACACCACACCACACCACTCACTCACTCTACACACGCACTCACACACGCGCGCTTTTCGCTGGCTGTCACTTGTCACGTGGTGGTTGGTGCCTGGGCGCGGCTGCGTCCGATCATCTGTTTCACGTGCGTGTCGGTGGAACTAACGGAAGTACGTCACTATGGCGACAATGACGGATATTCACTCGAACGACCGGAATACAGCGTGGGAATCCAAAATCAGATGTCTCAAACTTAAGAAAATACACTGAGTGGCTCGAGTACAAATTCCCACTCATGAGTATCGCAATTATGGTTTCCATATCACACTCTGGCTTATGATTCAGCTCCAATCTTAGGCCCGTCGCATAGCGACACGTAGCTGGAGTAATGGGCGATGACTCACGTTAATCAGCTCCATTTAACATACCGTTTCACTGTTGCCAATGCCGCTCATAAAGAAGTGTGATGTGTGTATGTGTGTGTGTATATATATATACACACATCTTTATACACAGACAGTTCATACAGACATACGTGTATACATACATACATACATACATACATACATACATACATACATACATACATACATACATACATACATACATACATACATACA
Source organism: Branchipolynoe longqiensis (assembly GCA_030323885.1). Lineage (NCBI taxonomy): Eukaryota > Metazoa > Annelida > Polychaeta > Phyllodocida > Polynoidae > Branchipolynoe > Branchipolynoe longqiensis. The sequence goes on along the minus strand of CM059187.1, from coordinate 118,182,952 downwards.
TACATACATACATACATACATACATACATACATACATACATACATATATATATAGACACACGCACACACGGAGTAAGCAGGCCTCCTGAGAAATCAATTAAATTCCCATTGTTCTGCCTGTGTGCATAAATACACGCACACAGCTTTGCAAAGTCAGTGTGAAGCGTTGGTGCGTGGGTAGTCTACGTCCCAATGCACTTGAGGAGTGCTCGGGTGGCGCATGGGCTTGCATGCCGGTGCGGGGAATCTACCCGCAGTCTACCCGCCCGCCAAGACGGTACTACTGTTCGTGTTGGTGGAGTGGGGGGGGGGGGGGGGGCGCCCCCTTCCTGCCGCCTCAGCCCGCTCCCAGGCGGCGGAGACACTGCAGACATGGACGCAAGGCGCTCAGTGAGCTGCTCTCACCCTTCTCCACCTCCACCAACCACATACACAGATAGAGGTCACACAACAAATCTCCTGGCCCTCGGATAGCTATGGGGAAGCCGCCTACGATATTATGTGTGTGTGTATATATATATATATATATATATATATATATATATATATATATATATATATATATATATAATCATATGCATATATATATATGCACATATGTATGGATATATTAGTGAGGAGGAATCACAAGACTGCGCGGGGGAAAGGTTTGGGGTTGAAATGCTATGGGATACTATGTACAAATCTATTTCGTGGAATTATTTAGTGACTAGTGTGATGTGAGCAACGGGACGGTGGTCATGGGGGGGTGTATGGGGAAGGGTGCTCACGGTGTTCTAGATCTGATCTGGGATACCCGGGGTGCGATGACGGGGGGGGGGGGGTGCTCGCCCGCCGGCGGATACATTTACTCGCCCGCTGCCCGAGTTGCTCGCCGGGCGAGCAGCTCCTCTTGTAGGTCAGCTATTTCCGGCTCAGCGAAATATAAACAGGTCGAGACCGACCCCCGAACCCCTCCCTCCCCCTCCCCCCTCTCTCCCTCTCCATCTCTCCATCTCAAGATCTCAAGATCTCTCCCTCCTCCCTCCTCCCTCCTTCCTCCATCCTCCATCCTCCATCCTCCATCCCCTCCCCCCCCCCCCCCCCTTCCTCCATCCCCTCAACTAAGCCCTCCCCATTCGCACTCACACCATGCACACATACCCCCCTCCCCCACTCTCTCCAGAAACCCGCGATGGCTGGGCTGAGTGGGGCTGGTGGTGCGGCTGGCTTGGTGCTGCAGACGGGGGGAGTGGGGGGGGGGGCGGAGGAGGAGGTAGACAGGAGGGGGATTCCCGCTGTTTCCCCAGCACTGCGATGGGTGCAAACAGCTGGTGGGGCCCTAATTACTTAAATGCAGTTCATGGTTTGACTGATGGGCTCCAACTGACGGCAGGCCGGTGGTTGTGGGGGAGGGTGGGGTGCAGAAAGGGGATTGTTGTGGAGAGGGGAGGGTGGGAGAGGGGTACAGTGTACACACACCACATTCTAGATTAATGATGCTTGGCAATTGTCACTGTCCCATATAAACACCACCCCCCCCCCCCCCCCCCCCAGCATTCCAAGGCGCCCTGTTCACACAAGGGCCACCCGCCAAACTAAGAAGCCCATGTTATGAACAACAACCGATCCAATCTATGACCTCTCCTACCCCCTCACAGGAAGTGGACTAACCCCGGTTTTATTCTTCTCTTTTCCCGTTCAGCTATTGCCAATTGTCTCTCTTTTAATTGTATGATGCGATAGAATGCAATTGATTTTATATGTACTACATGTTTTTCTACATAAAATGTTATGTCATTGCAGTGTATTTAATGCACTTTGTTCCATTTCCATTGCCTTGCAGTTGACTGTACTGTATATCATTACCCTGTAATATACTGTACTATATATCATTGCATTGTATTATACTGTACTATATATCATTGCATTGTATTATACTGTACTATATATCATTGCCTTGTAATATACGTCCTATATATCACCGCATTGTAATATACTGTAATATATCACCACCTTGCCACTTACTGTACTAAACTACTATATATAATTGACTTGCAATATACCATGCTACATACATGGCCTTGCATATGATGTTTACTCTGCCATGGTCTTGACCCGAGAACCTCCCTGGTCTAGTTCCCGGCATACCCTGCATTGTCCGTATTCCTGTGCTTCTCTCCCTCTGGCATGAGCTATTTCTTGCCTTTCGTCTACTAATATTTCGCATGTAATCAGCCATCTTGTGGTTGCGAGATGAGCCTCGGAGGGCGCTCTAACGACGTGTGCACGACGTCTGGTCTGCTGCCTAATGAGCGAATAATCAAATTCTCCGGCCAACCACCCCTGCCTTGGTAGCTTCCCAACTACCCACTCTTGCATTGACCTGACAATTCCCTCCGCTCCTCTCTCCTCTCCTCTCCTCTCCTCTCCTCTCCTCTCCTCTCCTCTCCTCTCCTCTCCTCTCCTCTCCTCTCCTCTCCTCCCTCTCCTCTCCCTCCTCTCCCTCTCCTCTCCCTCCCCTCTCCTCTCCTCTCCTCTCCTCTCCTCTCCTCTCCTCTCCCTCTCCTCTCCTCTCCTCTCCTCTCCTCTCCTCTCCTCTCCTCTCCTCTCCTCTCCCCCATGTCCCCATCTCTTCACCTTCTTCTCTTCGCCCCTCTTATCTCCAATTGATATCATATCTTACGCGTACCGTATCCTACCATCCGCTAACATCACAGTCTACAAGCCATACATTTCCTGGCTATCACCCCTGCATACCCAGTCCAAATTTTCAATATAAGCCACCATCAGCCCCTCTACTTCCAACCCCCTCTCACATAGACAAAAAGCCCTCCTTGGTCCATCCATTCCTTTCCCCATCAGTGCATGCTGACATGACCGAATAATAATACCGACTAATGAATTTTCAATGGCGCCCATCGCCAGTTGGATTTTGTCATTACGTCATGCATTTTTTCTCTCCGCCAGTCGGCCACATTGTAATTCGATTATACTGATTACTATTCACATTGAATTGTCACCATATTCATAACCCTGAGTGACTCGGACATGATCTCATAATGCCACGCCCATACAGAGTAGTATTTTTTTTAAACAATCATAGGAGCACACATATGTAGCGAATACTACTTCTAGCTGATTATGCAAATGGGAAAATGCAATAATCTCTTCCCCGGCCGTGCTTGCAGGTATTACATGAAAGGATTGAGGGGTGGGGGGGTGGGGGGGGGGGGGGTACAGGGCTGTCTGTGTATGTGTGCATATTGGTCACTCCCCTGGAAACTGGTCAGCATGGGATGGGATTTTAAAACATCAATTAAAAAAACGTCCTACTTATTTTTTTCCTTATACTTTTCAAATTCATGTTCAGATTTGATGTAAGAAATAAGGGAAATAAAAGAAACCATGTGCAACTTTGGTCGTTTTAGTTATGAAGTGTTTTGTGCAAAAAAAAAACACCATTTTACAGTCAGCCATTTGTAACATGACATATGGGACTTACTAATATATTGTATTGCATTGATATATCAAACAAAACAGTTCCCAAATCAAAAGGAAGTATTTATTAACATGTATGCATGCTTACATTTAATTATTTTTTATTTGATGTCTTCAGAAATAACATTACACATTTCCGTCACAGATGTAACCAGTGGCGTCTGGATGCCACACAAATATTGAACACTAATTATTCAGTGAATAAAGCATGGCTGGGAATAACTTTTTTTCATCAATTAAGCACTACATATTTCTGTATATTATTATGCCATGATTAATATGCTTCTCAGTATGAAATTATTTAATTTTGCTTAGATTTTTATTAAGCAGACTGTGTGGTGTCCTAAACATGTGCTATGTCTGAGCAACACATGTTATACTGCCATATGACATAGCTTAATCATGGACTACACCTTTATTTTGTTATCTCATCAATTTATAGTTTACATAGATGTAAAGGGGAGATTTCCAGCTTTCATTTGCAAACAAAAAATGTTTAAAATTCAAATATTAGATTTTACCTCTCCATGTGACACTTCTGGCCAGTTTTCAGGAGAGTGACCCAGATATATATATATATATATATATATATATATATATATATATATATATATATATATATTTATAGCATCTCTTTCTATGTATCCAATATTTTATGTCATAAACTAATTTGATTATATATCAATCGTATATACCAGATGGCCGAATGAGTTGAGCGTCCGTCTCCCGTTTTGGTAGGTTGTGGGATTCGTACCTACGGGTTCGAACCGTGGTTGAGTCAAGTCAATGCCTTAAAAATTGATTCTTTCGATCTAGCCTGGCCCTTTGGCATTAATAATAGGAGAGAGCAAGGAACAGTGGGGTGAGGAAGACCAATTGTGATTCGATAGAAATGTCCATTGCTTACGGTTGCATAATCTGATGGGTTTCGAGTTTCTGTCATTTTCTGATATAAACATATTAGGGTGATCGTTATAATGTACCCTACTTTCACTTACACCGTAGGTTTCTGCAGTAATAGGTTCTATAAAATTCCTTCAGTGTTCCCTTCTATGCAAGTGCACCAGTATTTAAGTTAGATATGTAGAATCAAATGGAGATACTTGTTTTGGTTTTGAAAATTTGATGCTTCATCGGACTATGCAGCTTTAATCAATTATAGTACCCCCAAAACAATACATAATGTGTGTATATGTGTATATGAGCCTGTCTCAAAAGGTGATAACTGTTCTTTTTTTTGTCCATTGTAACGATTGACACAAAACAGCACAGAAACGGTTACACTGAAAACACAAGGACATTTGCTTCAAATCAATATGTATTCTATTGGGATTATGAAACGCCATGTAAAAAACAAATCAGTTTATCCTGAGCAAATGAATAAGCAGATAGTATGTTGATCGTTACAATGGACAGAGTTTTGTCCCATACTGCTTAGCACCTTTTGAGACAGTCTCGTATATACATTGCTCCAGAATGAGCAGGTGAGCATGGTTCATTGTTACAGGGAGTGAGTCGAAGTGCCGCCTGTGGTAAAATAATGACATGGATAAGATAGTGCGACATAGGTGAATAATAAATATGAGTACCATCATTATTTATAGATTATATTAATAATCACATAACATATTACAGTGTGTTTATCTTATGCCATCTAATATTCTCTCATTTTTATTTGTATATGATATGTTCTCTTTGAATGATGTATTCACATACTATTACTAGTTTACACAACATATAGCTGCTATGAAATCTATTACGTGAACATAAATAACAACGGTCTTCGTATATAATATCAAAGACAATGTACGACAAGACGTGCCCACATTCAGCTCTTTCCTATGTTTGTTTGTTGTTGTTTTACGTCCTAGCAACATCTAAGTTCATATCCGGACGGGTACCGACTTGTGACAGTGTGCACTCATGGCGACTTTATAGTGCTGCCCCACTGAGAGACCAGGCCACCAGCACCCTAACCTGATATCCCACTCAGTCACCTTATCCTGATACTGAACCAACCAGTCCTTGCCCTATCCTAATAATGCCGAGCGTCTGGCTATGAAGCGAGAAGTATAAATTAAGTCATTGCTTTGACTCGACCAGGGTTCGAACACACGATCCCATGGTCTACCAACACGGGAGACGGATGCTCATTCGGCCATCCCATCTGGTCGTTCTTTCCTATGAAATATAGCAAACATGGTAATTGGACAGGTTCCCTAGCCCACCCTGACTGCTGTACCATCAAAGACAATCTATGACAATTATAGTATGTTATCTCCTAATAGTAATAATGACAAAAATATTTTAGTACAGTAAAGTTCAAACGTATTTTAAGCACCTTGATATATGCCATACATAAATCAAATTTGTGATTATGTCTGAGTAAGAAAACTACTACACCTGATCAAAGACAATGCCCCCCCTTGTTTGCCATGGGATTGCGCCAATGCATGATTATTTAAAAAAAGTCTATTTAAAAAAAGCAAGCTGAGTGGTGCATCTTGTTGGACAATAGGAGACTGGTTAACCAACGAGTACGGGTCACACTCGGCACTAGCAGAGCACCAGGTAGTGAGAACATTCATCTGGTTGGGTTACTGGCCAGCCTCATTTAAACACTAGCAAACAAAGAAGCCCCCCCCCCCCCCCCACACACACACGCATCTCTTACACCTTACACCTTTCACCCTGGATGGCCGAATGAGTTAGAGCGTCCGTCTCCAGTGTTGGTAGTCCATGGGGTCGTGGGTTCGAACCCTGGTCGAGTCAAACCAATGACTTAAAAATTGACACTTGTCGCTTCCTAGCCAGGCGCTCAGCATTATTAGGATAGGGCAAGGACTGGTGTGCTCAGTGTCAGGACAATGTGACTGAGTGGGATATCAGGTCATGGTGCTGGTGGCCTGGTCTCCCAGTGGGGCAGCACTATAAAGTTGCCATGAGTGTGCACTGTCACAAGTCGGTACCCGTCCTGATATGACCTTAGATGTTGCTAGGATGTAAAACAACCACAAACAAACAAACAAAACCTTTCACCGTCAATCCAACCCCACCAAACACATATCAAACAGTCACCTCGCACATCCCCTCCCCTGTATGTCCATGGAGTGATGGGTGGTGTCGCACACGGAACGGATCCGTTTCCGGGCACACGCAGTAGGAGGGAAAAAAAGGGGGGGCAGCGAGTACACAAGAACAGCTTTGAAAACAGGAAATGTGATATAAAAGCGTGTGTTCTGTGAGGGGTGTTTTTCCTTTCTCCCCGTGTCATCGGGTGATGCCGCATGTGTATTTGTCGATTATCGTTTGGGTTATTTTGTTCTATGTAGTGGTTTAGTTTTTGGGGTGGTTTTGTTGTTGTTTGGTGTGGATTAGGAGGGGTTGAGTTTGTCGTACACTACGAGGAGTGGTGAGGGGGAATAGGGGAGATTGATAAGAGAGCTGAGGGCGGTGGGGGAAGAGGAAGTGGTAGATGGGTTGGAGAAGACTTTGAGCTTGCGGGTGGTGGGTGGTGGGGGTGGGGGCTTGGAGCGGAGGGGGAGTGGGGTGTGGAGGAGCAACACTAACCGGGTGATAGGAGTGGGGAGGAGGGGGGGGGGGGGCTACCCGCATCCTGGTACCACCGCCACCCCACTCTGCATCTCTGCCTCCGTCCCTGCGTCATCTGATTCAATTATGGATGGTGCATTACGTATATACTGGTGGATCAATGCCCTCATCCTTGACTGCCCTTCGGCCCCGCCCCGACATGTACTCACACCCTGGAGGAAATGGGCGGCCGCTTTCATTTGTCGCCGCGCCGCCCGACCCGCATACCCGAGTACAGGCGCGGCCAGTGGGGAGGCATCCATCTCCCTGAATCATGGCGGGGGAGGCTGGGAGGGGCGGGGCGGAGGCGGGGGCGGGGGGTTACGAACAGCTCACTCACTTTCCTCAACGGGTGACTGGAAAGCGCCGACTAGCCGCTGCTGGAACTGTCGTGGGTTCGAACCGCGACCGAGTTAATCTTGAAGCATTGATTTACATAACTGATATTCGCTGCCTAGCCTGGCGTTCAGTATTTCTACTAGGATAGGGCAACTGAATTATAGATGCATGTTTTTTTGTATTGCTCTCATACCCCGAAAGGGGGCGATAGATTCAAATAAATATCTATAATTTTCTCATATTTATTTTTAATATTTAAATATTTGGCACGGGCGGGTTTGCTCAGTTTTCAGGATAATGTGTCTGGGTGGAATATCATAGTGCCTATCACTACTTATCATGGCGCTTGGCTTAATATGGCAAGGACAGGTTTGTACAAATTGTAGCAGGATGGTGTGACTTAGGTCATGGTGCCGGCGGGCTATTCTCCCGAGTGGAGCAGGCCCATAAAGTCACTGCTAGTTCGCACTGCCAGTGCTATGACTTGGGATGATGCTAGGACTTAAAACTCCCAACAAACACAATTCTGAGAGGAGTAAAGTAAGCAACTTACTGTGTGTATGTATATACCATGTATATATGCATGGTATATATAAGCATATGTACTACTCTTATGCCTAGACCAACAACGCAATTAGAACAATTACCACCACCAAATTCTCAATATCAACCGAGTTATTATCACCCCGGTACAAGGTAGACTTGATTTACTTTAAGAAATGTACACTTTTATTTAAGCTGACTGGATATTTGAGGTGAAAACATGCAGATTACTTTGGTGTGTGCATCGAATCATAATACAGGCTTCGAATCATAATACATCATAGGCTTCAGCAGTGGCAGAGTCTATTAAATTGAGTTAGTATTCATTCCATGCAGCAATACATATTCTTTCTTTGTTGATTGTTTACGTCCTAGCAACATCTAAGGTCATATCAGGACGGTGCAGCAATACATGTTTAATTTGCGCACCATCCATCCTAAGTGTAGGATCAAATCTAGGTACGTGTTTTGGTTTTCGAAAAATGTGCTGGTTTCATCGGACTGTGCCCCTTGTAAACTGAAAATAAATTCTGAACCCTTTCAGTCTGATCTGATGATGTCAGTGTGTCGGGGTAACTGATGGGAGGCTGTCGTGGTGGGTTGAGGGCAGAGGGGAGAGAGCTCGGGGTTCTTCTTTGCGACCGGCCGGGGCTCGGAGGTAGGCGGGGCTGGTGGTTCTTTGCGACCGGGCGGGGCTCGGAGGTAGGTGGGGCTGGTGGTTCTTTGCGACCGGGCGGGGCTCGGAGGTAGGCGGGGCTGGGGGTTCTTTGCGACTGGGCAGGGCTCGGAGGTAGGCGGGGCTGGGGGTTCTTTGCGACCGGGCGGGTCTCGGAGGTAGGCGGGGCTGGGGGTTCGGTGTGACCGGGCGGGGCTCAGAGGTAGGTGGGGCTGGGGGTTCTTTGGGACCGGCCGGGGCTCGGAGGTAGGCGGGGCTGGTGGTTCTTTGCGACCGGGCGGGGCTCGGAGGTAGGTGGGGCTGGGGGTTCTTTGCGACCGGGCGGGGCTGCGGGTTCTGTGCAACCGGGTGGGGCTTGGAGGTAGGTGGGGCTGGGGGTTCTTTGAGACTGGGCGGTCCTCGGAGGTAGGTGGGACCTGGGGGGCGGGGTCTTTGCGAACGGGTGGGGCTCGGAGGTAGGCGGGCTTGGGGGCTCTTTGCCACTGGGCGAGGCTCAGAGGTAGGCGGGGCTGGGGGTTCTTTGCGACTGGGCGTGGCTCGGAGGTAGGCGGTGCTGGGGGTTCTTTGCAACCGGGCATGGCTCGGAGGTAGGCGGTGCTGGGGATTCTTTGCGACTGGGCAGAGCTCGGAGGTAGGCGGGGCTGGGGGTTGTTTGCCACTGGGCGTTGCTAGGAGGTAGGCGGGGCTGGGGGTTCTTTGCCACTGGGCGTGGCTCAGAGGTAGGTGAGGCAGGGGGTTCTTTGTGACTGGGCGGGGCTCGGAGGTAGGTGGGGCTGGAGGTTCTTTGTGACTGGGCGCGGCTCAGAGGTAGGCAGGGCTGGGGGTTGTTTGCCACTGGGCATTGCTACGAGGTAGGCAGGGCTGGGGGTTCTTGGCGACTGGGCGTGGCTCGGAGGTGGGCGGCGCTCGGGGTACTGGAGGAAGGCGCGTGGCTGGCGCTGGTACTGGTAGCGGCTGGAGGAGACCTCCAGGTGCGCCGCGCGTTGTCCCCTGGGTAATTGGCTTCATTATTGAGCGTGCCTGTCGCGCCGATTCCGACTGACATGTCTACCTATGCCCGGCTATCTCATTATCTGGCCCTTGTCGGCCCGGCTCATCCACCACACCGGGCACCTCCCGGGCACCTCCTGGGCACCTCCCGGGGAAAGGTCAGGACGCGGGGTCACCCCCTACTCGCGCCCTCTACTTCTTCCCCGCACCAATCACCACCAAGGACGGGGCGCGTCCAGATGGAAATGGCATAACGTGTGTGTGTGTGTGTGTGTGTGTGTGTGTGTGTGTGTGTGTGTGTGTGTGTGTGTGTATATATATATATATATATATATATGTATGTATATATATATATATTTTACCTCGGTATGCCGCCTCTGGCTAGCCGTAGGCTAGGGAGAAGGAAGCACATCCGGGTCCAGCAATTAGCATAAGTAACTCACAACGGGAGGACGTTTGTGAGTTGCTCCACAGGATTTATCTACTACTACTGCTTTTATCCAAAAGTAAGTACTGTTTTCTTCGATAACTTTGTTTATCATGCTCTATAGCATCTTTTTATGAAAGTTCAGAACTTTCTTCAGTCCTGTTTGGACTTTGTACGTTTTTTAACTTACGGATAGAACATTGCGTGCCGCTGGCACAAACGAAACCGATACTGAGTTCTATCGACACCTGTTTTTCAGACAGGGAGAAATGGCAACCCGAGTTGCTCATTTCCTAAGAAAAGTCTCCCGGATCCTAATAGAGGATGATGTTGGGGATGCTTCTGGGTGTTTTTTATAAACACCCCTGACCGGTTTAAGGCGAACCTCCGAGTTTCGTAATATTTTCTCCAACTTGTTGGCGCTGTAGCCACAGGTGGGAGAAGTGTACGGAACAGAGAGAGGGGCCGATCTCACGATCGATGCCCTCCGTTTGGTTGGTTTCGTTACCACACACCTACGGCAAATTTAGCTTCACGCCTGTACTGACACGTTGCAACACACGTTCTCTGTACCATGTTCCTCAACCCAGTTTACTGGCTTACACTTGTGTAGTTGAGATGATTCCGGGTTAGTAACGCTTTGGTTTCGTTACAGTTCCCGATGGCCACTCGCCGGAATAAGCCGCCCGCTGCAGCGGTGGGTGTCCCCCCGACGGATTACGATTCGTCTCCACCGGCTACGGCTCCGCCGTCCCCACATCCTGGGGCTCATGCCTCGGATCAAGACAGTGATCACGCCCCTCAACCAGTGGGGTGGGAGGCGAAAATGGCGGAGATGATGGAGGAGAAGATGCGCCTTTTCCAGGCGCAGACCTTTCCAGATCCTTCCCAAATCCCTGATGAGGATTGGGAAGACTTTTCTGAGGACGAAGAGGACACGCTTTCGGCACCTGAGGTTCCGAAACCGAAAGCGCGGGGCAAGAAACGCCGCCCAGTGAGCAGTTCTGGTGACGAGTTCACAAAGAAAGCGAACTCTAAGCGCTCCAAAAAGTCCAAAAAGAAGAAGAAGAAGAAGAAGAAGGACTCTTCTTCAGACTCGTCGTCCGACTCTTCTTCCACCGAGTCGGATTCCGACACGGAACGAGCGGGTGTCTACGCCAAAATAGGCGTTAAAGCTGGCAAGAAAATTGTCAAAAAGAAAGCTCAGAAAGTGCGCACCACTACCATGATGCGCAAAACGGTGAATAGCCATTTCACTACGTTTAAATAAACCGATCGAAGTCATCAACAAGTTGACTGAGCAGATTTCAGGAGTTAAGGGCATTCCTGCTTCGGTTTTCAAAGAGATGGATTCCGGCATTCATCTTTCCGACGAACGCCGTCGTTATGAAACTTCCCTCTGCCTTATCCATAAGGCAGTTTTGGGTGCCTTGACGTCTGTTATCCCTGTGGCTAACAGGATGCAGACAGAGAACAAGTTCTCGTCTTTGGCGCGGGTTTATGGACCGGGGCATAGCTTTGTTAGCAGCCGCTAGTAACTACATGACCCATCGGAGATTTGAAAACGTTTTCAAATCGGTCACCACAGATGCCGGAAAAGAGGTTGCCCGCTCGAACAAGGTAACGGACCATGATGGTAAGGAATACACCGTGTATTCCGGACCTACCCCTATCAAGAGCAAACCGCTAGATAAATCCAAGATGTTTGGGGGTCAGCTAGCTTACCTGTACAAACAGGTAGAGGTCGACTACAAGAGTGCTAAAAACACTGAAGCAAAGAGTCGTCGCTTCCAAAACCCAGCAGGGTTCAGAAAGTCTAGGACGGATTTTCGATTCCGCAGAGGAGGAAGGCCGTTCAGGGGCGGACCGTCCTTCCAGTTCAACCAGCGAGGAAGGGGCCGAGGCGACAGGCCGGCCTCAAACTGGAACGACAACCGCGGCTACAAGAGGGATTTCGTTCCCAAGCCCCAGTTCCCGAAACAAGGGAACAAGTAGAGATTTCCACACAAACAGTGCAGCCTCCTGACCCTACAATGGTCACGGAGGAAACTCAAACTGAAGTAAGCCTTTTTCAAGCAGGGAATGTTTCTAATTGTTTACATCAATGGCAACAGTTAACCACTAATCCAGAGGTCCTGAATATTGTTAAAGGCATTCACATCCCTTTCACACAATTGCCTATACAAAAGAGAGCGCCTTTTCCGTATCAGTTTAATTCACTAGAAAAATCTCAGCTAGATCACCAGGTTCTACTGTTTGAGTCTAAGGGCATTGTCAACAGAGTTGAACATACTGAAGGGGAATATATTTCCAATATCTTCTCTACTCCTAAACCTGATGGTTCAATCCGAATGATTTTAGATTTAACTCAGTTGAATGAAATCATTGAATACAAACATTTCAAAATGTTTTCTTTAGAAACAGCTCGTGATTTAATTACCCCAGGGTGTTGGCTAGCGAGTGTTGATTTAAGGGATGCGTACTACACCGTTCCTATTCACCAGACAGATCGGAAATACCTACGTTTTCTCTGGAATGGCCAACTTTTTGAATTTACATGTTTACCTAATGGTTTGGCCTGCGCACCGCGTCTGTTTACTAAGTTGTTGAAACCAATTTTTGCACACATGGCAAAATTGGGGCATTGTATGTTTCCATACATAGATGATTCTTTTATTATGGGCCAATCTTTCACGCAATGTGAACTCGCTGTTAAAGATTTATGCAACATTTTCACCAAATTGGGTTTCTTCATACATAACAAGAAATCGGTTTTTTCTCCTACTCAGGAGCTTAAGTGTCTCGGGTTCATTCTGAACACCACGGCTATGACCGTTTCGCTTACACGCCAAAAGAAAGATAAGCTTTACCGCACAGCGATACAGCTGTTAGACACTTCTAGGCCAAAGATTAGACAGGTCGCGGTCCTTATCGGGGTCATGGTTTCGTATAGTCCAGCTATTCTATACGGAGCGGCACACATAAAATCCCTCGAAATTGATAAAAATTTGGCGCTGGCCCGCGCAAAGGGAAACTTTGAAAAGACCATGTTTATTTCGGAGAACGGCCTAGCCGACATTGATTGGTGGCTAAACCACTTTGACCATTCCCCCAATCCCATTAGAATGGGAGAGCCTGACACTACCGTTACCACTGACGCGTCTCTCCAAGGGTGGGGAGCACATCAAAATGATGTAGCAACGGGAGGAAGATGGCTAGAATCGGAACTCCCCGATCATATTAACGTTCTAGAACTAAGGGCCATTTACTTGGGATTAACCAGTCTAGTAAAAATACCCAAAAATAATGTACGTATCCTCACGGATAACACCACAGCTATGGCTTATGTCAGAAATATGGGAGGTACAAAATCGATTAAATGTAATGCAATGGCACTTCTCATTTGGAACTGGGCTCAAACCTTTGATGTCTGGTTAACTGTTAATCACATTCCAGGCACACAAAATTGTCTAGCTGACAAGATGAGTCGCCAGTTCCATGATCACTTAGAGTGGTCACTTAATCCATCCATTTTCAAACACATTTGTCACACATGGGGTTCACCTCAGATCGATTTGTTCGCTTCGCGTAATAACTTTAAAATTCCAAAATATGTTTCGTGGCACCCGGAACCCAATGCTTGGCACATTGATGCCTTCTCCCTAAAGTGGCGACATCATTTCTTTTACATTTTCCCCCCCTTTACTATCATTAGCAAAGTCGCCAGAAAGATTCAAATGGAGGGGACACACGCCATACTCATCGTCCCCGAGTGGCACACGCAACCGTGGCTACCGACGTTACTAGCCACAGCCAAAAGCAGCCTTCGCTTCCCAAGATTCCGAGGAAACCTCAAACATCAGGGACCACTAGAACGCCACGGAAACGTGTCGACAACTCCGTTAGTGGCATTCCTTTTTTAAATAAATATTTAGAACAGTTTGGCTTAGACAAAATTACACAACAGCGTTTGGTTGATGATGCGTGGAGAAAAGGAACGGTGAAAATGTATACTACGTATTTAAAGAAATGGGGTATTTATTGCCTGCTTAAGAAAGTCAAGCCAATGACTCCCACAGTATCCCAGGTAGGACTCTTCCTACGTTACCTAGAGGACGAAGGCCTAGGATATGGCGCTATTAACGCTGCCAGATGTGCTCTGTCGATAATCCTACCGCGGGTTAATGGACAAACAATGGGTAAACACCATGTTATTTGTTGGATCATACGATCAATTTATCAGAGGAATCCGCCTAAACCCAAATATAATAGGTTTTGGGATGTTTCTCTAGTGTTCAACCTCTTCAAGAAATGGCCAGAAAATAAGTTTCTGGACGTTAAACTTTTAGGTTTCAAAGTCGCAGTTTTGCTTCTCCTGGTCACTGGACACAGAGGCCAAACTATAGTTGCCCTGTCGCTGAATGGTCTAGAAATTGACAGTAAAGAGGCCACGTTTGATTTATCAACTTTATTAAAATCAAACCGATTAGGTGACCCCCTTTCTACGATAGGGGTGTCCAGTTTCACTCAGGATCGCAAGTTATGTGTCGTATCTGCGATACGAAATTATATATCCAAGACACGATTAATAAGAAACTCAAGACAGCTATTGGTCAGCTTTATTAAGCCACACAAGGCCATTTCCAGGGATACCCTCGCCCGATGGACAATGAATGTGTTAAAACTGGCGGGAGTAAATACAGACAGGTACTCATCGCACTCTACACGTGGTGCAATGGTGTCCAAGGCAAGATTGCTAGGCATCTCCGTTAAACGGATCCTAGCTCACGCGGGATGGAAAACCGCTACTTCGTTTGCTAGACATTACCACAAACGACTAGAGAAGCCTCAGCCTATAGCGCACAGGCTACTCACCAACTGAAAGAGAGAGGTAAGAAAAACATTGGTTTTTCCTCTTTTTTGCCATACAAATCGCTTTTCCATTGTTGCATACATAAGACATAATCACTAAAGAATAATAACAAAACAAGAATATCAGGATAAAAATTATTTTACGTAAAGGTCTCCCTAGCCTACGGCTAGCCAGAGGCGGCATACCGAGGTAAAATAGATTAGTTAGACGAATCTTACCTGGGTATAGATGATGGATAACTATTGTTTTACCGAGGTAGAAGCCTCGGTTAGACGTGGGCGAGGGCCCACCCACCACGCCCTGCCACGTCTAGTCAATCACTCAATTTAGCATGAGGTCACTTGACCTTAGGTTGTTTTTTAGAATCATTTTTATCCTGAATTAGTAGGTAAAGATTGCTGGACCCGGATGTGCTTCCTTCTCCCTCGCCCACGTCTAACCGAGGCTTCTACCTCGTTAAAACAATAGTTATCCATCATCTATACCCAGGTAAGATTCGTCTAACTAATCTATATATATATATATATATATATATATATATATATATATATATATATATATATATATATATATATAATGTGTGTTGGGCGTATGGGTACACTAGGTAGTAGTAGAAATAGTCGGAGTAGTTGCGTGATTATATTCGCCTAATGCATTACACAGGTCCACAACCACATATCTAATATCCTAAAGGTCTTTTTCCATACAACATACACATAAATTAATAGTATTATATATAATTTGTTTATCGTGTAGTCTATATTCCTTTATTCTGAAATCCGGAAGATTTGGAATTCCCGAAATTTTTAATTCGAAACCCAGCCAAGTTAATTAAACCTATGATACTATACAATTGATACTTGTCGCTACCTAGCCTGGCACTTTCCATTACTAGGATATTGCAAGGACTGATTAGCTCAGTATCAGGGTGATGTGAATGAGTGCGACAGTGGGTCATGGATATTCGATGTGGGGACGTACTATGAAGTCACCACGAGTGTGTACTTTCACAAATTGGACCCTCTCCTGATATGATCTTAGAAGTTACATGTTGTCAGGATGTAAAACCGTAAGAACCAAACAATATCAGTAGCTTTTAGAACAGGTTCCTCCCCTAGTACACCTGTATGGAGCCGTGTACTCGTGCTCAGAAATAGTGGTAGCGGGGGTATAGGATGTGGAGATGAGGTAAACCTGCTACAGTCACGTGACCTACATTGCACTGGAAACGCACGTGTGTCGTGGCGTGTTCAACAGGGTAGTGGTGGTGGTGGTAGTGGGTGGTGCTGGTGCTGGTGCTGGTGGTAGTGGGTGGCGGTGGTGGTGGCAGTGGTGGTAATGGGTGATGCTGGTGTGGGTGGTGGTGGTGGTGGTGGTGGTGGCAGTGGTGGTGGTGGTGGCGTGTTCAACAGGGTGGTGGTGGTAGTAGGTGGTGGTGGTGGTGGTAGTGGGTGGCGGTGGTGGTGGTAGTGGGCGGTGGGGGTGCAGGCAAGTGAGTGTCGTGGATAAGTGTGTCTATGTCCGCCAGTATGACGTTGTACAGGTAACACTGACACCAAGCACACCGGCTGCACACCTGCGCCAGCACCTTAATTCTATCCGAAAACTATAGGCAGCACCTACCACAGCTAGCTACGATGTCACCACACTTACACTTACCAACCACATGCCTTCTTTTACAGTGTTGGTACAATTGTGCATAATTAGAAATGTACCAGATCTAAAAATATAATTATTATATATTTATAATTATTGATACTATATTATATTGTATATTTATAATTATTTATACTGCATTATATAATATACATGCACCTACATGTATATATATAACTGTGCTGTAGTGAATATATTATGCTATTGTGATTCAATAGTAGAATACACACAATAATACTTTTTTATGTTACTGCCACAAATCGCATTGCAGGCATTTGTCATCGGGTTTCGTCCATCGCGGCTTGCTCGCAGCGGCATTGTTTGCTATTGTTGGGTGGGAGAGTAATCATTGAGCCTGCTGAGTGCGTTTGGCTGTGCTGGTGAGGGGCTTGGGGGTGAAAGCAGGAGTGGGAACCACTGCGTCTACTTGAGGGTGCTTGCTCCTGCTGCATCCTCAGGTTGATATGGTAGGCGAGTGGCTGGGTTAGAGGTACTGCTGGTGATCGGGAGGGGGGGGGGGGTGCGGATGGGAAGGAGAGTGGCAGTGGTGGCTTATGCTGATCCCACCCGTTATTGGCCCGGGTTTAGGCCTGCCGACCACTATAGGCACGCGCCAGAACGGCGTATCCATCACGCCGCTGTCGCCGCCGACTTCGGCGCACGCCGGCAGCCATGGGCGCGCGCCGGCATTTTTCGGCGCACGCCGGTTTCAGAGCAACTGCGCCTTTCAGAAAGCCGCTCGATATTGTTGCAGACAGTGGAACTCGGCCAACCATCTACCCCAAGCCACTCTCAATTGGAGATATTAAACGGCTTTGCCTGCCTGTCTGCCTGGCTTCCTGCTTTGTGGGTATTTGTGCGCTGTGTCTTCTTATTCCGCACCTGCATATGAAGGATCGGCTGTGGGGGCGAGGGTTAGTTGGAGTGGTGTCCTTGTGGGGCTGTGTGTGAACACGGCTCTCCCACAACCGAGTCCCCCCGTTACTACACGACAGGCGACCGGCATGAAATATGTAGTGCTAATGAGACTCATTGTGGCGGGCCCATATATATCGTCTGGTCCGTTTGCAGGGACCAGGTCTGTGTTTGTGTATCTGCTGGCTTCAGTGCGCCAGGTCCATAGTGTCTGTGTGCCTGTGTGTCTGTGTGTCTGTGTGTCTGTGTCTGCGTCTGCTGGCTTCAGTGCGCCAGGTCCATAGTCTGTATGTGCCTGTGTGAAGAGTAGCTTAGTTTGTAAGCACGGACACGCCGCCTCGCCCTGCTGGCGTCACTGAGGCGTGTGCACGGCCAATGAGCGGGTCAGACCAGTGGGATTAGAACCCGGCATTCCCCCTTGGTAAGACCTCGGTCCGCACTGCCTATATTATCCCCAGCCCCCACTGTGTGGGCGGCGTGTTTCCTCATGTCGGGGCTCGGAAGTCACTGTATCGTTCAGCTGCCTCCGCCCTGTTCTCGACCTTGCAGATTTAGGGTGGCATGTCTGCCAGTGAACAGTTATTTACTCTCTCTTCGGTCTCTTCTCTCTCTTCTCTCTCTTCTCTCTCTTCTCTCTCTTCTCTCTCTTCTCTCTCTTCTGTCTTCTCTCTTTTCTCCTCTCTTCTCACTCCTCTCTTCTCACTCCTTTCTCTCTCTCTCTCTCTCTCTCTCTCTCTCTCTCTCTCTCTCTCTCTCTCTCTCTCTCTCTCTCTCTCTACACTGGTGCACTTATTAAGCATCTGTAGCTACATCAAAAGGATCGCTGAGTACAGTCAATAGAACTTGTTACTGCTGAAACCTATGATGTTAGAATTTTGATGGCGTTGTGAAATTAATTTGGCCTGTTTTCACTTAGAATATCTTCAACGTTAGCCATTTTTATAATAAGTTATTTCACACTGAAGTAAAGTAAATTATAACGACCAATCTAGTATATTTATCTCAGAAAATTGCAGAAACCCAAAACCACCAGACTGCCACTTTAATGTTGATTTGCCTGTTGAAATGCTGGGCATCAAAGGCCTCAGCAGGGAGAGATTTAATATTAATTCTATACAGCAATAAATGCAATACATAAGTGCACTGGTATCTAAGTTTGATATGTATGATCAAATTTAGGTAAACATTTTGGTTTATATGACCTTAGATGTAGTTAGAACATAAAACTGTTAGAAACTGTTAGATATGGGCGATAATGCAATCACAACAAGGCTAATTGAGACCTGACTTCTGGTATTTTTCAGCGATTCCCTGACAATGCTAAACCTATGGGAGAATATCAGCATTTCCGCTTTTTCTCCCAGAGACCACTTTCATCCCTGTTTAGGGAAGATTCTGGCCATGGTTATTTGTTATATGAGCTGCTCCAAACAGGCTGCCATCAGTGACTCAGCCAGTGACTGGCCCTGAACCCCCATATCTTTTGTGTGGCAGCGATTGGCGTGTTAAACAGTTACTAAAAATGATCTAACAATGGCAGAACAGAAGACAGTTTGAGCCTCATTTTGGGACCAAACATGTTGAGATACAAAAGGACAAGTTGAAGACAAGATTTCACAGTGACAAATTCCAGGTTCAACACCTGTCAAATTGAAGAGCAAGCTTTTTGCTATTAAATCAGGAAGAAAAATAGTAAATTCATTCACGCCACGCAAATCAGGAAGCTGAAGAAGTGTGACCGATTTGGCAACCGGCGAGCTGAAAACACTTTCAAAATGCTCCAAAGTGGATGATGTTGCTGTAACTGATTCCTACTGGATAATAATTTTCTGTCTGTGAGCAGTAAATGCTGTCTTTGTCATATGGAGTGTATTGAGAACTTTGTGAAGGCATATAACCAAATTTCATGTGTCATGGATGATAGGTGGAACACAATTTTAGTGTTCAATTGTCTAAATTGTTAATGTACATGCAATTTGTAGATACAGTTCTGCTGATTCTAGTGATACCAAATTTATCTCTGTATCTTAATAAGAAGCTGAAATGTGGCATTTTGAAATTTCCATGAAAATGTTACTTTTATTCTTAGGTATTAAATAGGACCTTTTAACTTTACAACAGAGACAATTTGATATTTCAGCTTTTTTAAACATTGTATATCTGTGTTCTTTTTTTGCGTTTATTTCCTGGGGGGGGGAAAGAAGCAATCTATATGACACATATATGGCTTTGTGAATTTGCTAATTTGGCCAATTTTGTTTTTGGATGAAACAAGCCCTCAAAATTATATTTTAAAATGCTCATAACTTTTGAACTCATTATCATATCAAGATCACTTGTATACCTCTGAAATCAGTGTATAAAGTTCTATCTGAAGATCACAAAGGTGAAATGCAAATATACATTTAAAAAATCTGTTTGGAGTACCTAGTTATATCGTCATAGAAACCTGAGGGTTGGGACCTCAGTAATGTGTGTGTGAAACCTGTGCGTTGAACGTATTCCGCTGGCGGTTCTTTAAATGAACCATGCCAAAGTAGACACATTGCTTACTACTATTAGTGCTAGGGTAGACACCTGTTAATACAGTACAGAGAGTTGTTCATATCGTATTATTAGAGAGCTTCTCATACTAGTACAGAGAGCTTATTTTTAGTGATGAATTTAGTTACCCTGCTCATAACGGATAAGTGTGTTAACACTTGGTTTCACCGCTGGGCTGCACTAGTCCGTATTGCTCACTATGTCATGAGAAGAGCTGCTCATATAGTACATAGAGCTGCTGATAGAGTACAGAGAGCTGCTTATCTAGTATAGAGAGCTGCTTATATAGAGGGGGTGGAATGACGTCACGAGGCAACTTTCGTTGGCCATATTGGATGACATACAGAAGGCTTGCAACTGCCTACACTGCTTATTTACTGATTTGTTGGTTTATTTGTCATGGTTTTGAGCAGTTTGGCCTCAGAAGTTGTTGCTAAAGTGCTGTAAGTAAACACATTGGATGTAAACTGCCGAGAACCGCCCAGAACACAAGAAAACTCTGTTTTACTGCATCTGCATGCATTCACAACATGGCTAGGGAGGGTGCTGTTAATCCAAAATGGCAGCCCGCCGATTGCTAAGATTAAGTAATGACGTCACGTGCACTCCCTCTATAGTCCACAGATATATACTCATATCGTAGAGAAGGATGTTCATGTAGCACAGAGAGCTGCTCATATAGCACAGACAGCTGCTCATATAGCACAGACAGCTGATCATATAATACAGACAGCTGATCATATAATACAGTGAGCTGCTCATAGTATACAGAGAGCTGTTCATATTTTACTAGGAGTTACTTATATATTACAAGGAGCTGCTCATCCCTCACACGTCGCTGCACCTACCTTTGTAGCCTAGAGGGCTAAGTGAGTGAGCTGCTCTCGGGTCAAACCTATTATCGCCCATGGCGTCGGTGGGCCCGATTCCCACCAAACTGGACCGGCGTGGAGTGTGGGGGGGGGGGGGGGGGGGAGGAGTGGGTGATAGGGGGGTGCGGGCGCGCTGTATCGCGGCCTGGATCCCAGCTAGGGGGTGGCTAATTAATTACACCCCGGCCCGGCGCCAGCACCCCGGTGCCACCTCCCGAGTAGCGGCCGGCGTTACCGCGGTCTGGCACCAGTCACCTCGTAGCCTCAACTCGGCGCGCACCCTGCACCATAAGCGCCGGTAATCACTTTAATTAGGCATGTATCCCAGCAACTTAAGTAAGTAGACGTCGCCATGGAAACCAGGTCATGGCGCTTCTGGCCTGTCGGTGCCGACACACGCATTAAGCTAAGATTCCTTATACGCGGTATGCGGCATGCGAATGCGGCAAAAATTCGAAAAGCATGTAACTGAATTGTGGTGCTTCGATATGCCTGAATGCGAATACGAATACAAATGTGAATGTGAATGCGGCAACTGAATCGGTCCATGGACCGATCGGTGTGGCATGCGAATGGAGAAATGCAGGGGGAAAGCCTGATAACGTCACAGAGTGAGGTTTCACTTAACGGTGGGGGGGGGGGGGATTCCCCGTATCACGTTGGGTATCTACGCCGCATAGACAACATTCAGTGATTTTCAAAAATAGTTTTGAGCTTGATTTAATGGATTTCACCTGTTAGTATATTGAATTTTAAATAAAATGACACTTCATTTGTGACAATCGCTCTAATATTAAAGAAAATATGGACTTTTTAAAATTGTTACTGTGTAAAAATCAAACCAAATCACCGCATGCCACGTGGGTGGAATCAACCCATTCGCATGCCGCATTCGCATGCCGCATACCGCATATAAGGAATCTTAGCTTTACCCAGGTAGCACTGGGTGAGTCTTCAGTTTACTTTATTGGTGGAGGTGGTGGATGGGCAACAATAGGCAAAGTCCAAATGTGCATTGTGTTTGTGTGTTAGCCCCTGGGATGTTATTAATCATGTTGTCAGGCCTGCCTGTGTTCCTTGAAGCTGAGCGTACCTGGCTGCCTATCTACATTGAGGAAAGCCAATCATAATGGTACTGTAACTTATACAATGGACCACGTTAGCTTAAGTCACACTGCCTTTGGGTGTGTAGAAAAGAACATGAATATTTAATTTAATGCATGTTGGTGTTTAAATCTACATCTGCATTGTTATTGTATTCCCATCGGTAAACTCTTGTAACGCGTCGGTGAAATAGATAATTCACAAACTGGGTAGTTGCTGTGCAAATAATTAGAATGTAAATTGAGTTAGTCTCTGGATAAGCGATTGCAAATTTATTCAGTAGTAGTTGTTATGTAATTTAATATAAATGGAGTCAATTTCGTAATGCGCCGCTCGAGATTATCCAGGCTTTGTCTCTTCTTTTAATTTTACATTGCTTTTTAGAATTGAAATTTTAAGTTTCAGTTGTTTTAATTGTGTATACGGTAATGCACTGCGAGTCTGAATCCTCTCACATTTAAATTGCCACACAAACATTTTGTAGCACCAACCAAAATTTAACTCATCAAAACTATACCATTGTATATACATTTCTTTGTAAACCACAATATGCAAGTCCCAGAGCAGTTCCGTCCAAATAATCATCTAAGCAAACTCAGATAAGTAACCATGATTGGGTAACAGTAGAATATTCCTATCAAGCTGACATTCATATACCGCTTGTCTAACTCCAACTGACCAGACCCTACATTCAAACTTAGTACAACTTTACCAAATGAATACAGAAGATAACTTCTGCTTACATTCTAAATACCATGAAAATACTCGCATCGATCTGACTAATATATTGATGTAGTCATATGATATGGCATGGCCATTGCGATATTGCTGTAGAACTTGTAGGTAACAGAATTCTGTTGTGTTATATGCTGCAAATTGTGTATTCAGCAGTTGTATACCTTACGTTATATAGCATTTTTGTGTAAATAATCCCAAATTGAAAAATGGTTGGAAGACCAGTGCGTTGGCACTGAGAAAAGACCTTATTAGAATAAACATTTACCACCGACAAAAATGGAGGTGGGGTGGGGGAGCATGCTCTGTCAGTAAATCACAGGCACATGCATATATGCACACACCGCCCAGTACACATTACGAACACACGGCCTGGATGAAGTACTGTTTATATGACAGGTCAAATGTGGGGCGCAATGATTCCCGGTAGTTGGCAACTATTATACCAACCGCATAAAAAGGCACACAGTGGTTTTCCCCTCGGTCGGGGGCAGCCTAAACTAATGCCGTTCCTATTGCAGCCGTCGCCATGGAAATGTTGTTTATTGGTTTGCGCCTGCGTCGTGTGGCCAAGATCTGCTCAATGCACCGCTGTGTAGACACTGCCGTCATATCCAAAGGCAGGTGTGAGCATACCAATGTAGCCACGCACACACACCACACGCACGCGCGCGCACACGCACATGCGCGCTACCATTAATAACCCTGCACGGAGACACTGTGTCACGCTGCTTCGGTGACTGGATATGGTAGTAGGTGGACTGCTAGTGCTATTGGTTAGATCTCGAGACTGGAAATTGTTGTTAGTGGGAGATGGTTAGTAATCGCATCGGTTGGTAATGGTAGGTGGTGCATCCAGTCGGGCGGTATGCACTCTGCCGTGGTACCGTTGGGGTGTGTGCATTGTGTCTCGCTACCGTTGGGGTGTGTGCATGATGCCGTGGTGCTGTGCACATATTGCCGTGGGGCTGTGTGTACGGTGCCATCAGGCTGTGTGCATGGGGCTGTGTGTATGGTGCCATGAGGCTGTGCACAACATGATGTGGGTCATGTGCACCTCAGGCTGTACACATAGTGCTGTGTGCACGGTGCCGTGGGGCTGTGTGCACAGTGCCATGGGGCTGTTTGCACGGTGTTGTGGACGGTGCGCATGGTGCTGTGTACATGGTGCCATGGGCCTGTGCGTATGATGCCGTGGGCTGTGTGCATGGTGCCATGGACTGTGCATGTTGGGATTTACACATGGTGCCGTGGGTTCTGCACGTCGGGCTGTACGCATTGTGCTGTCTGCATGGTGCTGTGTGCTGTGCTGTGTGCACGGTGCTGTGCTGTGTGCACGGTGCCGTGGGGCTGTGTTGTGTGCACGGTGCCATGGGGCTGTGTTGTGTGCACGGTGCCATGGGGCTGTGTTGTGTGCACAGTGCCGTGGGGCTGTGTTGTGTGAACGGTGCCGTGTGGCTGTTGTGTATGCATGGTGCCATGGGGCTGTATTGTGTGCACGGTGCCATGGGGATGTGTTGCATGCACAGTGCTGTGTTGTGTGCACGGTGCCATGGGGCTGTGTTGTGTGTACAGTGCCATGGGGCTGTGTTGTGTGCACGGTGCTGTGTTGTGTGCATGGTGCTGTGTTGTGTGCACGGTGCCATGTGGCTGTGTTGTGTGCACGGTGCCGTGGGGCTGTGTTGTGTGCACGGTGCCATGGGGCTGTGTTGTGTGCACAGTGCTGTGGTGTGTGAACGGTGCCGTGTGGCTATGGTGTGTGCACGGTGCCATGGGGCTGTATTGTGTGCACGGTGCCATGGGGATGTGTTGCATGTGTTGTGTGCACGGTGCCATGGGGCTGTGTTGTGTGCACAGTGCCATGGGGATGTGGTGTGTGCAGGGTGCCGTGTTGTGTGCACAGTGCCGTGTGGCTGTGTTGTGTTCACGGTGCCGTGGGGCTGTGTTGTGTGCACGGTGCCGTGGTGCTGCTGCTGCTCCGCGCATATCGGCACCGGGGCGCATCGATCCGGCGCACCTTTCGTCATCACACACCACCACCCACCCGGCAGCCTACTCCGCTTCTGCCATCATGCACGCTCGCTA
This sequence comes from Branchipolynoe longqiensis, assembly GCA_030323885.1. NCBI lineage: Eukaryota > Metazoa > Annelida > Polychaeta > Phyllodocida > Polynoidae > Branchipolynoe > Branchipolynoe longqiensis. Next base: position 118,158,122 of record CM059187.1, on the reverse strand, counting down.
ACTCGCTCAGTCACTCACTCACTCACTCACCAACTCACCCACTCACTCAGGCGTCGCTATTTACCCAACGCCTGCCATCCTCTGCGGCCTTGAAATTAAGGCCAGCAGCTTGGTGCACGAGTTCTGATCACACAGCCTGACGGTGGCAGAATTTAGGGCGTGTTACACGTACAAGCTTGCTCTGGTGCTCATAATGCCATATCAAGAATGGACTGCGAGGCGCGGCAATGCTGGCTGCGGCCTTTTGTGTCTGCAGAGTTGGGTAAATAAACCGTTGTAACGGGTTTGTTTAGACAGCGCGCAATCATCCCACGTGACCACAGTTTCCGGTTGCCGGCGGGTAGTTTGAATGAAGTGAACTCGTGGAGGTGTTCATCCGCCTTCCAGTCCTTAATGGGGGAAGTCCATTAGGCATTAAGAGCGCCATTAGGCTGGTCCCAGTGGTGTTGTGAGAAGACTGTGATTGTATAATACGTGGACTTCGATCGGTGGCCGAATCGGTAGAGCGCGGGCCTTGCGTGTGGGAGATCCGGAGTTTGGTTCCTGGTCGAGTCAAACCGATGACTTATACAATTGATACTTGTTGGTTCCTAGTCCGATGCTTGGTATTAATAGGATATGGCAAGGACTGATTAGCTCTGTGTCAGGATAATGTGATTGAGTGGGATATTGGGTCATGGTACCGGTGGCTTGATTTCCCAGTTGGGCAGCACTATAAAGTTGCATTGAGTGTGCACTGTCACAAGTCTGTACCCGTCCTGATGTGACCATTGATGTTGCCGGGATGTAAAACTCCAACAACCTACCAACCAAGCAATCTGCATGACGTCGGGCTACCAGCGGCAGTGAAGGGTTTAATGACAGTCGGGAACATTATGCAGCGTTTGCCGGTGGTTATATGTGGTCACCTTTTGACATGCTCAATGCTATAAGCTGCTGCCCCGAAATGACCCCATCAGCCCGATGTCATGCTACACGCAGAGGGCGTGCGACTGGACCGTGCCGTCCAATCAGCCCTCCCCTCACTGGTGTGCTGTGTCTGCGAAGTACAGCTCAGAGAGTGCCAGACCCGGTGTGGCGGTTTCAGCCGTGCGCATACTCAAACTCAAGGCATTGTCAATGGTCGAGCAATCTTCATATCGAAAATACAGAAAAAGTGAAATATCTCTAAAACCACACCACCTATTAACAAATCGCTTGGTACGCATATAGAAAACATATTTACCAAAAACATCATATTAAATTTCTATGGTTAGGGTTCTTAATTTCTATTAATTTTGAATAAAACTAATGTTTTGCATTGCGTGTACCGTCAAACTCAAGGCATTGTCAATGGTGGTGAGCAATCTTCATACAGAAAATCCAGGAAAAGTGAAATATCTCTAAAACCACACCACCTATTAACAAATCGCTTGGTACACATATAGAAAACATCTTTACCAAAAACATTATATTAAATTTATAAGGTTAGTGACTCACGACCATTGACAATGCCTTGAGTTTGACGGTATGCACATGGCTGAAACTGGCGCACGGTTGAAACCGCCACACCGGGGGGAAAGTCTCTGGCGCGAGTGAACCTGCCCGCTGCTTTGTGTGTGTGTGTGGGGTGCGAGTTCATTGTTGGGTGTTTTTTTCCCAGCTAGCATTACTATATCACCAGATTGAACCCAGAAACTGAAGAGCCCAATGGAATTATAAGATCAGGAATAAGATTAACGATAACATGATATTACCCATGAGATTAATCATGAGGTCATAGTCCAATGAAATATCAAATTTTCAAAGCCAAACTAATTATCTAGATTTGATTTTACATATCTAACTTAGATACTGATGCACTTTTTAATCATTTGTTTCTGCATAGAAGACAATACTGAGTCAATTTAACAGAACCTGTTACTGCAGAAGTCTATGGTGTCAGAGTTTTGGAAAGCTTGCCAAAACTAATTTTCCATGTTAGCACTCAGAATCTAACAACTTTGCCATTTAAAATAAAAGTAACTTTGAACTAATGCAAAGTAGATACTAGTGATTGATCTAATGTATTTATCTTAGAAAAAATACAGAAATTCAAAACCATCAGACTATGCAACTTTAACATTGAGATTAGCAATGAGATTAGCAATGAGGCTAACAATGAAATTAGCAATGAGGTTAACAATGAGATTAACAATGAGATTAACTATAGATTAACTATAAGAATAATAAAAATCCCAAGAAAACGTACATTTTCAGAATTGTACAATACCTTTCTTGGGATTTTTAATATGGTTAATCTTATGGTCAACCTTATTGTTCTTAGACTGTTATTCTGGCTATTAATATCTATACGAAACGCCGATGAATCCCGATGAATCAAGGCACTTGTAAGTAGTATGTATTATATAAACCAAACAGAACGGCGAATTTTTAGCAAACGGTGGGGCTCCCTGTTCTGTCACGAACGCTCAGCTCGGAATACGCGCGCGCTGATTGATGGGTAAATTCGAGCTGCTCGGAGCTGCTCTACACCCTGCAAGTAGCTCGGCCGATTGCCACTGAAAATAGAGCAGTGTTAACAAGGCGCAATCACACATGACCAGAATTCAATTTTTTCTCTCTCTACATTTTGGTGGTGTTGGTGGCTGCTGGTGCCTCGGCCAATCGCAGCAGGGTGAGGCAGTCATCAGAAGTCCGCCCTAATGCCTGGTACACACCTACCGTTTGTGCGCACCCACCTACTGTATACGATCTAAAACTGCCCGTTTCGCACACAAAAATCGCTAGTTGTGCGCTCCCCGTGCACACCTAGCGATTGCGATTCGCGCATAAAACCTCAGTTTTAGGGCTAAAACCGGCCGATTACAATTGCGATTCGAAAAATGAATCGGCCCGTTTTCAGTTTTAAGCGGGTCGGGTCGAGTCTCGAGTTTTAGTGCGCGAATCCTATACGGTAGGTGTGTACCAGGCATTAGTCTAGCTGACTGATGAATGTTAAGGCTGTGGCGGGCGGCGATTATGCTGGGCGGGTATACTGGTTCGCTACGGGTGGAAATTAGCTCTCTTTTTAATCTGTGTGGATGGAGTTTAATCTGTGTGGATGGAAATGGCAATCTCTACAGCAAGCCGGTGGTGTATAGGCCGGCTTTGTGACTGGGATGTATAGTTCTACTACTGTCTACTCAACCGTGTCTACTACACATAGGGCTGGCGAGGTGGGTGGGTGCTGTAATATATGTAACTGTGTCATTTCACAACGTGACATATCAGCAGCATCACGTGACGTGAAAGGAAGGGCTTGTCAATAAAGACAGTTAGAAACATATTCTCGCCGTGTCCACGTCGGTCATTACATTACAGATGCTACTGCTAGAAATATTATATATAATATGATATATGTGATGTATTTGATATATATATTATATGACATTAATCATATATGAAATATATATAATATATATATCATATTATAGGTTGGAGGATGCTACTGTTAGAAATATTATATATAATATGATATATGTGAAGTATATGATATATATATATTTATATATTATATGACATGAACCATATATGAAATATATAGAATATAATTATTATATATCATATATCATATTATATAATATTTATATATTATATATACAATATATCGGGTCAGTGAGGATGATCCGTTGGTGTTTTATCGCAGGAGTTGAGATTGCTGTTAAGTGCTAACCAGGCCTTAGTGGGCATAGTGTGGTGATATTGTTCAGGTGGGCGTTCTCCTAAGCTTTACTTACCAAACGCGCACACAATCATGCGAAAAGCACTGCAACGATTGAAGGCAGCCTAACAAGTAACATCATCATAGCTGTCTGAAATATGGTCCCTGTAACGTAGTGGCAATATAATTGAATCCTTTGATACTGTTACTATCTGAAGCAATCCCCCCCCCCCCCCCCACCCGGCAGCAGCAGTATGCTATATATAAGGTACCACCTCTCTAACCGACCACCTGTACAGGTCGATCACTCCGCTATAGCGATCGCTTTATTTGTGTCCCAAACGATCGCCAACACAATATCATTGTAATGATTTTTTTTTTAAACTTCCTAAACCTCCCACCTCCCTAAATGACCATTTTAAAGTCGGTCCCAAGGTCAGTTGATTTAGAGAGGTTTTATATAGTTGCGACTGACGTACTGATCTGGGGGCCATATGTATGGGTCGGTGTTAGCGAGCCAAACTGGTTTTGGACGGGATTTCTGGTTGAGCGGCGAAACCTCGCTATGTATGGAGCAGTGTTACGGAAACACCATGAGTTTAACGTCGTCTACACTAACACCACTCCATAGCAAGTTTAAAGGCGGTGTTAGGTAGCGATTAGGCCCAAATCTATTCAATGCTATATTATTTAACAGAATTACACACTCAAAACATGAAATTTGATAAATATAACCCTAAAATCGAAGGGATATTAATGCCGCAGCTACATCGGCGGTGTTATTCATATTGTCGAATGTCAACAAACCAAATCCCCCGCTGATGCGGCGGCGGCGTTAATATCGCTTCGCATTTGGGGTTAATATGACCAATTTTATTTAACAGAATAACACAGAAAGAAAGTGAAATATGATCAAATTAAACCAGAAATTGAAGCAATATTAATGCCACCGGCAAAATTTGGTCAAATTAAACCAATAATCGAAGCGATATTAACACCGCCACCACCGAATCGGCGGCCATATTGTCAAATAGCGGTACTCGCAGGGAACAGGCTCAGAGGGCTTTCCCAAATCTATACATAACTGCTAGGTTAGCTAACGCCACCACACGGCTCCGTACATACCCCGTGACCCATTTCCCAACACCGCCGTTAGCTTACCCGGTGGTGGCCCATAACACCGGAGCTGATAAAAAGTTGTTCATACATATGGCCCCTGTATAATGAGAGTATAAAGGGCAGTAGCACAACGATATTGACAAAGGTCATTGTAAATGCAGCCATATTGGGGCATCGGTTGGCCAGACACTTGTTGGTGTGTTAGTAAAACGGCCCTACCAAATAGTGGATGTGTTGGGGTAGTGAGGTATGAGAAACTCTTCCAGACGCTGCATGTAAGTGCCAATACAATATGGCGGGTGTGTCATGCTCTTTTGTGTGTGTGTGTGTGTGTGTGTGTCTGTGTGTGTGTGTGTGTGTGTGTGTATGTGTTGAGTGGGTGTGCCTTCTCTGGGCGTTATAGGCAATAACCTAATATCAGTCAATTACTTCCTCATGCAATTTATATAAGAATCCATTAATTTGACAATTTCTGTTGGTATTTAGCTAATGAATTTTAGGCGTTCTCTGTGGCGGAGTGGTTAGACTTAGAGTGTCTGACTTTTTTTTTTTAGGTCAGACTCCTAATCTGAGGGTCGGCGGTTCGATTCCCCATGCCCCCAGTTCTGCCAATTTGGATTTCCACCACTGTGTTTAACTTACAGTGTCATCAAAGGCCGGTTGCTCTCATACCATGTCTATGTGGTGTGGGAGGTTAAAAATCCCATGGGTCGGTAAAAGTGTAGGCTCGGGCTTTCTATCGACCAGCAGTGGAATGAGGAAGACCAGTCATCTATGACTGAAATCTCCCCTGCTTAAACAACTAATGGACAACATTTTTTTTTTTTTAATTCATATTTAAAGGAAAATATAAGATTCTACTCAATTTTCGCCGGGAATATGGCCTTTGCTGTTGCTGCCGGGCAGCTCCATGATTAGTTACCCACTCACTCCAGTTATGTTATGTGATATGAATTCCGTCCACCTGTCCTCATTCCTTTGTCAAGCCTATATATGTGTTATGAAATACATATCATGGTGATTTGTTTTCTAGGACATACAAGTTTGGTACTTGCCTGCTTGCATGAGCGAGGACTGGTTGGTTCAGTATGAAGAAGATTTGAGTGTACCTCGAGTGGTGAAATGTATGGATCATGGTACCATCGGCATTGTACGGCAGCACTATAAATTAAGTATGTCATGCACAACTTCGTTCCTCGTCCTTATATTCCTCGGATGTAGACCCAATAAGCTCCCATAAATTGTGACTTTTATCAACAAAAGTAGATAAGATTACGTGAGTAGTGCAGTAAATAACAATCAATATGCTGTTGGTCTGTTCACCCTCTGCCGGATTATCGCCCTCAGAGAGGCAAGCAATGCCTCTTTGGCCCGCAGTTTGATGGAGACTCCTGTGAACAAAATACACATTCTGTTATTGCCATGCAGCAGAATAATTATAGAGAGTGCATGTCAGGAGGTGACTGGCTGGTTGAGCCTTGTGTGTGTCTGTGGTGGTGGTGGTGATGGTGGTGGTTGGTTGGCTGTTGGAGTTTTACGTCCTTGCAACATCTAAGGTCATTTCAGGATGGGTACCGACTTGTGACAGTGTGTACTTTATAGTGCTGCCCCACTGGTAAATAAGGCTGATGGCATCATGGCTGCAATATCCCACTCAGGCACATTATCCTGACACTTTAGTGCTTGCCCTATTGTATTAATATTAATGCCGAGCGCCAGGCTAGGAAGCGACTAGTATCAATTTTATAATAAGTCATTGGTTTGATTCGACCGGGAACCAAACTCCCGATCTCCTGCACGCGAGGTGTTTATGTGGTGGTGGTGGTGGGTGGTGGTTGGTGGTGGTTGGTGGTGGTTGGTGATAGGCGTGTTCTCCAGTAAGGATGGTGAGAAATGTAAGGACTGCAGCCGAGGGTCACTCAGTAATCACCTGCACGCCGTTTCCCATGCCACCCTTGACCTTCCCTCTACACTATTTTTAACACTTCGATTCACCGCCCCCCCCCCCACCCCCCATCCCCACCCCACCCAACGAGACTCTCGTAGCAAGACGCTTGTCGCCCTGGTCATACATAGTTCCTCTCCCGTAGCAACGATTTATATATTATATCGCCTTCTAAAACACCAACATTCACATTGTTCCATTCTCAGCAAAAGGGTGCGCCGAAGATTTGATATTATATTATTTCGTTACCCACCCGCTCCCATCCCCCCCTCACATTCGCTTCCTAATAAACGAATTTGGTGAGATTTTCCCCGCATCCAAAGCGGGCCGGCAGTGCGAAGTTAACAGGGTTTTAATGGTGTTGCCTTCTCGTTGGCTTTGCATAACTAATTTTCGCCCCGGGGATGTGTGAGCGTTTTGCAGCATCTGCGAGATTGGCATTCTGGGACTTTAATGGCGTGGGGGGAAAACCGACGCCGGGATGGCCATAGAAGACTTTGATGTGCCCGGGATTACGCGCCGTGGTGAACGACCACGTGCTTTATGTGGCGGTATAGCCTGCACGCCGCCCCCGTCTCGGCGTGATTAATTATTCCGTTTTATCTCGGCGGCCATGGCCCGGAGTCTCGTCACCCTCGGAGCGTATGACACTGTACTATGACGGAGCGAGAGAAGGAGGGTGGGTGGGAGGGAAATGGTATGGGGGGTGTGTGAGGTGCCGGGATGGCGGCCATGTTGTGTCTGTGGCAGCGTGGTTCCGGCGATGCTGCCGCCACCTAGAGAGCACGTATAAACATGGTGATCTGTATCTGGGACGACGAGCAAAACACGGATCACTTCCAGAGTAAACGGCTGGTTCGTTCGGTGCCGTACGCAGTGCTCTCGCTCTCGCTCTCGCTCTCTCACTCGCTCTCTCTCGCTCTCGCTCTCTCACTCGCTCTCACTTTCACTCTCTCTTCTCTCTTCTCTGCCTCATATAACAAGTACTGTATGCGGTGACTGAATTTGTTATCGGTGCTGGTTTCCCATGCGGAAGTTCAGGAGTTCGAAATATCGCCGAGTCAAACCATGACTTACATAATTGATACTTGTTGCTACCTAGCGTGGTACTCGGCATTACTAGGATAGGGCAAGGAATGGTTAGCTCAGAATCATGTTAACAAAACTGCCACTGTCCTCTGGAGGACCAGTGTTTCGCGTACTAAATCTCTACTTACTGTGATGACTATGCCAAGTACACACCTACCGTATACGATTCGCGCACTAAAACTCGCGACTCGACCCGACCCGCTTAAAACTGAAAACGGGCCGATTCATTTTTCAAATCGTAATCGTCTCGTTTTAGCCCTAAAACTGAGTTTTTAGTCGCGAATCACAATCGCTAGGTGTGTGCGGGGAGCGCACACCTAGCAATTTTTGTGCGCGAAACGGGCAGTTTTAGATCGTAAACGGTAGGTGGGTGGGGGTAAACGGTAGGTGTGTACCTGGCATTAGTGTGCACAGAATCAAAATCTAAATTATCTCACAGTGGTTAAATGAATGGTAGCATGAGTGATATGGCTTGACATGGAACCAGACCAGGTGACTCCATTTGTAAAAACGCTGACTTACTTCCCTTGTGGAAGGTCGTGGGTTCGCAACCTGGCTGGGTCAAGCCAATGACTTACAAAATTGAATCTTGTTGCTACCTAGTTTGATGCATGGCAATAATATGATATGCTAATTACTGGTTTTCTCGGTATCAGGATAATGTGATTGAGTGTGAATTTGGGCTATTGTGTTCATGGCCTGGTTTCCCAGTGAGATAGCACTATAATGTTGCCATGAGTATGGACAATATCGCTATGATGCAAAGCCTCAACAAACATGTTCCAAATTTGGCTGGGTGAAAGGAAAGAGCATTAGTACAATACCGAATTGTCTACATGATGAATTAATTTCAGCAGACGTAGGAAAGTGGATAGTAATAACAGGATTGTGTTTCGTAGCTTCTTGCGTTGTAACCAGATGTCGCATGAAGATGGGAATAAACTGCTATTCCATGTCAGTTAGCATAGTCTAGTAATAAACAAGGGAACAAGTCTGGGAGGCTAGTGACTACGGGAGATTTCTTAGGTGGTGACTCTTCTGAAACACTCAAAAAAGGCAGTGAATACTGACAGTGTAGGGTGAAGCCACCTTGGGAGGCCAAATTGTAAAACCATCTTGGGAAGCCAGTTTCGGGGGGAGCTAAATTGGGATGAAGCCACATTGGGAAGCCAGTCTGGGTGGCTAAATTCAGGAGCCCAACTTGAGACGCTAAATTGAGGAAGCCACATTTGAGTGTTAAATTGAGCAAGCCACCTTGGAAAGCCAGTCTGCGAGTCTAATTTGAGGAAGCTAGCATGGCTAGGAAGTCATCTTGGAAGGCTAATTTGAGGAAGCTGCCTTGGAAGGCTGAATTGAGAAAGCCACCTTGGAAGGCGACATTGGGAAGCCATGCTGACACCAGTCAGCTTTACCGGTGGGAGCTGACGTGGTGTCACATGTAGTCGGCCCATACTAACACCAATCTGCACCAGCCAAATACCACCGCCGCCACCACCACCACACACCCATGGTAGTAGTAGTTAGTCTACGCCAAGTTGAACAGGCACACGGACTGAGTAAAACAAATATATATATCTATTAAACGAAAGTTGGGAAAGAAGAAATGTAAATAGGGCTGCATAGCCGGCCCTTAAGCTATAGAGCGCGCTATCTTGGCCGCTAAGGGCGAGGCGGGAGGTGAGGGATTGCTTTTTAGTGGCTGCAGGCCGGTGATGGTGGCGGCGGCTGACTGGGGGAGCGGGAACAAGTGTAGCAGGCTGACATATGTCGGTCAGTATACCTAAGCTACGGCGCGGCGGGCTAGGGCAGAAGTAGAAAAAAGCCCGTGGGTATAGGTGATGGTGGGGATGGAGTGGGAGGGGGGAGGTACTGACGCAGGTATGGTGGGCGGGGTGTTGATGTTGGCGGGAGGCAACCCCGGGGAGGCCCGTTACTGTCCGTCTCCACTGCTTCCTTCTCCTCCTCCTCCTCCTCCTCCTCCTCCTCCTTCCCCCTCCTCCTTCCCCCTCCTCCTCCTCTGCCCCCGCCCTCTCCGCCTCCTCTCACCCCTTCTCCTCGCTCCTCTCCACACCACAGCGCCCCGATCTACATCACAAGGAATATACCATGATGGCTTCCAGCTTAGGACTGCGCGCGCGCCCCCTCCGTGTATGTTGCCATAGCTACCGTCAAAATGGCGGCTGTGGTTGCCATGGTCATGTTCATTCAATTACCGAAGGCTGTAGTGATGGGTGATGGGAGGAGATCCCTCTCCCCCTCCAACCTCCCCCCCCCCCCTGGGCAAACGGAGCCCCCCCCCCCCCTGACCCCCCTCACTGTAAGCGCACCTCCCAACAGATCCAATTTGGTGCAGCGGCCGGCGTGGTATCTGGGTGGTATGCGGAGGCATGTCCCCCTCGCCCTGCCCCTCCTTCCCCCCTCCCCTGTCTCCACCCATCTACCCCTATAGCTGGGGTCACCGCTTCAGCCGGTGCTTTCAGTACCTGTCCAGGTATGTGATGTTGAGGGGGCGGGGGTGGAGGTGGAGGTGGAGACCAAAGGGGTCGGTGTGCTGAGTAAAATGCCCACATCCAATATGGCAGCCATATCCATTCACAATGGCGCCGTGTAGACTAACAGTTAGTTAACCTCCGTACCCTGTTCACACCAGCAGTAATTACTGTTGCCTTTGATGTGATTAGATTCCTTACCCCTTTCCTCCTTCCCCACCCCCCTCGTCTGCCTCCATACACAGATATGTGTCTCTAATGCCAAGTACACACCTACCGTATAGGATTCGCGCACTAAAACTCGCGACTCGACCCGACCCGCTTAAACTGAAAACGGGCCAATTCATTTTTCGAATCGCGAATCGCAATCATAAGCTAGGTACACACCTACCGTTTTAGCCCTAAAAATTAGTTTTTAGTCGTGAATCGCAATCGGTAGGTGTGCTAGGGGAGTGCACACCTCACGACTTTTGGGCAGTTTTAGATCGTATACGGTAGGTGGGTGCGGAAAAACGGTAGGTGTGTACCTAGCATAAAGGTTATGTGTAATAATGGTATCCTTGCAATGCTGTACAGAGAGAAAATTGATGATCTCCATTGCCGTCCTGTACAAAACACTCATTCCATACGCGCATGCGCCAGTTAGAAATAACAACGCTTATATTATATTAAACCTACATTCCCGCCCGATGGATATATGGGTCTAATTTACCCACAGGAGCTGATTTTGGTGTGGTTTAAGCAAGTATTAAATTGGGCCGCGTAGCCACTGTAGATAGAGCAAGGTGGGTGGGGGCCGGGGGGGGGGGGGGTCTCGGAGCCGCTGTCCCACGCGCTGAGACCGAGCCTGTCGAAGGGACAGTAAACGACAGTGGCTGCAAAGGTAAGTGATGTAGATTAGCAATCAGGAGGCCGGGCGCGGTTCAAGGGCCCGTGGGCCGTTTCAAATGTGCACTGCAGCATCTTGTGCGGTTTGGTGGCGGTGGCGGTGGTCGTGGTCGTGGCGGTGGCGGTGGTGGCGGCAGCGGTTCGTTGGAGAGGGCCCTGGTCCCTACCCCAAAGCCGCCCGCCGTATACAGGATGAGGACATTATTAGTCTCACTCGTAGTCGGATCCACTCCACTCTGTACACCCTCCTTCTACCTCCACCAACTACTCCGCCATCACCACCTCCTTCTCTACCACCACCACCACTACCTTCCACTCCTCCTCTTCCATCTCCACCTCCTATACCTCCTTCCACCTCCTCCACCTCCTCCACCTCCTCCACCTCCTCCACCTCCTCCACCTCCTCCACCTCCTCCACCTCCTCCTCCCCTTCCTCCACCACGACCAACTTGAGACGCTAAATTGAGGAAGCCAAATTTCAGTGTTGAATTGGGGACGCCACCTTTGAAAGCCAGTCTGCGAGCCTAATTTGAGGAAGCTAGCATGGCTAGATTGGGGAAGCCACCATGGGATACTAATTTGAGGAAGTCATCTTGGTAGGCTAATTTGAGGAAGTTACCTTGCAACGCTGAATTGAGAAAGCCACCTTGGAAGGCGACATTGGGAAGCCATGCTGACACCAGTCAGCTTTACCGGTGGGAGCTGGCGTGGTGTCACATGTAGTCGGCCCATACTAACAACAATCTCCTCTTTCCCTCCCCTCCACCTTCCCTCCACCTTCCCTCCTCCACCACATCCACATCCACCTCAACCTCCACCTCTACCTCCCCCCGTCCCACTCACCCACACAGCTCCATTCAAAGAAGCTACTCAGTCCTTCAGAAGTAGCCTAGATGATTCCATCTGCACACTCCCACTCACCAACACCCACAGCCACACTCCCACTAACAGCACCCCCGTCCCCTCACCCCCATTGACTGCGGCAGAGGGCAGGGGGAGGTGATCCCGTCCTGTGTAGCACAAGGTACCACAAAGAGGACATGGTCGTGTGGCAAAATCGCTCAAATCAGTATGCCAGTTTATCTCCCAGCCCACGGGTCATCATTCCCGCGGCACATTTGCCTATTTTAGGGCAACCCGAGCTGCAGGAGAGTTGGCTCTGCTCTACTGTATGATATATGTTATGTATGTATATGGGTCACTCTCCTGAAAACTGGCCAGAAGGGTCACATGGAGGTAAAATCTGATATTTGATTTATTTACATTGTTTGGTTGCAAATGAAAGCTGGAAATCTCCCCTTTACATCTATGTAAAATATATATTGATGAGATAAAAAATAAAGGTGTAGTCCATGATTAAGCTATGTCTTATGGCAGTATAACATGTGTGTCACACGTGTAACAGATGTTTAGGACACCACACAGTCTGCTCAATAAAAATCTAATCAGAATTAAATAATATCATACTTAGAAGCATATTAATCATGGCATAATATACAGAAATATGTAGTGCTTATATTGATAAAAAAAAAAAGTAATTCCCAGCCATGCTTTATTCACTGAATAATTAGTGTACAATATTTGTGTGGCATCCAGACACCACGGTTACACGTGTGACGGAAATTTGTAAAGTTATTTCTGAAGACATCAAATTTTTTTTTTTTTAAATTTAAGCATGCATACATGTTAATAAATACTTCCTTTTTGATTTGGGAACTGTTTTGTTTGATATATAAATGCAAAACAAGATGTTAATAAGGATTCAACCACGTCCCATATGTCATGTTACAAATGGCTGACTGTAAAATGGTTTTTTTTGGTACAAAAACACTTCATAACTAAAAGGACCAATGTTGTACACAGTTTATTTTATTTCCCTTATTTCTTTCATCAAATCTGACCATGATTATGAAAAGTATAAGGAAAAAATAAGTAGGAAGGTTTTTATTGATGTTTTAAAATCCCATCCCATGCTGACCAGTTTTCAGGAGAGTGACCCGTATATATATACATATATGTATATATACACATATATGTTTATATGTACTATTTAATTTATTATGTGGATATAAATAACGGCAGCCAATTACTGTTTTTCTCTAACCACCTTAGCCTCCATGATATTCACTGCGGAGTGGACATTCTCTCCTTGCCGCCCGCTCCACGTCGTACGGTCATTCTGCTCACTTTCAAACTCATACATACATACATACATACATACATACATACATACATACATACATACATACATACATACATACATACATACATACATACATACATACATACGTACATACATACATACATACATACATACATACATACATACATACATACATACATACATACATACATACATACATACATACATACATACATACATACATACATACATACATACATACATTATATTAATTACTTCCTTTGTTTTTTATTAAACAGGGGAGATTTCAACTACGGATAATGGTAAGAATTTCCTTTTTTTCTGATTTCCGTTTATTAGGATTTGTATTTTTGCCAACATTCGGGTTAAAGGTGTAAATACGACTAGATAAATTGAATGGTGAATTGAGTGAGCTTCGCGTCCTTCGGGGTCGCTCGTCAACGATTGAGTCATGAGACTGAATGAATGCATTTTATGAAGATTTATTTGGTCAATTCTGGTTGGTTGGTTGTTGGGAGTTTTACGTCCGGGCAACATCTAAAGTCATATCACGACGACCTTCATTCTCACTCATATGTATCCAATAAATAAAGGCATAAATGAGGATGATTTGGACAAGATTCACATCTATCTTCGTAGCACACACACATACACACACTGCGGATCATCGCAGTATTAACACACACCCTCACAACGCTTCCATAACATCTCAAGAACCTTGCGACAGACGGGGGAGGGCGAGGGTGGGAGAGATACAAATATTATTGCCATTAAGGTAAGGGGCGTCAGTTAAGATGCTGGAAACCACGGAGGGCTTTGCCGCCGCCGCCGCCGCCGCCGTCATCGTGGCTGGAGGCCGGCGCCCAAACCTCCGGTAACGCTGATCTATGCGCGCACTCTGAAGGCACCAAGTAAGGCACCCGAAGAGCCAGAAGCCAGGTTAATCTGAAATTTATCGGGTGATTTCTGCCCGCCTAATGGCTATTGGCGTGACTACGGGAATAGCTCTGAATGATGCAGGGTATCGAGGTGGGGGAGTGGGTGGGTGGGTGGGAGCGGGGTGGGTTGGGGTGATAGCGGTGTAGTGTTATTGGCGCCGGTCAGAATGAACACTGTGGAGAGGGAGAGCTGGTGGTGGGTGTGTGTGTATGTGTGTGTGGGGGGGGGGGGGGGAGGTACCCGGTGTAGCTGCCCGTCGCGGAGTTGGCGAGGTGGCAAATGGAAGGCGCTCACCTTATGAATAGGTACACGGTGTGTGTACCAAGGGTCGGCGCCTTATCGCCCGCCCGCCGAGGCGGGGCATTGTTTATTGTGTCGTGGCGCCACGCCAGGGTCAGAGGTCACATCGGGCACCTCGCGCAACTCGCGACCTTGGCATGACCTTGACCTGATTACGACCGCATTACGGGATAACCCGTGGGTGCTGCGGACGAGGGCCAGAGTCACGATAATGATCGGTTGGCATGTACGTATGTGGGACAACAGTCGCTCATTCATTATCATGCACATGTTCATACATGAGAACTAACTGTTGGCCATGCTCATACATATAAGGTAACTCGTGCGTATGCTCATACTTGTGAACTAACTCATGCTTATGGTCATACTTGTGAACTAACTCATGGCCATGCTCATACTTGTGAATTAATTCATGCTTATGGTCATACTTCTGAACTAGCTCATGCTCATGATCATACTCTTGCTCATGCTCATATTCATACGCATACTCATGATAATACTCATGATCATACTCATACACATACTCATGATCATGATCATACTCATGATCATACTCATGATCATACTCATACTAATGAGCATACTCATACTAATGAGCATACTCATACTAATGAGCATACTCATGATCATACTCATACTCATGATCATACTCATGATAATACTCATGATCACACTCATACTCATACATAGTCCGGGCCATGTGGTTAGTGGTGGCTGGGCATTGTGTAGCATGCGCAGAGTGGAAGTGGGGTCGGGTAGGGTAGGGTATGTTGGATGTTGTAAACCACGCATGCGCACATCCGGCTCGTTCCCAGCCGGCTCGGGGGTGGGATGCCGTGCCGTGCCGTGCCGTGCCGTGGCGCGACGTGGCTGGGTCCCGCAGTCTAATGCATCTTTCTCTTATGACCAGAGGCAATATGGCGCCTGTGTTAAATGAAGCCGCTAAGAGGAGGTGACAATGTTTTGTTGGTCATCAGTCGTCGCTGGAACAAACCGGCGGCAAAAGCCGGGACCAGCGAAACGCTCCTCTTACTTGGTAGCGCCGCTGTTAAAACCTGAGGACAGCTGGATATGTTTTGGGGATTTTTAGAGGGCGTGGGGCATCGATATGTGTGGTGATGAAGGAATTCAACATTTTAATTAGTTTAATTACAATTGTTGGTTAAAGTTGGATAGTCCGAGAAAACATCAACATTTTCAACATCAAAACACTCATCTAGATTTGAACCTACATGTATCCGACTTAGATACTGATGCAATTGTTAAGTATTCGGTTTTACATAGAAGGTGTACTCTGGCAATGTAATATAACCTGTTACTACTGAATGTTATGGGGGTATGAATTTTGGCAAGCACAGCTATATTAATTTGGCATTCTTACCCTTCAAATATCTCCAAGTCAGTCATTTTAAAGCAGTGTTGCTTCAACCTACAGGAAAGTAGATTACACGGATCAGTCTAATATACTTAGCTCAGAAAATGACAGAAAGTCAAAACCGTCCGACTACTTTAAGCAAGGACAGTTTCAACCCAGGGAAATGGGCTGCCCCATTCCACTGATCATTGCCCTATCCTAGTAGCCTGTCCTATCGCCAGGCTAGTTAGCGATATGTATATCACTGGTTTGACTCAGAAAGGATTCGGTGTATATTCTGCCGAGGCTTAACTCACTAGTCTGTCCCACCTAGACAAATGTACAGTAATCTTATCCGGCCGCCTGGGGACAGCTGCGTAACATGATTAATTACACACACAATGGCTGTATATATCTTCTTATGCAGTTCGGGGCGTATATTTGTCCTTGTGGTGCGAATGTAAGTAGAGATGGCGGTGCTCTATTCTTACATCTTGTTAGAATGGGTGCTGGTTGGGTCAGAACCCTACCAGGACCCAGATCGGTGAGATATTGCCTGCTTGGACTGACTGGAGAAATCTGCTGGGAGCCCCCCCCCCCCCCCCCCTCTCCTCTCTCTCTCTCTCTCTCTCTCTCTCTCTCTCTCTCTCTCTCTCTCTCTCTCTCTCCCTCCCTCCACATCCCCTGGAGAGATGGGGCATGTAGATCGTGACCTTGGAGGTAGGTTGCAGCATGGTGAGGTTGGTTGCCATGGATACGGTGCGGTGTAAACTAGCCACAAGTCGTGGTGGGCAAGGGCTGCACTGCATGTCGATTCGGCCCTGGGTGCACTGACAGGGGGAAAGCATGTGAACACAGCAACAAAGTTGTTGTTGTGTTTTGTTTTGTTGGTTTTTTTGGGGGGGGGGGGGGTGAGGTGTTCTTAGTGGTGAGGGAATGCTCTTTTTTCATGCTGCACTGTGTAGGTGGAATTTTCTTAGTATAATATTGTATTGAATCAAAGGGGGAGATCTCGGCAGTGGTACCGGAGTTAAAGTGTGTGGTGGTGATTTTAATAGTTTCATACAGTTTCTTAATGGCGGCATCTGAAGCAGAATGTTGGCGAAGCTGGACGTTTTTTGTCCACTTTAAATGTGGTTATTTCATGCCGATCTAAGCATACCGTGGGTACCTCCGCTTCGTCAATCCCGCGGGGCGCCAATCCGCAATCCACAATCCGAAACATTTACCGTACAAATGGTGTTTCTTGTTATTGGCGTTCGTTTGCCCCGTTTTAACTCACGTGGTCAGTCTTGATCGCATGCATTCTCCCATATAATAATAATAAATAGCCCCGCCACGCAGCCCTGCCCCATGTCCATTTACTAGCTATGCACCTCCTCCTCCCCCCGCCCCAATCTCCTCATTCTCATCTCTCCTCCCTCTCTCTCTCTCTCTCTCTCTCTCTCTCTCTCTCAGCCCTATCTCTCCCCCCCCCCTCTCTCCTCCTCCTCCTCCTGCCCGTCCCCCCCCCCCTTCCCGTTCTGCTCCCCTCGTTCCCCCTCCTCCCTCCTCCTCCTTCCCCCCACTCTTTCCCCCTCCTCCTTCACCCCCCCCCCCCCCCTTCCTTCACCCTCCTTCCTCCTCCTCGCGCCTCCTTCCTCCACCTTCCTCCTCCTCCTTCCTCCTCCTCCTGCCTCCTCCTTCCTCCCCTCTTTCCTCCTTGCGCCTCCTTCCTTCTCCTTCCTCCTTCTCCTTCCTCCCCCTTCCTTCTCCTTCCTCCACCCCCCCCCCCCTCGTTGTCCTTCCCCCTCCTTTACCCACACCCCACAGCGCGTACACGTACACACATTTACACACGTGTGCCATGCTGATGCATCTGCACACACATACCTACACACACACATACATATATACATATACTGTACATATACACAAATACATACACATAGACACATACACATACACACATATATACACATATATACACATACACCGGTTCCATGCTGATGCACGCACGTACACACACATACCTCACGCTCACCCCGGACACCAGCTGAGACGCACTCACCCCCACCCCGCACACATCGGCATAGCACTTACACACTACCACACACACACACACGGACGCATACACACACACACGCTCACACATGCTGAGTGCGCTCATGTGTGCGCCGTTAGCATGAGCCACTCGTCTACAGTAATGACGGGGCGTGAGGCGCGGGTTGGCTGACAAGGCATGATAAGCGGGGTAATCAGGTGTGTGTGGAGGGGAGAAGGGGGGATTAGTGTGCGTGATGTCACTAATGCACGCCGGTCAGTGTGATGCTGTGCGCGCACGCCGTACGCCGCCCGCCGTACGCCGCCCGCCGCCCGCCGCCCGTAACGCGGCCACATCAATCACGGAGCTGTGTGCCACGCTAACAACCTGATGTTGCAAAAACTGAACAAAACTGCTTCTTCTTTTTTTTGTTAAAGCCAGCAAGATCCATATCTAGCTTTGCGACAAAACCAACTTGGAAATACAAAACAGCGCAACGCACTACTGACGCATTAACCCACCCACCTCTCTCACTCGGCGCAACTCACGCCCTCCGCACACCCTCCCTCGCACACACACTCCTCACTACCTCTATCAGCCGTCTTGATATGACCTTAGATTTTGCCAGGACATAAAACAATAAACCAACCAACTCCTCCCCCCTTCCCTCCCTCCCTCCCTCCCTCCCTCCCTCCCTCCCTCCCTCCCTCCCTCCCTCCCTCCCTCCCTCCCCCCCCCCCTCACTCACTCACTCACTCCCCTCCCTCCTCACTCTCACTCCCCCTCACTCACTCATTCCCTCTCTTCCTCATTTCCTTCCTTCCATCCCTCCACCCCTCCATCCCTTCCATCTCCCTTCCGCCCCCCCCCCCCTACCTCGTGTACCGCTGGAGATGAGGGTGGTGGTTGGTGATGCGGGTGTGGAGGTTCTGGTGGTGGTTGATGGTGCGGGGTGTGGAGATGAGGGTGGTGGTTGGTGGTGCGGATGTAGAGCTGCTAGTGGTGGTTGGTGATGCGGGTGTGGAGCTGCTAGTGGTGGTTGGTGATGCGGGTGTGGAGGTTCTGGTGGTGGTTGATGGTGTGGAGATGAGGTGGTGGTTGGTGGTGCGGATGTGGAGCTGCTAGTGGTGGTTGGTGATGCGGGTGTGGAGGTTCTGGTGGTGGTTGATGGTGCGGGGTGTGGAGATGAGGTGGTGGTTGGTGGTGCGGATGTGGAGCTGCTAGTGGTGGTTGGTGGTGCGGATGTAGAGCTGCTAGTGGTGGTTGGTGATGCGGGTGTGGAGGTTCTGGTGGTGGTTGATGGTGCGGGGTGTGGAGATGAGGGTGGTGGTTGGTGGTGCGGATGTAGAGCTGCTAGTGGTGGTTGGTGATGCGAGTGTGGAGGTTCTGGTGGTTGTTGAAGGTGCGGGGTGTGGAGATGAGGGTGTGGTTGGTGGTGCGGATGTAGAGCTGCTAGTGGTGGTTGGTGATGCGGGTGTGGAGGTTCTGGTGGTGGTTGATGGTGCGGGGTGTGGAGATGAGGGTGGTGGTTGGTGGTGCGGATGTAGAGCTGCTAGTGGTGGTTGGTGATGCGGGTGTGGAGGTTCTGGTGGTGGTTGATGGTGCAGGGTGTGGAGATGAGGTGGTGGTTGGTGGTGCGGATGTAGAGCTGCTAGTGGTGGTTGGTGATGCGGGTGTGGAGCTGCTGGTGGTGGTTGATGGTGCGGGGTGTGGAGATGAGGGCGGTGGTTGGTGGCATACTGGAGGTGGTGATGATATGGATGGTTTACCCCGTGTCGGGTTGACTGAGTGCCCGGGTTTGCTATGCTTAATGGGCCGGCATCATGCCACCTATTCACAGGCCTCAAATAAAGACTTACGCACACACTTACCACCCCCAGTGCCGAGGTGCGTGGGTCCGTTGGTAGGAGGGGGGGGGGGGGAGGGGGGCCGAGAGCAATCTGTTAATGCTGTGTTGATGGTCCTCGGAGATAACAGACTACTTACACGGGTAAAACAAAGCGCAGGCAATCAAAAAATGCTAGGTTTTTCGTGTTAGTTCTACATTTAATGGGCACTACTAAAAGAAAATTGCCATTAGAGTGTTGGAAGAAAAATGTTTACTATGTAATACTAGATTAGAAGTAAGATTATATCTATGTGCAATTTGTCTGCCTTTCAACTATGATCTATTTAAAAGAGGATAGGGTTAGCTCAGTGTCAGGATAATGTGACTGAGTGGGATATCAGGTCATTGGGATGGCGGCGTGATTCCCAACAGGGGCAGAACTATAAAGTCACAGGGCGACACAAGTTCTGCCACTGTAAATGACTGAGGTTGATCATTGTTGTACAAGTAAATATCACCAACTCGAGTTAATTATGTGCCCAGTTGTTCCTTTTGCAGCCTAGCTAGCTATATAATATCACTCTGTTGGCTGAGTCGGCTCCATCCAAAGGTCACAGGGGTCATATATTGGTGTGTCGCCCTCTGACGCCACAAATGTAAACTGCGTTGCGGTTGCAATGATCCTTTCCTAGTCGTTGATTACCCCAGCTCCAGCAATGCCCCCCCCCCCCCCCCCCACCAACACACACATACTCACACGTGGCTAGTACCACATGGTGATCAAGCACATTTTCAGCAACAGGACAAACTGGTTGATTGTCAATTAAGACCCACATTTGGGTCAAATGTCCTATTTCAGGAGGGCACAATGATGCTAACTCCAGTGTTGATGATTATAGCCCTGTCCTTTGCCACCCAATCAGGACACTTACTGAACGGCACCATGTGGTTTCTGGTCACGTGATGGCTGTTTATAAATACTGAGTGGACATTTGCTATGGTGCCTGACCTGTAAATTACTAACTCTACTGGCATAAAGACATGAACATAAAATAAAGTAAGGATGAATAAATAACCATCTAATATGCAATATCCAACGTAGATACTGGTTGGTGCACTAACCCTTATTCCCCAGTTTCTGCTGCACAATAGGACGCATTTAATAGAACCTAGTACTGTTGAAACATAGTATCCAGCATTTCAATATGTGGTGTTCTCTGTGGCGGAGTGGTTAGAGTGTCAGACTTTTTCTAGGTCGGACTCCCTAATCTGAAGGTCAGTGGTTCGATTCCCCATGCCCCACCTCTGCCAATTTGGATTTCCATTGCTGTGTAGAATGTACAGCGTCATCAAAGGCCAGTTGCTCTCATACCATATCTATGTGGTGTGGGAGGTTAAAAATCCATTGGGTCGGTAAAAGTGTAGGCTCCGGTGAAAACAAGTCGATTTAGACTTATTCATGATAGGCAGTATAAATCTTCAACAACACCAACACCAACGTTACCTGGGAATGATTGTTATTCAAATAACTCCAAAACTAGCCATTTCTTAATCTTATATTAAAGATTACTTCAAATTGAAGTACGGTTTAGATGTTAACCATTAATCTATTATATTCATCCTGAGTGGGAAATCGGTCATGGTGCCGGCGACCTGGTATCCCAGTGATGCAGCACCATGAAGTCGCCATGAGTTCGCATTGTCACAAGTCCGATACACATCCTGATATGAGCTTGGATGTTGCCTGGTTGTAAATCCCCAACAAACAAGCAAGAAAACAAAGAACGAAAACCCGGTAGTGCGCAGGCCTCCCGTGCGAGATATCAGGAGTTCAATTCCCAGTCGATTCATACCAGAAGGGATGGCCGAATGAGTTAAAGCGTCCGTCTCCCGTGTTGGTGGATCGTGGGTTCGAATCCTGGTCGAGTCAAACCAATGACTTAAAAATTGTCGCTTCCTAGCCAGATGCTCGGCATAACTGGCAGTGGAATGAGGAAGACCAGTCGTCTGCGACTGAAATTTCCCTTGCTTAAACAACTAATGTAGGAAAAAAAATGACATACAAAATTGATGCTTGTCACTTCTTAGTCTGGCGCTCGGCATTAATAGGATACGGCAAGGACTGGTTAACTCAGTGTCAGGATAATAATGTGACTGAGTGGGATAACAGGTCGTGGTGCTGGTGGCCTGATTTCCCAGTGGGGATCCTAGACGCCACATCTGAAGTGCCATGAGTGTGCACTGTCACAAGTCGGTGCTGATATGACCTTAGATGTTGCCAGGACGTAAAACTCCCAACAACCAACCATCTATGTTGCACATAAATTGTACCCACACACCTGTGCGGGTACATCTGTGTGGACTCTCAGGCGGGGGCTACTAACTGAGGTGGTGCTAATGCGGTGTCGGTGGAGGAGGTGGTGGTGGTTCTGGTGCTGCAGGTGCTGCTGCTCCACGTGTTGGTTGCCTGGAGGTGTAATCAGGCGGTCGTCCGTTTAATGAGGCCCACACAGCTAGCTACCCGCTACCATCCGTGGTGTGTGCCTGGGGAGTGGCGGGGGGGGGGGGGGCGAGGGTGTGTGTGGTCGGGGGGGGGGGGGGAGGAGGGTGTGTGTGGCATATTACCCACCCACATAGCGGCGTATCTCCCCAACCCACCCGCCCTGGGGACCTGCATGTCTGGATGAGTCCCCCCCCCCCCCCCACACACACACACACTCCACCCCCCACCCAACCCACACCCGGAGGACACGGCAGACAGCTGTCAACCCTGATGGTCTCGTTAGTTGACAGTGCTCCAGTGTGCAGTAGTACCTGGGGTGGGGGGTGGGGGTAACATCCCATGTGACAAGAGAGCCCAACAGAAGGCTGGAAGCGGGGGAGCGGTAAAGGAAGGGGTATGTTACAGTGTTGCATTGTGGGTCAGTAACATCGCCATAGCAATGTTGCATTGTGGGTCATCAATACTAGTGTCATAGGAATGTTGCATTGTGAGTCAGTAACTTCGCCATGGTAATGTTGCATTGTGAGTCAGTAACTTCGCCATAGGAATGTTGCATTGTGGGTAAGTAACTTTGACATAGGAATATTGCAGTGTGGGTCAGTAACATCGAGATAGGAATATTGCATTGTGGGTCATTAATACTGGTGTCATACCAATGTTGCATTGTGGGTCAGTAACTTTGCCATGGTAATGTTGCATTGTGAGTCAGTAACTTCGCCATGGGAATGTTGCATTGTCGGTCAGTAACATTGCCATTGGAATGTTGCATTGTGGGTCATAAAGATTGTCGTACCATTGTTGCAGTATGGGTCAGTAAAATCGCCATAGGAATGTTTCATTGTGGGTCCGTAAGACTGTGTGCCATTGTTGCATTGTGGGTTGGTAACAATGGTGGGAATGTTGCATTGTGGGGCATTAACAGCAGCACACAAATATAGCATTTCGGGGTCAGTAATGGTGCCGTACACGTGTTGCATTGTGGGTCACAAACAGCGTCACCGGAGTGTTGCATTACGGGCCAGTCAGTCAGTCACTCGATGCAATGTTCCCCCACTTCTGGGAGGGGCCTTTCACACTCATTGAGTTGACCTCAGCCGGGCTTGGTTTCGACAGCGTCTAGTTTAGACAGTGGGATCCCGGATGCCACCTTTCACCCAGTGCACCCACGTGGCCACTGATGTGATTTAGCGCAGACCATTGGTCCGGCGAGGTGTGGCTGATGGCCGCTTTATGTGGCCGGCCGGGTGTCGGGCTTCATACACCGCCGTGTGCGGTGCGTTATGGCCGGGCTCAGTCGACGCCTGCCCCGGGCTCCTTTGAAGCCGGTGCCGTTGGCAGCTCCTCGGGTAGCATCCTGGACTGCATCCAGGTGGCAATTCCTTCCCCCCTCCCTCCCTCCCTCCCTCCCTCCCTCCCTCACTCCCTCCCTCCCTCATTCCCCCCTCCCTCCCTCCCTCCCTCCCCTACTCCTCTCCCTACCACTCCCTCCTTCCTCCCCTCCCCATTCCCCCCTCCCCCCTCCCCTTCCCCCTTCTCTCTCCCATATCCTCCTTCCCCCCGCTCCCTCATCATCCCCCCTCACGTCCCCCCCCTCCTCCTCCCCCTCCTCCACCCTCTCCTCCACCTTCCACCCGCCGCCCTCCACACTCCACACTCCACCCTCCACCCACCACCCTCCACCCTCCTCCCTCCTCCCTCCGCCCGCTGCCTGCCGCAGCAACCCAGTGTACACGGCTATCATGTACGGACTTGGCAGCTTGCATCTCGCCGCCCCTGGCTTTCTATACAACCAGTTCAATGCCTGGAAACTAGGCTGGGTCTGTAAATACCCCACAGCGCCACGCCGTCACCCAGATCCATGTCAGTGTGGCATATCAACAACGCGGCGGATCCAAACACCGGGGTTCTGTGTCTGTGTGTGTATGGGGGGGGGGGGGGGAGGAGAGGCGTGGCCTATTCTTCTCCAATCACAGTGCTGGCGTCTAGCCTTGATCCCTATAGGCTTCCCGGCATGCCGTGGGCATGTTTATCCAGTATGTCCATTGCCTTCTTCCTCCAACTACCGACGTTACATGTACAGTCCCATCGCTTTAGATGTCCAGTAATAAAGGCGTCGCCACTGATTTATTCAATCTGATATGCACAAGTGATTAAGTCCCATCCTTTCATATACATACACCTTGCACAAACCAGACGGGATGGCCGAATGAGTTAGAGCATCCGTCTCCTGTGTTGGTAGAAAATTGTACTTGTTGCTTCCGAGCCAGGCGCTCGGTATTATTAGGATAGGGCGAGGACTGGTTGGTTCAGTGTCAGGATAATGTGATTTCAGGTCATGGTGCTGGTGGCCTGGTATCTGAGTGGGGCAGCACTAAAAAGTCGCCATGAGTGCGCACTGTCACAAGTCAGTACCCGTCCTGATATGACCTTAGATGTTGCTAGGACTTAAAACAACAACACACAAACAAACACCCTGCACCACCAACCAGGCCCCCAGTGGTACACCACCATCATCAGATCTGCAGTGAATCAAATTCACCTTATATAATGGATATATAGACCTATTTCATATGACGTCAGCATGGGAATTTAGGTCAGTGTGCGTGCAGCTTGGCTGCAGGACTACACAGGGTCACACTGCAAACTCAATGACTGAACAATCTTCATACAGAAATGTGAAATATCTCTACAACTACACCACTTAGAAACAAACCGTGTGGGACACATATAGAAAACATATTCAACAAACACACACACACACACACACACACACACACACACACACACACACACACACACACACACACACACATCACACACACACACACACACACACACACACACACACACACACACACACACACACACACACACACACACACACACACACACACACACGCCGCCCTACCCTGGAATGCAACTTGTACATGTATGTCTGGGAACCCGAAGAACCTCGTGCATACTGTTATGTGTGTAGTGGTGCACCTCCTACCCCGGAGAGTGCCCCTCCCGGCCTCTTACAGCCCGACACTGTGACACTGACAGACAACCTCCATCACTCCCGCCCTACCACCACGCCTCTCCCCATCCTCTCAGCACACAACACACCCGCATTCCACAGGTGACGGATGGTCATTCCGGGCACCCTCCTGGCCTACTTAACCGCTGATTCCGGCAGAGGGCGCGGTTACGGCAATTGGGTCTCATTATCAACCCAGAATTTGTCCCAGCAGAAATCAATAAGCGGCCGTAGGTCTGCGCGTTGTTGGCTGTGATGTATGTTTCAGGGCGGCCGCAGTGTGTGTGGGTGTGTGGGTGTGTGTGGGTGTGTGGGTATGCTTGAGAAACTGGCGAGCTGGACGATCATGCATGCCACTGGACGAATCGGTAAGCGCACAGGCTTTCCATTTGGAAGGTTGGTAGTTCGAATCCCAGCAGAGTCTAAACAATGGCTTATAAAATTGATACTTGTCGCTACCTAGCGTCGTGGTTGCCTTACTAGAGAATGGCAGGAATTGATTAGCTCAGTATCAAGCAGGATAATGTGACTGAGTGGAAAACATGGGCATGGTGCCAGCGGTCTGGTCTCCCAGTGGGGTTGCACTGTAAAGTTGCTGTGAGTGCGCACTGTCACCAGTCCTGATATGACCATAGACGTTGCCATGATGTAAATCCCTCACCAAAGAAACAAACAAAGTGTTTGAGAAGGACTTGGAGGTTGTGGTTGTGGAAAGAGGGTGGGATGGGAGTGAGGGGAGGCTCTCGTTCAAGCCGCAGAATAATGTTGCGTTTGTGGTTCTCGACTGTGCATGCCATACTAATGGCAGCACTCGCACACAGGCCCCGATGTGCCCTGGTGATCATGCATGCCACATGTGTCTTTCACTTAATGCAGTCGGGCCATCCATCTCGCTGCACTGACAAAGTGACAACCGGCGTTCCTGGTGGGCGGGTCGCACCGCCTTCACCCACCCACCCACCCACCCACCCACCCACCCTCCTCCACAGCAGAGTGTGTGTTAGCGGAGGGTGGTGGGCGGGTCGCACCGCCTTCATCCACCCATCCACTCACCCTCCTCCACAGCAGAGTGTGTATCAGCGGAAGGTGGTGGGCGGGTTGTGCCGCCTTCACCCACCCATCCACTCACCCTCCTCCACAGCAGAGTGTGTCAGTGGAGGGTGGTGGGCGGGTCGCGCCGCATTCACCCACCCTCCTCCACAGCAGAGTGTGTCAGGGGAGGGTGGTGGGCGGGTCGCGGCGCCTTCACCCACCCATCCACTCACCCTCCTCCACAGCAGAGTGTGTGTCAGTGGAGGTTGGTGGGCGGGTCATGCCGCCTTCACCCACCCATCCACCCTCCTCCACAGCAGAGTGTGTCAGCGGAGGGTGGTGGGCGGGTCGCGGCGCCTTCACCCACCCATCCACTCACCCTCCTCCACAGCAGAGTGTGTGTCAGCGGAGGGTGGTGGGTGGGTTGCACCACCTTCACCCACACACCCACCCTCCGCCACATCAGAGTGTGTCAGGGGAGGGTGGTCGGGTCGCGCCGCCTTCACCCACCCATCCACTCACCCTCCTCCACAGCAGAGTGTGTCAGCGGAGGGTGGTGGGTGGGTCGCACCGCCTTCACCCACCCACCCACTCTCCTCCACAGCAGAGTGTGTCAGCGGAGGGTGGACGGGTCACGCCGCCTTCACCCACCCATCCATTCACCCTCCTCCACAGCAGAGTGTGTCAGCGGAGGGTGGTGGGCGGGTCGCGGCGCCTCCACAGCAGAGTGTGTGTCAGCGGAGGGTGGTGGGCGGGTCGCGGCGGGTCCACAGCAGAGTATTTGTCAGCGGAAGGTGGTGGGCGGGTCACGCCGCCTCCACAGCAGAGTGTGTTAAGGGAGTGGAGGGGAGAGGGGGCTAGATGGTGGGGTGGGGGTGGGGGGGTCGCTATCAACATGTGCCATTCATGTTTTATAATGTTTGCCGAAGGTGAAAATACACCACGGCAATAATTAATGCTAGACGACAAAGCCAAATCTAGAAGTGTACTTAGTTCCGTCATTAAATTTGTTTTTACAGCAATGAATTAAAGATGCATTGGCGATGGCGTATGGTGAGTGTGTGTGTGTGTGTGGGGGGGGTGATGGTGATGGTATTGATTGCGGTAGTTCTAGGCGGAGAGTGTTTTATTTGTGTGGATAATGGCGGTGGTCTCTTCATGAAACAGGACGCCGACTCGCTAAGCCGAGGCTATGGCCCGCTTCCTGGTACACGGACTGCTGGGTCGGGGGCGGGGGGGGGGGGCAGGGGGGGGGAGGATTACCCGGCAGTAGCCTAGGGCAGCACCCGAGTCAGCCTGCTATTGTGTCCTGCGGGCACGGACCGGAAATATTGGCTTCCTGCTGGATCCTGGCGCCGACTTTATAGCGCACTGGGGGTTAAATATGCAACTCGCGCCCTGTATTGTTGTTGGGCCCCCATTGGGTCAAACATGCACCCCGCGCAATGCATGTCTACGGCAGTCAACTGCGCAGAATTGAGGGGGCCGCATCTTGAAGTATGTATGTATGGATGGATGGATGGATGGATGGATGTATTAGTAGTATGGGTGTATGTATGTGCATATGGATAAACACACACACATATATATATTTTATCTCGGTACTACGCCTCTGACTACTCGTAGTCCAGGGAGAAGATAGCACATCCAGGTCCAGCAATTACCATAATCTACTCACAACGGGAGGATGTTTGTTGAATAGCTCCGGCAGTTTTTCTACATAACTACTAAACCAACCAGGTTAGTATCATTTTTCAATGTGTCTCGAGAGACACACTCGCAAGATGGACCATCAAGGTGCTTAAAGAGGCAGGCGTTAATACCAGACTCTATGCATCCCATTCAATGCGGGGAGGCCATGGTCTCTAAAGCAAGACAGTTAGGAATCTCAATGAAGCGAATCCTGGCGCACACATGCTGGAAGACAGCTAAATCGTTTGCAAAACATTACAACAAAGGGCCCGGCCCACCCACCCTACCATGAATATGACGTTGGCTTGTGCCGAAATGAAAACATATTAGTAGCCATAGAATTTTGGGATAATTTTGTATCCGATTAAGTATGTAAAAGATTGCTGGACCCGGATGTGCTTCCTTCTCCCTGACCCATGACTATCCGAGGCTCGTACCTCAGGAAAACAACAGTGATTTGTACCCATGTAAGATTCGTATAACTATGCTATATATCTATATAATATATATATATATATACTATAGTTATATATATATAATTAGACAGTATGTTCGTGCGTATTACTATTAGCTGAATCTGGGTATGTGACAAAATTTACCCATCTGTTGATTCCATGTATAAATTAATTAACTCTTTTTCTGGAACGTCTTCTGCTTTTCAAAACTTGAGTTAGTGATGGAAACGGCATACACAGAGTGTGTTTCTGTAGCTAACCGTGAACCCAGTTTAGAATACTGTTTTACTGACACGCAATAACAATATACATTGGCTTGGGGTAGGAGCAGAATTCAACCACATGTTCTCTGCTGGTTGGCCTGTGTGAAAGGCATTTCACTGTGGCATCGCAATTGATTCGAGTCTATGCTGCATGCCCGGTGTGGCTTCCATTTTGGGGGCCCCGCCAAGGCGCTAATCACCCTGCTCCGACTTCAATGTCTTGACTGCTGGGGTGTTTGTAACCTTACAACAGTTACCGGCTGCAGAACTGCAGCATTATAGAGGCACTGATAAATCGGCACA